>MU224495.1:150575-178874 GCA_018584345.1 Thuja plicata
CTATAGGAAATTGAGTTTAATTAATTAATTAATGGTAATTAATCAATTAAAGCTAATTATTTAAATAAAATTAATTATTTAATTAATTTTGGGAATTTGATTAGATGATTTAGGGAATGAATTTAGATGAAAATAGATGATTAATTAATGATTAAAAAACCATTAATTAATAGATGAAAATTAGTGTTTTAATGTAAAGTCGCAAGCCTGTCCATTTTAGGGTGTCTACAGGTTGGGCCAATCTTTGTGGGTAAGGTGGAATTTTCTCAACTGGAACAGGCGATGCAATAGGTGGAACAAAATTATTTTGATTATTAGAAACTTATTCAATATCAAAAACATTAGTTATTATGGGCTCTCTTAGGGTAGGCAATGTGGTCCCTGATCTTAGTTGGATATCATTCACTTGTAGTGAATAAGCCTGTTGCTTTTTATTAGGATTTGGATTTGTTTGTGTAGGCAGTTATGGTTTTTGAGGACTATTATTAGCTTCAGGAGGCAGAGGTATACTAGCTTGTTGCTGAGGTGGAGGCATGATAGCTTGCTGCTAATTAGGCTGATTGGGTCCCCACTTAGGTTGTTGTTGCCAGTTACCATGTGGTTGCCATTGGTTATTCTGTTGGGGCTGCTGATAAGGGTTAAACTACTATTGGTATAGATTAAATTGTTGTTGGTATGAGTTAAACTACTATTGAAAGTTTTGGTTATACTAAGGCAGCTAGAAATTTTGGTTGTTCTGTGGCTGTTGGTTAGGCCAGTTATTATTCCAATTCTATCCTTGAGGGACAGAATTGTGGGGGCTTTGATTCTGCTACTGATTACTATTATTATTATTATAACCAAAATTATTTAGGGGGTCTTGAGGCATACCTTGTCTCTGGGCCCATGGTCGCCTTTGAGCCACTTAAAAGACCTCTCCATTCTCACCACTTAAAAGACCTCTCCATTCTCCTCATCTATTGCCTTGAACTCCATGGGCATTGAGGTAGTGTCCATAGATGCAATATTTTTGCACTTATAGTTTCTTTTCTTCTCTCCGTAGTGGGAGAAAAATTCAGCTAGCATAGCTTCTGCATCCTCTTTCTTCCTTTGATCTTGCATGGTATCCAGCTGAGTGGCCACGTCATTAATAATGTCCTGCTTGAAGTCAGACAGGAGGTTGGACAGCTCTATCTTAGACACTCTGGAGCCATTTTTCTTATGAGGCAGGTCCCTTATTCCTCTTCCTTTTTTTACTATAGCTCTTGATTAATTCACACATATGGTCTTGATATATGCCCAGGTCTTCTGAGTAATATCCCCACCAGCCATAAGGTCCAAGGCTTCTATGCTCCCATGATTGACAGCTATGAGGAACAAATATTTCTGCGATTCCTTATTTAGTTGGTGTTGAGTGTTGTGGTGCAGGTTAAACATAAACTTGGAAACATAGTCTTCCAAGGTTTCATCCTCTTTTGGCAACATCTTGAAGATGCCATCTCCTTTTAAATCCCATCCTCTATAGTAGTCTTTGTATTTGGCAAGAAACATGTTTCTCATGGCATTCCCATTTGCTACAGCATTAGCTCCGAGACCCATGAACCACCTTAGAGAAGCCTCTTTAATAGTTGACGGAAACAACTTCATCTTATGAGTATCAGTTGTGTATTTTTATCTCCTACAGAGGTGTCAAACTCAAAGAGGAAGGTCTCTTGATCTTCAGTGACAAATTTGTAGAATTTTGGTAATGCAGCGGTTGGAATGTTCTTCAGGTTTTGGTTACCTTGTTGAGGAGGAATTGGGAAGGGAAAGGTAGGCTGAGCCATCCTTGGAGGAGGTCCTGGGTGGTGTATTTTATGTGGCTGATATATGATAAGAGCTAATGGGTTGTCGTGATATTCAGGCTCATCAAAAGAGACTTCTAAATGTAGTGATTCTTCAGAGGATGAAGCTGATGAAATTTCTCCTTGGGCATCAGCAAATGGGTTTTCAAACAAGTATTCTTCTTCACTATCTACTTGGGGTTCCTCAGGCACAGGATTAAAAAGGTCAAATGGTTTAGCCTGGTATTGACAATGATGGAATCTCCCATGAGGATCTCTTCTTCTATGCATAAAAGGATTGCTTGAAATTAAGTCCTAGACTATGAAAACTGGCCAAAATATGAACACCAAAGTAGGTTTGAACTAACACATCCCCGACAACAGCGCCAAAAATGCTTGGCCAAATGATTGTATTAGAAACACATAGCATTGGACTGCTACTTCAGGATTGGACACCCTAAATCGCTGCTAAGTAGATTATTTAGTCTCATTTAATTATCAACCAAGGACGTAAATTTGGAATGGTATTTGCAAAGTATATGCTTCAAATCTTCTTGATTCTCATGTCTAAACCTATGGAATTGAAATACATTATGCTTCAGGAATCTATACTATCTCAAGTGAATGCACTTAGTCTAAGAAAATAGTAATCACGAGTAGGGGTTACTCTACTCACCTATGTTGTAGGAACAGTTCACCAGTTTTGTTACCAGTGGCTGCAGGAATAGTAGAGTTCTATTTACTTCTTAATGAACAAAGAAATAACTTATAATCTAATAAAATGATTCACTCACCAATTGGGCCCCCTTGGATGAGTGAATATAAATGCAATCAAGATAAGAAACTGCAATTTAAATTATGCACTCTATTCATTCATGGAGATAATGTACTTGGAAAGTAAAAATAGTGTTACAATGTCAACTTCTATTCTAGAAATTATCAACTAGCTCTCGACTTCTGAGAACTAAAAAAGTCAACTTATTTAAAGAGAAACTAGACTACTCCCTAAATCTAGGATCAATCCATTAATGAGGATCACTAATGGATTCAAAGTGCTCATAACTAAAAATCTCAAACAGAAATAGGAGGTCTTCAAGTTCTTCCTAGAATATAGCATGCAGTGGTTCTAGATCTCCGCATGGTGTCTACTCAGGAACTAAATTGACTCATTCCTTCGCAAAAGTCTTATGACATGCCCTTATTCAACCACTTTACTTAATTCCTTGTTTAATGCTGGCACTACTGCGGGTAACGACTGTCGTTGACTCCTTCAACACCATGCTGGTATCCTTGAATGTGCCATGACTGGATTCCTACAAAATGGTTAGTGTACACAACTTCTGACACATAAATATATTTTATCATTTTAATACTAACAAAGAAGTGTTAGTTTCCATTTGATATTCTTTCACAACATTCAGCTACAGGAAGGAGACTACCCATAAACATAGCATAGGAGATAGGATTATTTATTTAGCATGCAACTACTTATATACTACAACTTCTATCCGTCAGTTCTAAGCAAAATACATCATGTATTTACCATCCATTTTACCTACTTATGTCCTTACATATATAGAATATATATAAAACCATAAGTTTAAAGTCTCTTTTTTGAAAGCAAACTGCTGAAAAAGGAAAGTAAACAACATGGAAAAGGTGGCCTTTTGAGAGGCTCATCAGTAAGGCATCTCTCTGAATAATGGATAAGAATCCTTAACACACAATCTTTTTGTATATGATAACCTTCTATTTGGTGAAGCTTCCATTATCGAAGCTCAAGTTATTAAACAAGTCATTGAAGAGTATTCTATGGCCTCTAGGCAGTTAATCAATCCAACTAAATCAAAAAATTTCTTCTTAAATGTTACCCCGTTAGTACAACGATATGTTCTTAAGTTTTGGGACTTTTCTTTGGGGGAGTTTCCTTGTCAGTTTCTTTTCTAGTCCCTTTCTTCTCTGGATGTGAAAAACATCATTTCTGGGATAAGATAATTTCTACAATTTCTCAATGGATTCTCTCCTGGAAGCATAAATGATTGACCCTGTTTGGAAAGTTACTCATGATTAAATCAATTTTGAATGTCATTTCCATTTATCTAATTTTGGTTTTAAACATGCTAAAACACTTAGTAGAGGAACTTCAGTCCATCTTGATAAATTTATTATCCTGGAGATAATGTATCTGAGAAAAATCAGTTTCCCCTCCTTGCTTGGAGTAAAGTTTGTTCTCCTAAAGATTGTCAAGGTGTAGGTATCAGAGATTTTTCTTTACAAAATAAGGCATTGGATGCTAAACTGCTTTGGAAGTTGTACCAAAATAAAAAATCCAAATTTGCCAAACTTTTGAGACTGAAATATCTTAACTCAGATGACAGGGAAAGGATCTTTACAATGTTAGTTTTACCTCAGGGTTCTTCCATGTGGAATTTTATGGTCTCTTATCAGGACCTCATCTTGCTTTCCCTTTCTTGGTTAATTCACGATGGCTCAAAAACATGGTTTTGGAAGATTCATGGAATGGTCACTCTCCCTTGGCCTGCATCTAGGATTGGCACCCTTTGTAGAATCACCTTAAGAAAATATGGGGCGACCATAATTCCCATTACTTTGTTATTCGTGATGGCATTGCCATTTGGAAAAATCTTTCTAGACTAAGTGTTTTTTATCATTTGATAGAAGAAATTTGTATTGTTCTCACCTCTATGGGTATCCTCTATTCTCTACTTGAAGATGAACTCATTTGGATAGGTTCTCCCTCTCGACAATATATAGGCAAGGATGACTATAACTCACATTTCACTTGTCAATCATCAGCTTCTTGGCCTATAAATCTATTATGGGGCCCTTCTTTCCTTCCCAAGGAAGGTTCCTTTACTTGGCTGGCCATTAAAGACAAGGTCCTCACAAGTGCCAGGCTTGATAGGTTAAGAATTACTGATGTCTTTCCTTGTACTTTATGTGGATATTTTATGAAAACCTCTGGTCACTTATTTCTTCCTTATCCATTTGCTCTTGATTGTTGGTATTGACTTATTCAACATCTTGGATGGTCTACAACCATTGGTCCTAACCTTTTTGATCACTAAAATGCTTGGCCTTCTTTTCATAAAGCTTCCACATTTGTACCCCTTTGGGAGATCAGCCCCTCTATATCATTTGGAATATCTAGCTTGAAAGGAATGAAAGAGTTTTTAGAAATAAATCTAATTATTGAGTAGATGTGATTGGTAAAATTGGGAGGGCTATATCAGAATCTATGCTTTCCTATCATTTCAAATTGATTAATTCAAAAAAAAAAATTTCTAACTGGGATTTCTTTGTTCATGACAATTGGCCTTTGTTACAGACTCTTCCGCCTCATGGTTGTCACTCTTCCAGCCCTTCTCCTTTTCTCTTAAATGTAACATGGTCAGCTCGCCAACCTAGATTTGTTGAAATTAAAAATGATGGTCCCTCTAGGGGAAATCTAGGCATTTCTGGCGCTGGTATTATTTTAAGAGACTCGAAGGGTAGCATAATTAGAGAATCTTGCAAGAAATTACCTCCAGATTCTAATAATGTTGCATAGTTTAAAGCCCTTCTTCTTGGTCTTTCTCTAGCAGTCTCCATGAACCTTTCTAATCTCATTATCGAGGGTGACTCAATGGTGATTCACGACATGGTCTCCTCTAGAAAGACTTCCTCATAGAAATTAAGATATAGGCTAAATTTGGTTAGTAGCAAACTGGAAACCCTTCACAATTTTGAATTGACTCATTGATTTAGAGAAGAAAATATGGTTGTAGATTTTTTGGCAAATAAGGCTATTGATGATCCCATTCTGTTTGAGGATGTGGATGAGTGATTTCTTTTACATTTGACTTAACTATCTTGATTAAGTGTAATTACTATTGCTGCTATATTTTTCTCTAGCTCTCATTTGCATGGGTACACTTTCACTTTTCTTAGATTATGCTCTTTCATGTATCATGAGCATTATATTTTATATTTGATTTTTAAACTAATCCTAATTGATCTTGCCAGTTGGATGTGAAGGAGTATATGAAGGTCTCTGGATTTGGTTGTACATGTTCTTCTTTTCTGGACTTCCAAGGAATGTATTTACTTGTATCCCTTCTAGAGATAACATCTTTTCTCTAAGTTCCATCGTGTGGGATTAGTTCCCTTCTCCTTCTCTTCTATCTCTCTTGGTGGTTCATACTATGGGATTTGGGGTTGTGATAATTTGTATCTCCTGGATAACCGATGGTTAATGTTCAGGCATGGGTGGGGAATTTATGTGGTCATTTTTGTAATTGGCATTATGTGCCATGGTCACTTCTATATCTGGTAGTGTTTACGTTATCTAGGTTTGGCCTATTTTATAAGGTCTATCTCATTGCATTTTGTTTCTTTACGAGCAATGATGTGGAGGTTTTTCATTTCCAGGTTTTTTCCTCCACGAGTCCTTGTTGAATCTGTGTAAAAAAAAACAATATATAAATAATTAAAATATTTTAGTGGCTATGGCCACTTTTGCATATATATATATATATATATATATATATATATATATATATATATATAGACACACACACACACACACACTTTAGTTTTTACTTGTTCTATGACCAAACTTTTTGCATCACAAAGTGAAGGAACAAGTTAATAGATTGGTGAATGAAGGATGATAGATCGGGTAGTGGAAAAATATTGATCTTACAATATTTTTATTTGCTTATTATTGATTTCAATGGATTCAAACTATAATAAATAATATTAAACATATCTTGAAAATTAGAAATGTATTTGTTTTGTTTTGTAAAACTTTAACATTGTCAAATGATATTTGATATCACATTACTCTTATTTTTCCAATTGCAATTAACTATTTTTATTTTTCAATTTCTTTTTAGATTTTCTAAATTATTTATATACATATTTACGAAACTTAACTGTTTAATTTATATTCATGATTTTATACTATTTCTATAAAAATATGTATTTTGTGAAATAAAGAAAAATAATGAAAATTAATAATTATTTTAAAAAATTTATTACAATTAAAAATTATGTATCATTTTAATTTTAGCTATCATAATAATTATTATATTATAATTAAAATAGTATATTATTATTTCATAAGTGTACATTATACAAATTTTATATTAAATAATTATCATTATAAATTTACTAAAATTATTTTATAGTTTAGAACATCTATTACTATACAATTATTATCTTCTAATAAGATTTATTGAATAATTATCCTTAAAAATTTAGTAAAATTATTTTATAATTTCAGAATCTTTATTATTATTAAATTATTATCTTCTAATAAATTTATTATTCTTTATGTAATTATATTTAATATTAGAACTATAATTAACTAGTAGGCAAATATTAAACCACTATGTGGCACTTGTTTATTTTAGTCTATATGTTTTAAATTGTAAAACTGAAAATTTTGCTTGTTCAACTATATTCTACGATGTTATACAATAATTAATAATATAATCTATTAAAAAAATTTAATATTGTATCATCCAAATAATATATTTATTTATACAACAATAATACAATTGAAATTTTAAAATATTTAATTATAGAAGCAATATATAAGGCAGAACTAATTTAGCCTAGATTAAAAATCATTTTTTAATGCATGTCTTGCAATCACGACGAAACTTTAATATGTTTTATCCATAGGGAACTAACCACTTTTATGGTGAAGACAGGTTAAAATATAAATAATCAAAGGAAAATATTTTTTTTTATTTGTTCCGTCATATATTTGAATACGAGATTAAATATACTTTTTTTTTTCAATAAGGGGCCGAAGCCGAGATTTTATATTAAATAGAAAGCAAAAAACATAGTAAAAACAGTAAAGCAAAGACATGAGAGTTTCTGGTTCAACACCCAGTCCAACCGAGAGGAATGTGAACCATTATCCAAAGCAATACTAAACCAAAATGCTAAATTAAAAACAAAGGTCTAGTTTACGTAGGAAAACCCAAAAACATCAAAAAGCTAACCCTCAGAGCTAATCCATGCTGCATATCAATCGGAAGGGAAAGTAGTGTCGTTCTCCGTGCTTGGAGCGGAGTCAGATTTGGAGCTTTTCTCCGGAATTGTGTCTTCACTATTTCCCATCGAATCATCCTCCGGGGACACCTCAACCGATTTAGAGTCTTCCTCCACAGCCTCTTCCATATCTTCTTCATCAGCCTCCTACTTTTAACATTATATCAAATTATACAATAAAATTTAAAATCCTTCACCATCTCCTCCGTCACCACCAAAACTGCCTCCTCGACCAACACCCTCACCAGTCCCAACTTCGATCCCAAAACCACCTACAGATCTTTAACCAACATCAAAATGTTGTCTGACAAGACTTGCTTCATCAGTATTTTGTAAGGTTTTCTTCCTCAGCTTGGTCAATATTAAACAAATTATCTTCACTTTTTAAAAGTGAAATGGGAGCATGAATTTCCAGTAGCCAAAAGAATATTTATGATATAGGCCTTAGAATTTCTCGTAGTCTCTCAAACACTGAGAACAATATTTAAAATTGGGGGCATTGCCCATGTGCTTGTTATAATCAATATCATGTGCTTTTCATTAATTATTTTACGTTAGGCAGTTGGGAAACTACTTGGCAAATCACCAAGGTAAATTGAATGCAGGAAGATTTCAACAAACATAACGCTGGATTTGGGCCACTCTTAACACATTTTCTCAAGTTTCTTCACAAAATTGAATACAGAAAGTTGGCTATGCTATTGCCCTCATAAATACAAATGGATAACAATATTGACATACAACTCGAGCCCCACAAACCTATAATAAGTATGGGACTGGTATGTCGACAATTATTGATTTCTTCTTCAATAATATTTAACATGCGATGGCGATGTAGTTTTTAATGCTTTTCCTTTTAAGTCAGTATTACAAACTTACTCGGTAGAGGGTCGGTAGATTTTATGATAAAGTTAAACTATATCTAAATTGGGAATCTCGAAATAGAATTGAGCATGGGGTAACCGAACTGCGGCTTCCACGTCTCTGTATGTTCAGTGTATGGAAATAGTTAACTAGTAGAAATGAATGATTAGTTCAGTCAAGTTCAGTTACTAACACAGATTACTATATAAAGGGATTCAAATGCTTAAATTATTCAAGAGATTGCGTCCGTAATTCCAAAAAAAAAGAAGAAGAAAAGATTGCATCCGAACTGAGCAAAGTTAGTGTGGAATGAAAGATAAAAAATGGTATCCAATATCAAGCTCTCTGGGTATGCTTGTAACTATCGCGTTAGTTACGTTGGGTGTAATTGTTGTTTGTGAGGGCATGTCATGACTTGATCTATGAGACTTCTCTTATTTTAGACTATCATGCGATATTTTGACTTTGTTGACCTAGTCGATATGATTTGACTATGTCGCTACTCCTTCTTGATATGTTTTCTAGTTAGACCTTTTTGTCAATGTTTTGAATTATGGTAATTTCGACCCTTAAATGCTTTATGATGATGGGTACTTTGATGATACTATATATTGATTCTTAGATAGATGCCTTATTTTATGATTACATGCATATATGAGGAATTATGATGTAATTTGAATAAAATATGATGATGTTATAGATTGTGGCTTTAAAATAAAATATGTTGAAATTATGGATTTAATGTTAAATCGAGTACTGATATAACTTCTTGGTTCCAAGTGTGTCTGTGTGGATCTAGGATGAAGGCGGGTGTATGGTTGAGGTAGAGGAGTCTAGCCCTCAACACTGGTGGTCACGAATGGTCTAGGTCTGCACACACCACATATATATTTATGATTAAAGATTTATGAATTTTAATACTAATCTTTCTCCTAGATAAACAAATGTATGATTGAACGCACTTTATTGTAGTAGACTTTAATCTTAGAAATGAAAAGTGACATCTTGAATGTCAAGTGTGTGGCTAAATAGGAAGATATGTTTAATATATATGTGCAAATGATTTGTGAAATGGTGCTATTTACCCTCAACCTTAAATTGCTTCAAGAATTATTAGCTTTTTAATTCAATGTATTAATGTCTATAATTGAGTTTAGAAAATATAAAAAATGTAGTGTCATTGCTATTTAAAAAAAATAAGTTTCTATCAAACAAGGAAAATAAAATAGTTAGGGAAGGCGGTAATGTGGGAGGTGGTCTCTCACTTTTTGGATTGTTGGAGATGGAATAGAGGACGGTTGGATTGTATTAGAAAACTAGGCACAGAGACCCTTTACTGTTAGAAAATATTTTGTGGCATTAGAGACAGATTTGTGCAATTAGGTAGAACACGATCAAACCAGAAAGTTCAGTTATGGCCACCACCCTCAAACCTCTAATCTTAGTCAACAATCTAGCATCAAGATATTTATTTATTCTTTCCTCCAAATTGTGTTAAATAAACTACTGGGATGGGCATAGATAGCTAGAAGGTATATGAGCTAGAGCTACTGCTAAGCCACTCCCTTATCGTTCCTGGAAGCAATAATTAGTTCCATGTTCCAGTATGAAATCCTTATTCTTTTGTTTCCTCAAGTTTCCGCAATCACTGTTAGTTACCTGGCGTTGTAAACTCTGTTTTAATCTTGGAAGTTACTGAATGCATGGTTTTATGTCATAGAGTAATGAATTTGCATACTGAGAAACCAAGTTTTTTTTTTTACTTTACGACCTTCTAATTTTTGGTCCTATCTTGAACTGTATCCATTGGCAACCATGGGAAACCGTCACCCGGTGATAGAGATAGATGCTCTCCAATCTTAGAATTAGATGGGAACAAGGTGGAGTAGTGTTCATTTTGGTTGGGATGCAATGTGGAAGCACCTCTGCTGCTCCCTTTTCATAGCTTTCCTTGAGCTGTGTCGTCATCAAATGGAATTCTGAGATGGACTTATTAGAATTATAGACGTGGTCATTAAACTCCACCCATCAATGTGGATGAGTGTTTATGGTGGGGAATTCATTTAGGTTTTAGAAGGCAAACCTTTACGTTTCATTCTGTTTGATATATTGAGAAAAAATTTTAAACCAGTGATGGACACCACTGTATCCATAGGGTGATTTTGTATGATGTTACATTCCTGTACAAAGAGAACACAAAACTAAATGTGGATTCCTCTGTTAAACAAGTAGATGAACTATTTTTTTTATTATAATGCAGGAAGACAGTAAATAGGTTGTTCTCTATGGAAACTTATGTTTATCTTGTTTTCAAATTATGAAGCGATTTTGAACTGTACATTGTTGACATCCTTGAAATTTTATAAGGTTAATGTTATAAATCATTCTTAGATGTGTGTCCTCTTAAGTAAGAAAACTCCTCATTTAAACTTATTAATGTGAATAGAGAATTTCATAAATGACAGAGAGATAATGTTGATTACTAAAGTATGTTTGAACCACAAAAGTTTGACTTAAATAAATTTATTCATATTAGTGATGAATAAGTTATGTTTTCATTTTGGGAGGGTACTGAATGTAGAACCACAGGGGAGGGCAGAAATGATTTACATATATTTTCCTCCTACCAGTAGATATTTGGGGAAAATTTCATTGGCCAAAGCATTGTGCATATGTAATTACTTATATGTTGGTTATTTTGATTCATCCCTCTACCACTGTAAGACCAGAAAAAGGCATATTAAGCATATCTAGGAGACCACAAACCCTAATCACTATGCTACCCTATCTAGTCTATCATGAAAACCATTCAAAACAAGAGTTCATAAATATAAAGCATAAAAACTCTAAGAACTCCCTTCAAATGAAGCTCCCATGTCCTTCTTTCTTCTCCATAATCAGATTTGATGTTACTCTTTGACAATAACAAGATAGCACAAAGAAGTTTGAAAACACAAGTTTGCAAGTGAGAATACTAGAAGATAGTGGTCTAACTTTGAATGAGAGAAATGCATCCCATTTTATAGAAAATGAGAGTCAATTAGGTGAGATTGCACAAAATCAATACATAAATGAAGATGTTGGTTGGTAGGATGTTAGGAAGCATGATATGGGGGAGATCAAACAAGGAGATATTGGAGATATCAATGAAGCACTTTAATAGGGATGTGAATCCTCAATTAAGGGATATGACATTTAGATAAGATTAGGAGTCATTAAATCAATTAATAACTCAATATTATTAATATTCCTCACAAAATCAATAATTAGATTTATGAAATTATGAAAATCTCATAAATTGAAATAAGCCAATTAATTAATAAATAATTCATTAATTGTTGAGACTTAGGGAAAAGGGAATAAATAAAGTCAATTTATTTATTCAATTAGGACATAAGGATAAACTATGGGTTATTCATCCCAAGGGGGAAATTAGTGAATTATTAATCTAATTGAAGGTGTTAATGTCGAGTTGAAATGATTTTGATGATATTGATAAGGATTAGGATGAATTTTGAGGGTTCTGGAATAGTTTAGGAAATCACGAGGCATCGATGAGCTTTGAAAATGCACCCGCATAATGATGTTTGGAAGTGATTGAAAAGCGCCAATGAACTTTGATGGCGTCATAGGATTAAAATTGAAATGGGGAAACATCAATGAACTTGGACAATGTTCCTAAATGATAATGATCAGAAATAGTATTGATGAACATGGACAACACTATTGAATTGATAAGAATGTAGTGATAACGATAACATCGATGAACTTTGACATTATTATCAAATAGCTGATTGAGGGGATACGAAGCATCAATGATCTTGGACAATTCTCCTAAAATGATGACAAGATTGATTGAATTTTGAATAGGGTTTGATCGATTTGAAAATTGGGTTAATTAGGCATCGATGATCTTGGACAATGCCCCAGAATGGTTAGAACGAGTCCAAACAATTCTAAAAATGATTAGGAATAGAATATGATAGGTCTGAATTGATTTAGGATGATTTGGAATGGTTTAGGATCAAATAGGATCGGTTTAGGATCGAATAGGATTGGTTTAGGTTTGATCGTAATTGATTAGGAAAATGATTGATTTGATAAAGAGAGTAGAAATATTAGTAAATAATTGAACAATTTTGCAATATTTAGTCATCGACGAAAGACACAATGTTGTCATATAATAAAGGTCATATGTGCAATATAGAGGAATAATTGGGTCACAAAAAAATGTTTCAATTGTAATGATAAAAATGTTAAATCACGTAGACCAGCAGGCTCAAAACCATTTTTAGGTGTCTACATTTTGGCCCTCTTTGATGCAATGTGATAATGAGTGTTGGGCCAAAGAATAATTAAGAATAATGCCCCAGTGGATCGACAGAATGGAGGTAGGATGTCCCCTCTAAAAATTGGGAAGAAATTAAGACGAGGACATTTTTTTGAAAAGAAAGATGATTACTAGGATTGACGAAAGAAATGTTAGGTAGAAAGCGGAAATTAGACAAAGAAATGTTAGTAAGAAAGATTTTTTGGCTTTCAGAAGTGCAATTATGTTATAAGAGCTTATTTTGATATTGCAAAATCAGATGCAGCGCATTGTGACACAAAAGCTAGAGTGGGAAAGTCATCCTTTTGCGTAAAAAAATATGGTGCTGATAGAGGATGATATTCTCCATCCTAAAGCATATAACAGACATGCCCTAGACTTTCATGAGATCATCAAAATAGCAAAAGACAAATCAAAACCTGATCCTAAACCATCCCGACTACTATCATGAGTTCAGATAATATCATCGAGTAGCATAGGAACATGACCAAAAAGAAAAATAAATAAAAGATAAAACACTCACTAAAACAATGTGAGTCAATAGCCATTCTGATCTTTTGGTACCTACATTAAATGTTCGTTGATTGATAGCTTAGATTGATTGATTGGATAATTGATTGATAAATTGGACAGATTGATTGGTTGATAGCAAAGATCAAAAGATTGAACAAGTCCAAAACAATTGAAGGTTGAATCACACTGTTTCAGATCACGCTTGTGAGAACATGATTTCGTTAAGCATGGGATTGGTGAATCTTCCACGGATGCCTGCAAACATGATGATCGATGCACAAAGAGAAGACAAGTATGTACAAGTTTAATGGAGATTTTTGAAGAATCTTTTACAATTTTTAGGATTTTTGAGATATTTGAATTTTTTTGTGATGATCTTTTTTCAGGACTTTTTAGGATTTTTAGGATTTTTTAAGCATCATATTTGATTTTTAGAGAATTTTTTCAGGACATTATATGATTTTTTAGCAATTTTTTTAGGACATTATTTGATTTCTAAAAGATTTTTTAGGACATTATGCAAATTTTTAGCATTTTGTTCAGGATATTATTTGATTTTTTTGATTTTTTTTGAAATTGCCTCCAGTGTCTAGCAAGGTAAGGACATTTTGAAAGGAGAAATGGATTGGTAGAGGGACAAGGGCCAAAGGTCACTTGCCTTGGATCTGTTAGGTGCCAAGGACTATCCAAGAAATGGGAAAACATGGTTTTTTTTAACAAGCTAAGGGACTGGACATGACAATGATAAGGTAATGGGATAGTGCAGTGGATAGAAGGTGAGAAATGAAAATGTCAAGAGGTTTTTCTTTGAAAATATGTTTTGCATTGAACATCCTTATGTTACATCAAGACCGAGATAGGGAGTCTGGATAGGGAAAATGATAGGATATGGACAGGATAATGATAGGATATAAACATGAAAATGATAGGATATGGATAGGATATGCAAGATCAAGTAGGGATAATGTGAAGGGATATGGAATATGGATGAAAGGTTGTGATAAGATAAGTAATATAGATGAAAGGGGTCAAGACAATGTAAAGGAGATAGGACATGTGATGCTTCAAGGAAGATTATGTCAAGATCAAAGTTGGGGAAAAGTGGTTATGATAATGGATATGACAGACATAGGATAATGGAGGACATGTTGGGGATAATTAACGATAATGATAGGAGTAATGGAGGATAAAACCAATGAAATCTTCCCCCAAGTATAGATGGCAAGAAGTTCATAGAATTACACATGACGCCTATTTGCCTGGTTTTCATCATGGTACTTGCCCAAAGCACCTATTTGCTAGGTTTTCACTATTGGACACAATTATTTTTCTTGACTCTTTTTTTTTTTGTGTTTCCAAGACACCTGTTTGCCAGGTTTTCATCAAGGCAGCCTTTTTCTTTTTTGATTTTTTTTCTTTTTTGCTTTTTTTGACCATTCTTTGACATTTTGTAAATAACTAGATGTATGACATGACATGGATGAAGGACATGGCGCCTTACTCTTTGAAATGTGATTTTGAAAGATATTGCGCAAATACATTGGTAGGGTAATGACAAAGGGATATGAAGTGTGTGATTGGATAAGGATGGGGCAAGCTTTATGCAAAGGACTTGATAGGTTGCATGAAAGGATGGAAAATAGGTGTTGGATGATGGAGGTAGTTAAAGAAGGATGGATGTTGAATGGATAGATATGGTTGCAAGAAGAACATTGGAACACACCTTGAGGGGTGATGAAGTGATGGAGGAAAAGGAGATTTTTGATTTTGAAGGATTAATGGAGGAATGGGAATGGATTTTAGGACACAAGGACCCAAAATGGAATTGGAAGATGGAAGACATTTAGATGGAGAGATAGCAATTTTGGATGCCAATTTGGAGTTTTCTTTGGGACTCTGTGCTTCAAGGAGCTTCTTGGGAATCCACCTGCTTTTTTATTGGTCATTATTTTGTGGGTCCTTTGAATATATTGCTTGCACAATGGATTTTGGAACCCATATGGCTTTTGAATTTGTTTTTTGCTCAATGGGCATTTTTGGCCTTTTTGATATTTCTTTTTCATTTTGGATCAAATTTTTCTATTTTTGTACATGTCGATTTGACTAGATATGTTGATTTTGACTTTGTTTTTTTCTTAAAGGGCATTTTTTGCCTTTCTGATATTTATTTTTCATTTTGGATCTTTTTTTTCTTTTTTTGTACATGTTGATTAGACTGGACATGTTGATCCTTGATAGCATGTGGGTTTCTTGACTTGTGAATTTTATGCTTGGCATCCAAATTTCTTGGAAAAGGAATGGGGTTCATGGATGGATATGCATGATGTGGAGAATTTTTGGATTGGTGGAAGGTTCGCCAAGATTTGTGCCTTTGCTGACTTGTATTTGGGAAAGGGTAAATGGGTTGCAACCTAATAGAGGGAGGAATATATGGACATAGGATGGATAAAAGGGTTGAAGGGGGAGGTATACATTTAGGTTTTGGATTTTGAAGGGATACCAACGCCTTGAGATGTAGATTTTTCATTAAGATCATGTCCATTTGAATTTTCTTGGACACGTAAGGGTTTCAATACACCTTTTCCATGGAGGTCTAACCCTTTCACTTGATAATGCTTTCTTTGACCAGTAGGATACTTGCTACAGGATGCAAGCCCATTATTATGAGGTGCGATTGATATGGAAGGACTTGTAGGACCATGAGGTGGACTAGACTCAATAGAACTAGGGGAACCCATTTGAAGTGTAATGGGTTCATGAACAAATTGCATAGATGTGCTTGGATCACAAAAGGGATTTGAAGGATTAGGACAAGGAGAAAAATGGATGGATGGATCTTGATGAAAATATCAAGGAATAATGGGATCCTTTAAAGGATATGAAGGCGAACGGTCACATTGATCTTGACTTGGAAAGGTAACTTGGGAAGAAATGGAAGGGAGGTCATGATCTTTCTTAGGAAGTGGAAGGTCGATGGGACTTGGAAGGATATTTTGGTTTGGGAATGGAAGGGGATCATCTTGAATAGGAGAGTTAGGAATAATAGGATCATCATGAGGCTCAAGGGGAATGGGCTCTTTCTCAACAATTGGGGGCTATTGCTCATCATTGGGATCTTGATCTTGATATGTTTTTAGACATGTTTCTTTGTCCTTTTTATCATCCTCTTGAAATGGGATATGAATTTGGACATGTAAGGGGGATTCTTGAAAGGAGTCACCATTGTGATATGAGGAAGATGGAATTTGGATAGGAATCTCATGAATGAGCTTGATTGAAATTGGAGTACATGGTGGAATTAGTTCAAAGGAACTTTGGCTATGCATCAAGCCATCTTGGATGTCTTTCGTGGATAGCCATTAGAAGGTTGCATTTTTGGAAGAATAACTTGATGGGGAAGGAGGAAATTTCTCTTGGGAGGAATGTGGGGATGAAGGAGTGGAAGGAAACATGGATGTTTCTTTAAGTTCAATGTCTTGAAGGAAAATATATATGTCATCCATGTGATTTTTTTCAGGTGATCCATTAGTAGACCAGGGCAAATTATTTGTTTGTTCCAATTCTTGAAACAAATTATTTAAAAATTTGGATTGGAACTTGCACTTCTTGATGAGTCTTGTTTGTGATACCTCATCATTATTTATCTGTTGGAAAGAATTTTTGGAATGAACATGTTCAAAAAAAGGTTTCTTATTTATTTATCTTGGTTGATGTTCAAAAGATGTCACATTTGAAATTTTCTTTGTTTCATAAGACATTGGTGGTGAATTGGAGGACACAAAAGGTTCCTCAAGCAATGTTATTGTTTGTGATGTTGGTATTGATTGTCTTGTTTGCAAGATTGGCACAAGAGGTTGTGAAATTGTTTGAAGATCACTTGGTTGCATTGGAATGAAGATTGGTTCGTAATTTGGTGGTGGCCCCATTTGAATTATGCCACAATTAGGTTGAGAGGTTTGATTTGGAACTTGGTTGAATGATTTATTTGAAATTTGAGCACATGGAGACTGATTTGAAACTTGATTGGATTGAGCGTGATCTAGAACTTGGTAGAAAAAAGTTGGCTTTTGCATATGATTGAATTGGGATTTGTTAAATTGTTCATTTGCCTCATTGATTTGTGAAATGAGTTTTGGTATCTTTGATTTCTCAATGAGAGATTGTGTGTCAATTTCACCAAAAGATTCGCATGGACATCCAAGGAGTTTGGCCATCCCCTTTCTACTCTTTATCATCTTTTCTACACTCTCTTCCAAGATTTTCTTTTCTTTATCTAATTTTGCTTGCAACTTTTGAATAATGCTTGCATGGACTTGATGTAATTGATTATTTGGTTGTCTTGATGTCATTTGCCCTGGCTCAAAAGCTTGTTGTTGCAAAGGTATATCTTGTCTTTGATCAGAAGGTAATTGTGAGTTCCCTTGTGATGGAAATATGGGTTGATAAGTTTCTTGTTTCCTTTTCGATGCTTGGAACCTAGTGAAGATTGACTTGATGACTATATGCAAATGAAAGATTTTTGACTTTTTGAGGGACTTTTAGGATGAAAATGCAACCTAAATATGCAAAGACTTTATGTAAATGCAAATTTGGACTTTGGATGATTTTATGCAAAGCAACATATGGCTTAATGCAATTGATTTTTTTAGACTTTTGGAAATGCAACTTTTGAAATGCAAGGCGCTTATGCAAAATGCAATCTAAGGCTTATGCAACTATGTTTTTGGTTTTTTGGACTTTGAATATAAATCTTTGGAAATGAGACAAACCTAAGAGCATAACCTCATGAGGTTGAATAAGAATCTTGACTTGAAAAAAAAAGGATTGAGGGACAAGGGACAAGTTTGATAAAAGGGATTAGGTCAAATCCATCATGAAAAAGGTGGAATATGACCAATTGATAAGGGGGGGGGTTTGAAATTTTTGGGACAAAGGAGACCAAGTCAAGATCCTATTTTCAGTGCCATAAAGAAATGTTCCATTATTTGGATACTTTCTAGGATTGTTTGCAAAGTTTTTAGAGAGGATCTCAAATGAGCTATGTATGCAAGAGGACTATGATTAGGACCTATGCAAGAGGGACTATAATGAGGATTATGATAAGGCCTATAATGCAAGGGACTTTTTGAAATGAAAATTCAAGGAGATTAGGACATGAATATGAAAGATGAAGACTATCAAGCATGCAAAGAGGTTCCATGTGAAAAGTTTAAGGTTCCATATGTTTACTCAAAGACAAGGTGTGTTTTGACCATTTGATTTTTTTGAAAGTGATCTGGAAAAAGTGTTCTTTAAGAGGAGTGTTTTTAATATTTTGTCATTTTATTAAAGTTTGAAACACTCACGCAAGACACATCATAGAGAATGGCTATTGTAAAAAGGAAAAAATAGACCACTTCCTAAGGATAGCAAGGACAATATCTATTGAATCCCCACTGGAACCAAAGTTCAGCCATGCTTACTAATAGTGGACAACCTAGAATCTTGGAGGCATGGGCTCCTCCTTATAGTGCACTCACTTCTCAGGCACTCCAAGCTTCAAATCCCAAGGGTTATCACTTCCCAAGGGACTGTTGTCTCGACAAATAGTCGTGAACGTGTGGGGCATCTTAGTTGGTCTCCAACCTTCCATTCTAAAAAATAGAAGGTTTTTGGATACTGCAACATGGTATTTAGTAAGGGAATCCATTTGGGTGGTTATACATGCAGTAGATTAGCTCCATTATGGAGGCCTCCCAGCCTACAAAAGTTATGCTCTGTAGGTTTTAACGCACCACAAGGGTACTGAGGAATTTATTCTTCCCGATATAATGTATTCGACACCCATTCATTGTGAGATTAATCACAATGACATCTTTTCTATACCGGTTTGGATGGGCTTGGCTTTAGCTTGTTACCGGTTGGGCATCTACTCTCACTGGCTCTATTAAAGCACTTGGGAAGTACCCACACTAAAGGACTTGCATGGATTTCTCTTACAACCAAGATCCATAAAGGAAAGGGGAGAGGATACATCCATACATTTCCTAGGGTTTACAAACTAAAATACACTTCAGACACATGAATGAATTGATTTATTTTAAAGCACCAAGATGAAGTATTTTCTAACTACTAAAACACAAATGAAACTTTCTGAAAACACAAGGTCTTCTACAAACATCCTACATTAAAAATTTTAGTAGTTTTATATGATTCATTCTTCATCCCACGGTTGCCAAAATGCTGCACAAATCATCAATAACATAGAAATCTAGTATACTAAGTGTAGAAATAGATTTAGGAATGCAGAAAATTAGAAAGTTGCATGAAAACATCAAATTTACCACCTGCACAGGAATAGGCTACCACCTTCACAGAACCAGGCTACCACCTATGCATAAATAGGATACCACCTATGTGGATTCTAACCACCTAGGAAGAACCTGCAACCAAGTGTGCAACAACTGATGAGAAGCCTAAAAAGTGGTAAAAACTTGCAAAATTAGAGGTCTTTTGCACATCTAAGCATGTAAGACTATCAGAAAAACAACTAGGGTTCATTCCTTATGCCATTTATGATATATTTGGAAATACTAGAGTCAATTTGAAACCCTAATTAGCTTGCATGTTCATTAAAATGATTTAGGAACACCTTAAAGAACAAATCTGCATTTGATCCTAAACTAGTTCAAAGTTCATTTTAGGTTCCCAAATCAAATGTACATGTTAATTTTAGAATCCTTAAGAACTTAAAAAACTTGATCTTGCATAATGGATTCCATTTAAACCCCTAATTAGGCTAGATTGCAAATTTGATTGAAATTGGAAACACTTTGATTGCATGCAACCCTAAACTAGGTGAAGTTCATTTTAAGAGTCCAAATCAGATGTGAGAGTTCATTTTAGGCTTGAAAAAGGAAATGTTATGTTCATTAACAAAGTTAGGGTTCATTAACAAAGTTTATGGTTCATTTTCATAGTTTAGCATCCATTTTAACCTTATAGCATATGCAAATCAGAAGAGAAAGCATAAAATGCAGAAAGTGCTTCCTAAACTTGTAAATACTGATCCTAAACCCTAAATATGGATCCTATTAAAAAAATTGCATAGCTAAGCAGCCATCTGTGTAGCTCTGGGCTCCAAGTGCATAGGTCTGGGTACCAACTGCACAGGACTTAACCACCTGCGTAGAAACAGTGACCACCTACGTAGAAACAATGACCACCTACGCAGAAATAATGACCACCTGTGCAGAATCAGTGACTACCTGTGATATGGCCAAATTATTGCCTTTATTTTGTATAATTTTAAATACTCTATTCTAGTTTCTGACAAAACATTTGTGAACCTATCCAGTTAAAACTTGTGATAAAGTCCAGATAGAACTGATAAACCATGGGTAGATATTTGTGACATATTTTGCTAATATTATACATAAAGTGCAATATTTCATATAACCATCAGAATATATGTTCTAATATCTGGATTTAATTTGATTAATCTTTTTGCATGAATATTTCCGCATCACAACTAACTTGACAGTAGAGGAAGCGGCTGGAGAGTGGTCGACAACATTCAAGGAAGACTGTTGAGGACCAGCTACGGCGGAGTGATCATCACAGCACCAGGAAACACGACTACTACAATGGAGGAGAAATTATTCTAGGATGCAGGGATGTAGTGTTTCTATATTCCCTCTATAGTTTATTATGTTGAACTGATCGCCCAAGCTTTATTACCCACACCGCAGGCTATTGCATTTCCATCTTCTTCTCCAGCATGTTTTCAGAAAGATAGTTTCTTTTCTATTTTGTAATAAGTGTTCGATCCTCTATTTATAGGGATTAGACCAATAGTTTGAAGTTAGAGGGAGGAAAGTTAGAGAAAGAAGTTTTTGGAAGAAACTGTTATATCTTATAGCAAGCTATTTTAAGTTTCATTTATTGTTTTTATGTAATGAGTTTTTGAAATACAATGAAGTAATTCTTGGTTTACGTTCTGTGTTAATAGATTAGAAGAAACCAACCAAGGGGGGCCACTTGGGAGGTGGAATAGGTTAGAATAGAATAGATTTCCTTCTATCACTTCCAACATTTCCATTATTTCTAGTATTTCAGATAGAAGTTACAATTTCTTCTTGCACCCTTGTACCTTGTGAATGTTCCTGCAGCATCTGCAAGAATAGTTATAATGGATGTTCTAGGTTGAAAGTATAGATTTAAGTAGAGTTTTCAATTTCTAGCATTCATTTCAGTAAGGAGATAAATGTATTCTTTTCCTGTGACACTAGTGTAGGTTTCTTTTATGCAATTTTACCTTCCTGCAGCATAAGCAGAATGACTCCTTAAGGAACCTAGTGCACATATTGTGCTGACCATTTCAAGTATACATCCCTGGGTTGACAAGTTAAATGCACCTCATAACAAGATTATTCCACACCTATTGTGAGGTGGTTCATTTTTGGCACCGCTATCGGGGATGGTGTCAAGCTAGGAACATTTTTGAGTCATTTTTTCATTCCTAGTTAGTTTTTAGATTTGTATCCCTAAAAATTGCTTCACAAGCGTGAAGAATTCAATTGCATGCATCGAAGAGAAAGGCGATGAGATGAAAATGGCAGATTTCTCCTAGTAGAGTTTGCTAATTTGAATGAGTAAGTTGAGTTACCCTTTGAAGACGCAAGTCCTGACTTTCCTGTAGCATCTTCCTCTAGAGAAGAACCACTTGATATAAGCGGTCTCTGACCTTTTGCAGAAATCTTGGCCAGCTTTCTAGATAATTCCAGCCCAAATCCACCTATTGTTAACAATCTAGTAGCTCATGCTCCTTTCTAGCAGCAACTCCATAATCAAATACGTCCAGTGATGGCATAGCCTACTTTCCCATTTCCTCTCCCAAGCCTTATAAACAATGCTAATCTCAAAAATATACCCACAGCTGCTCTTCTGAAGTTTTATGGTCTTATAATGGAGGATCCTGACACTTTCTTATTTGAGTTTGACATACTTTGTCAAAGCTTTGAGTATAATACCGATGCCCATAAGCTCAAGTTGTTTCCTACAACATTGAAAGAGTCAGCCTTACGATGGTTAATAGGCTTAGGAGCCAATGCAACAGGTACCTGGGATGAGATGCAGACATTGTTTCTGCAGAAATATAAAGATTATTGCAAAGGCAGTGATCCAAAAGGAGATGATATCTTTAGGATGTCTCGAAAGGAGGATGAAACATTGGAGGACTATGTTTCACATTTTTTGTACACAATGCAGAAGAATCCCCAGCATGTCCTGGCAAAGGATTCACAGAAACTAGTCTTCTTAAGAGGGGTAAATGACAACTGTCTGGAAGCGTTAGACTTGATGGCTGGTGGAGACATATCCCAATCCTGTTGGAATGACCTCAAGATAATCTGTCTCAACTACTCAAGGTCAATTGTGAAGAAAGGCAGAGGATACCAGCCCACAGTCAAAAAAGGGATTGGTTCGGGCATTTGAAAGCTGGAGATATCTAATTTTCTTGTGAATTTCAAGAAATATATTATAAATGATGTAGCTACACATCTTGACACAATGAATACCAAGAAGAAGCATGCAGAAGCTGAATCACAATTGGCTGAGTACTGTCCACACTACCGCAAACAAAAGAAATACTGTCGATGTAAGGTGATAGCAAACCTAGAAAATTAACATTTTCCAACTGACTACATGAAGATAGAAGGAGACAATGATCAAGTGTTCTTTGTTGCTCAATGTCGACCATGGGCTTCACAACAAGGTATGCCACAAGATCCTCTACAATTTTCAAATTCTAACAATAAACAGAGGCAAAACTAAAATTATCAGAACACTTCTTAGTACTCTCAACCTCAGTGGCCAAACCAGTACAATAACCAATCGCCTAACCAGCAAATAACCAATGGCAAAACCTGCAAAATAATCAGTGGCCAAATCAGCAAAATAACCAGTGGCAAAACCCACAAAATAACCAGTGGCCTAATCAGCAAAATCAATGGCAACCACTGCAAGGAAATTTGTAGCAAAATAATCAATGGAGGGGGCCTCCATAGTGGCCTAACCAAAATTCCAGCTGTCCACAATTACCACCTCTAGTGCAACCACCTGCAATAATACCACCTCCTGCAACAACTAATGCTAATCCAAAGCCATCCCAATTGCCTACTCAACCACAGCCAAATCCAAACAACAAACAACAGCAGTAGCAAATGTACACTACTGACACTCAGTAGTGTCCTACTTATGCATTAGAGATAGCTGATATCCATTTGAGGTCCGGTACCACCCTGCCTACACTTGAATATCCTATTATCATGAAATTTGCAGACACTCCTGCAACACTACTTCCAGAAGCCACACTGCCAAATACCAGCCAGCCGACTGATATACCCAGCAGAACTACTGTCCACACTTCAAATCCATCCTTTCTACATAGGCTAAAGAAAGAAAAACATATACCCCAATAGGAAGAAACATTTGATATTATTGAGCAGCTAAAAAATATGAACATTCAAATCCCTCTGTTCCAAGCTATCAAAGATATACCTCTTTATGGAAAGGCTATTAAGGAAGCATGCCTTAAGAAGCCAGGATAGAAGAAGAAAGACCCTAAAACAGTATATGTTATAGGACAATTAGTAGATATCATGTTAGGAAAGGTGGTAATACCAAAGTATTCAAATCCTAGTAGCCCAATAGTCGACCTGATAATAAATGGATAGACTGTGAAAAATGCTCTAATTGATTTGGGAGTAGTAATAAATGTGATGTCTAAAGATACAATGCATAGGCTAAGTATAGAAGGCTTAAGGACAATAGCCACAGTGTTACAACTTGCTGATAGTTCAACTGTTACTCCAAAGGGTCTCATACAAGATGTGATAGTTACCTTAGATTCATAGGAATATCTTGCTGATTTTCTTATCCTATCACCTAAAGTGAACTTTTCTGGCTATCCTATAATCTTGGGAAGACCTGGTTAGCCACCACTAGTGCCAAAATTAATTGCAGATCAAGCAGTATGTCAATTTCAAATGGTCAAACCATAAGGAAGCTAGCCCTATATCCTCTGCCCAACCCCAACCAAACTTGGGAGAACCTATTTGGCCAGACTTAGAGGATGAGGAGGAAGAGCTGAATTCAATAGCCTAGCTCATGATGTTGCATAGGAAATCTTTTCTAAAGATGCAAGAGGAAGATGATGTGATACACTGCATTCTTACTAATGAATGTATTGTGGCTAAAGATGTTTTAGAAAGTTTTGTTTTACATCTATGTACCTATGAGGACTGTATGTTTCTAGCAACCCCTGAAATAATTGATCAATTACTGCCAAATGAAATAGCTACAAGTCCAGTGTCCAAAGTATCAATGGTAGAGCTCACAACAACAATAGAACTTTCCCCCAGTCGTAACCTCCATGTAAACAACAAGTTGTCCCAATCAAAGTTGGCATTATTAACAAAGCTCCTTAGTCAGCATGAAAAATATTTTGCATGGGATTATGGGGATATGGAGAGACTAAACCCTAAACTTTGCACCCATAGAATCTACATCAATGATGGAAGCTTTCTACTTTGTCAACCACAGAGGAGAATAAATCCTGCACTGAGAGAAATAGTTAAAAATGAGTTGCAGAAGTTGTTGGATGCTGGATTCATCTATCCAATCTCTAATAGAAAGTGGGTATCACCATTGGTCATTGTACCTAAGAAAGGAGTTAAGTGGTGGATATGTGTGGATTACAGGGAATTAAATAATGCCACAAAGAAGGACCACTTTCCTTTACCTTTTATTGACCAGGTCTTGGATAATTTGGCTGGAAAGAAATATTTTTCCTTTTTGGATGGATACAGTGGTTACAATCGGATAAGTATTGCCCCCAAAGATCAGGAAAAGACCATGTTCACATGCCCTTGGGGCACATATGCCTATTTAGTATTACCATTTGGATTATGCAATGCACCTGCTACCTTTCAGAGAGCTGTGATTAGCATCTTTGCTGATATATCACATGATTGCATGGAAATCTACATAGATGACTTCACTACATTTGGTGTCACATTTGAAGAAGCTCTAAAGAACTTGGAGAAAGTACTAATCATATGCGAGGAACATAACATGTCTCTCAACAGTGAAAAGTGCTTTCTGATGATGCAGGAAGGAGTGGTATTGGGAAATTTTATCTTTGAAGCTGGAATCCAGGTAGACCCTACGAAGATAGAGGTGATTCTCACACTCCCTATTCCTACTAAGAAAAAATATGTCAGATCTTTCCTAGGTCACGCTGGCTATTATAGGAGGTTTATCCAAAACTTTAGTCAAATAGCTAGTCCTCTATACAACTTACTTACCAAAGAAGCTAAATTTTCTTTGACAAAAGAATGTGATGAATCCTTCCTGCAGCTCAAGTCACTTTTGACATTTGCACCAGTACTTAGGGGTCCTGACTAGACTTTGCCATTTCACATACATACAGATGCTTCAGACTATGTCATAGGTGTTGTCTTAGGAAAAAAGTACAAAAACTTTGAAAATGCAATCTATTATATCAGTAAGAGTCTACATGGACCAGAGTTAAACTATACAGTGGGTGAGAAAGAATTGCTAGCATTAGTTTATGCTCTGAACAAATTTTGCCAAATTATGTAACTGGTTATCATATCTTTGTTCATACTGACCATGCAACAATTAAGTATCTCATGAACAAACCTGCCATCACAGGCAGGTTAGCAATATGGCTTCTTCTTTTGCAGGAATTTGATATAGTAATCATCGAAAAGCCAGGGAAAGAAAATGTGGTAGCTGATAATCTATCCAAAATTTATCATGCTAAAGAAGATACTACTTTGATAGATGATGCATTTCAAGATGAACATTTATTTCATATTTCTGTCCAAAATCTATGGTATGCTGATATAGCTAATTATCTAGCAGCTAACAAAATGCCCACACATTTCTCTTATAAGGATAAGAAGCTTCTTGTAGAGAAAAGCTTCCATTTCTCTTGGATTGATAGCACATTATTTTACATTGGACCTCACCAAGTCATGAGGAGATGTGTGCGATAAGATGAGACATATGACATTCTGCATGCATGTCATAATGAACCATGTGGAGGACACTTTGCAACCAAAAGAAGAGCACAAAAGATTTTAACAACAGGCTACTACTAGCCTACACTTCACAAAGATGTGACCAGTTATACAAGGAAGTGTGACAAATGTCAAAGAATGGGCCGACTAACAAGATCAGATGAAATTCCCTTAAACTCATAGGTGGTGGTAACGCCATTTGATAAATGGCTCATGGAATTTATCGGTCTAATAGAACCTCCATCCAATGGAAAGTCATACATTCTAGTGTGCACAGATTACCTGACCAAAAGGGTCGAAGTAAGAGAAATGAAGCATGCCAGAGATCATAGAGTTGCTAAATTTTTCTATGAAGAAATTTTTACTAGATATGGCATGCCAAGAGAACTTGTTACTGATCAAGCTACTCAATTCACTTCCAATTTGATAACAGAGCTCACAGAGGAATATAATATCAGACATTGGAAGTCAAGCCCCTATCACCCTCAAGCCAATGGACAAGAAGAAGTTACAAATTGGGAAATAGAAGCAATCTTAGCAAAGACAGTTCAGTTGCATCATCGAGATTGGAGCAGCAGACTATTAGAAGTTGTCTAGGCGTATACAAAAACATGGAAGACCACCATAGGGTTCACTCCATTCGAACTATTATATGGTAAAGAAACAATGCTATTGATTGAATTTGAACACAAGACATTAAGAACAACGCTAGAGTTAAATATTGATCTTCCTCCAGCATAGAGAGAGCACTTGCTGCATCTTAATTCTTTGGATGAAATGCGCAAGTCTGCCTTGTAGCACTGATGTAAAGAGGTAGGTTAGATTGGGGTTATTTCATAAAGAAATTGTTCTTGGTTTCTTCAATGGTGTTCCTTACCCAAGTGACCCCTATGCATGTGTATTCAAGAACCTATTGAGAACAACACAAACACTCAATAAGTCATTCTATTAGTCCAAAAGGGTTAGAAAAACATGCAAAACCCACTAAAACTGACCTATTGCCTTCTAACTAGAAAGAGTGTAATTCATAACATACTAGCCCTTAGAATATGCTATAAATCAGTGACCAATACTATTCTAGCATGAATGATTTAATCCAAATTTAAGCTAAAAAGATAAAAAGCATGTAATCTAGCTTTAAAAGATGAAACTAAAACAATGAACTAGCATGAGATAATAAGTGAAATGCAAATCTAGGATGAATCCAACAGCATAACAATGTGATTTTGATCTAAATGTGAAGGCTTATTTTCTCTCAAAATAGGCTTCTATTTATAGAAGAATGGGAGAGAGAGAGACAGAGGGGGGGGACAAGGTTCATTTATGAATTAGAAGACTCATAAATGAAGATGTAAGAGCCATTAATACCCAAGGCATTAGTAAGGCATAGGAGAGACATAGGCTTAAGGCATCTTTACTAATAAGTCATTAATGAAAGCCTTAAAGAGGTAAGGGAGGATGTAAGAGAGTGGCTTGAGAAAATGGACTTTAAGAAAGTCTATCTTAAGAAAGTGGACTTTCTCAAGTGGGTTGAGTTGTTAAGTATTCCTTAATGGAATGTGACAACATTAGGAGGTGGGTTAGAGAATAATTTAGGATTAGGATTAGATTAGCATGGGTGAATGGGTTGAGA
>MU224495.1:200052-230592 GCA_018584345.1 Thuja plicata
GGACCAAAACAATGTAAGGGTGGCCAATAGTGCCAAATGGGATCTAAAGTTGTTTAGGGGAGTCAATTATGTCCTAGAAGAAATAATAAATTAATTGGGATAGAAGTTAATAGGTTTTTAATATTAATATGCAATAAAATGTAAGTTGGAAATTCATATTTGAATTTCCAACTTACATTTTATTGAATATTAATGTTAAAAACCTATTAAATTCTATCCCAATTAATTTATTATTTCTTCTAGGACCTAATTGACTCCCCTAAACAACTTTAGATCCCATTTGGTACTATTGGCCAGCCTTACATTGTTTTGGTCCTAAGTCCTTTGCCAGGACTTCCAGGACTTATAATATTTAAATTTAATTGTTTATTACATATTGCCATTATTGGCCTCAATATATCCCAATTTACTTTTAGGAATTATTTAGATCCACTACCTCCATTTGGTTCCAAGGTGGACTTAGGTGTTTAGAGAGGTGCTCCTACACCAAGTGCATAGAAATTGTCCAAAAGAAAAGGAAACAGTGGCATGACTCCCGTATTAAGAGTAAGAAGTTCCAAGTTGGAGATTGGGCATTGTTATATAATTCTAGATTCCAAGAGATACCAGGCAAGCTGCAGACATGATGGATGGGTCCATATGAAATAAGGCATGTATTTACAAATGGATTAGTCTAGTTGACCACAATTGACCCTGTAAACTTCAAGCTATTAGTCAATGGACATAGGCTAAAGTTGTATCACTAGCCAAAGACAAAAGAAGGCTTCCTACAACAATTCAACCAACCAGTTTTAAAGGATCAACATGAAACACTTCCTATAGTAGAGGGTGCCAACCTCCTTCCTACAGCTCTTTAATAATAATTCCTTCGAAGCATGACCATAATAAAAACTTTATGTTTACATAAAGTTCAAATTCTCCATTCACTTTCTACATTCTTCTTTTTCAACCCATTTCATTCCTTAATCTTCCATCCACCCACCTCCCACATCATCATATTTCTATGCTTTCAATAAAGAGATTGTGCGCTGGTGCATGTCGATAGCTGACATGGTCATTCCACTCTCACCAACCTTTCCTGGCATGTGTGATGATCAATTAACAGGTACGAGCTTTTCAAATTTATTTCCATTTTTAGCGCATAGATTTCATTGGTTATATTGAATACTGCAATAAATGTATCATTGCCGCCTTAATCCAGTTCTGTACCTTCTTCCAAGTCTGACAAGTGGGGAAACTTGTCAATATTTTGTAGGGGGTAGGGAAGTGTGCCAATTCCTAAAATTTCATTTCTATTTACTCGTTAAGATCCTCAAATCTATACTTCGGCCTTGTCTTAATTAAAATCCAGCTGTTGCATCACACAAGTGTCAAGTGTTGTACCTTTATTCCAAATAAACCCCTAATTGTCAGACTAGATGTGACCTAGTATTAAAACCATGACATAACTCTTGCATGAATATCTATGATTCATTATGTTAAGTACATTATTATTTTTCATACCAAGAATAATAGAAGAATGCGAAAAAGGGTCTGTAGTTTTGCAAGAGGTAGTTTGAAATTAAAAGAGAAGAAGGTAATCATCGAGAACAGAGCAGAGGTTGAATTTGGTAAACACAAATGGGGGGCCAATTGAAGTGACATAAACCAGTGGCTCATATTATTTTAATTCCTGATGTTGAGGCAGTAAAAAGATTTAATGCTTGTGGATGGCTGGGATATTTCTTAAAATTGACAGAGTTTGATGAGGAAGCAGCAACAGAATTTGCAAACACATTTGATGAAGGCCAAGCAATGATATGGGTGTTGACAGTCATTACAATAGAGGAGAAAATAGTGGAAGCAATCAGTTTTCCAGCAGCAGGGGAACACTACCCCAATGCGCACGATGCTAGGTCAGCTAGGGCCCAGTTTACCCTACTAGGTGACCCTCCACTAGAAATCACAAAATAGGGGTGCAAAAGAATGTCCATTTCTCCACCATATCATGATTTGGCCATGCACATTATCAGGTATTTCACCTATAAAGGAATATTTTCTAATTTACATGTGCATCATTTTAAGCTGCTTAGTTATTCATGACATAATATCCCAATGAATGCCCCCAATTTCTTGTTTAATATGTTGTGCATCAGTGCCAAAGAAACCCAGAAAGGAAATGAAAATTTTGTTACTCACCATGCCTTAATTAAATTAATCATAGAAAGATCTCTTAGGGATTTCTCCCCTATGGCATTTTCATAGTTTGTCCATCATAAAACCCTGCAGCCTCAAATTGCCCCTAATGTGCAAATTAGCCAAGATGATGCAGTTCCCCCTGACCCAGTTGCTGAGCAAAGTACCCAAGGGGCAGAAACTAAAAATTTACAAGAAAATATGCCTTTACTCGCTCACATGAGCAATATACCTACTTCCACCCAAACAAAAGGATAATGGAAGTTAGTGGGAGAAACTTCAGTTCCTGCAGCTGAGCCACAAAACCCTCAAGTCTTGAGAGGGAAGAAAATGAAGTCAGTTCCTATAGGCACTACTCCTGCAGCAGAGAAAAAAAAAGGGTTAGTAAGAAAAAGGTTGTAGATGTTGAGGAAATCCCTATAAGAAGGAGTTCTAGGATGAGAGGGAATATTCCTAAAGTACCCATCGAAAGCCAGTATGCTTCCCCCAAACAATTTGAGGAGGAAACTCCTATTCATATTGTTTCAGATGGTTCTCCCAGCCAGTCTGAGATTCTAGACATTCCTCAAAATCTGGATGAGGAGTGTGAAGCTGAGCCAAATGTATGTCAAAATGACCCAGGAGTTAGTCATCAGGATGTTTCAACCCATGAAAAAGAAACCCCTATAACTCACCAGCTAGCTTGCACAATAAATGCCCTAGTTTCCTACAAGCGAACTTGGTTAATAAATTTCTTAGAGTAGTTATGGAGGGAACAAAGGAGGTAGAATAACTAGGATGAAAATAGTGGTCTGATTACTCTACAAATACTTCTCTTCTAGTTATACAATAAGCATGTGCTGACAACAACTCTATGGGGAGAAGAGAAAAGAAATTGCAGAATTAAAAGATCAGTTGGCAAGATAGAAACAGAGAATGGAACATGCCCTTAAGCTGACTGACTAGATAATTTCTTGTAGACTGCAACCTAGGGTCTATACCATCTGTCTAAAAAAACAATTCCTCCTATTCTAGTTGATGATGACCCTTAAAGATGTAAACGCAAAGTTCAAATCAGCCCAGGAATTCTATGGTTTATACCAAACCCTTCCATCTTGGCAACAAAACTTACTCTGTGAGTTGTATGTGCATAATTTCATCATCCCTACAGAGACTGAATGGAACCCCCTACTTTACATAGGGAATATACACCTAAGGTCCCTAATGTCTTGGATGCACAATGAGGATAACTATGATAGACAATTAGAGAATTACAGAGAACTTGAGAAAATGGAACCACTACCATTAAGAGCAGAAAGAAGTCAACCAGAAGTATTTCTGAGGGATTGGTTCAAACTGACATATGGGAATATTAAAAAGGAAATAAGAGATAAAATTTTCAACCTCAGAATAGATGTGTATGAAGAATATGACAACATGTCTTATTTTGTCTTCCAAAGAGCCTTAACCGGTGCCAGAAGTAGATGGGGAAGGTTATGAGAGGCATTTAAAAGGTCAGAACCACATAGCCCCATTAACCTTGAAGTAGCCATACACCGAGCACTAAAATACATGGAGCTGGGTAGGCAAATCAGGAAGGAGCTCTGGTGTCCACTCAAAATGTAGCCGCTCATGCTCCTTTGGCCCTTGTATGACATCAACATTGCCAGGCTTGATAGGCTGCAGGAGGATCATAGATGGGAAGTTTGGGAAAGAACAAGAGGATTCTACTACTCTTTCAAGAGCCAGAGGCGAGGAAGAACTGAACTTGGTGACTTTAGGTCAATTGCCAAAAGATGCAATGCTTGAGGACAAGCATTTGATTAACCAAGAGGCAGATGATAAGGCCAAATTATTGCCTTTATTTTGTATAATTTTAAATACTATGTTCTATTTTCTGACAAAACATTTGTGAACCTAGCCAGTTAAAACTTGTGATAATGTCCAGATAGAACTGATAAACTATAGGTAGATATTTGTGACATATTTTGCTAATATTATACATATAGTGTAGTATTTCATATAACCTTCAGAATATATGTTCTAATATCTGGATTTAATTTGATTAAGCTTGTTGCATGAATATTTTTGCATCACAACTAACTTGATAGGAGAGAAAGCGGCTGGAGAGTGGACGACAATATTCAAGGAAGACTATTGAGGACCAGCTATGGCAGAGTGATCATCACAACACAAGGAAACATGACTGCTACAATGGAGGAGCCATTATTCAAGGATGTAGGGATGTAGTGTTTCTATATTCCCTCTGTACTTTATTATGTTGAACTGGTTGCCCAAGCTTTATTACCCACACCGCGGGCTGTTGCATTTCCATCTTCTTCTCTGGCATGTTTTCAGCAAGATAGTTTCTTTTCTATTTTTTAATAAGTGTTTGATCCTTTATTTATAGGGATTGGACTGATAGTTTGAAGTTAGAGGGAGGAAAGATAGAGAAAGAAGTTTTAGGAAGAAACTGTTATATCTTACAGCAAGCTATTTTAAGTTTCATGTATTGTTTTTATATAATGAGTTTTTGAAATACAATGAAGTAATTCTTGGTTTACGTTATGTGTTAATATATTAGCAGAAACCAACCAAGGGGGTCCACTTGGGAGGTGGAATAGGTTAGAATAGAATAGATTTCCTTCCAGCATTTCTAGCATTTCCAGTATTTTAGATAGAAGTTACAATTTCTTCCTGCAACATTGTACCTTGTGAATGTTCCTGCAGCATCTGCAAGAATAGTTATAATGGATGTTCTAGGTTGAAAGTATAGGTTTAAGTAGAGTTTGCAATTTCTAGCATTCATTTTAGTAAGGAGATAAATGTATTCTTTTCCTACAGCACTAGTGTAGGTTTCTTTTATGCATTTTTACCTTCCTGCAGCATAAGTAGAATGACTCCTTAAGGAACCTAGTGCACATATCGTGCTGACCATTTCAATTATACGTCCTTGGGTTGACAAGTTAAATGTACCTCATAATGGGATTATTCCACACCTATTATAAGGCGGTTCAACTGTGAAAAACCTGTAACCACTTGCACAGAACTCTTATAGAACATGTAAAAGGAACAGAAACATAAAAAATTTATCAGTTAAGCATGTTTCACATCAGGTTTACCAAATGTAAGACTAGAAAAAGGCATATTGAGCATATATAGGAGACCAAAAACCCTAATAAATATGCTACCCTATCTAATCTATCATGAAACCCATTAAAAACAAGATTTCATAAATATAAAGCATAAAAACTCTAAGAACTCCCTTCAAATGAAGATCCCATGTCCTTCTTTCTTTGAGTCATTATTAGATTTGATGTTGCTCTTTGACAATAACAAGATTGCACAAAGAATTTTTAAAGCACAAGTTTGCAAGTGAGAATACTAGAAGATAGTGGTCTAACCTTGAATGAGAGAAATTCATCCCATTTTATAGAACATGAGAGTCAATTAGGTGAGATTGCACAAAATCAATGCATAAATGAAGATATTGGTTGGTAGGATGTTAGGAAGTGTGATATTGGGGAGATTAAATAAGGAGATATTGGAGATATCCATGAAGCACCTTAATAGGGATGCAAATCCTTAATTAAGGGATATGACATTTAGGTAAGAATAGGAGTCATTAAATCAATTAATAACTAAATATTCTTAATATTCCTCACAAAATCAATAATTAGATTTATGAAATTATAAAAATCTCATAAATTGAAATTAGCCAATTAATTAATAAAAAATTAATTATCTATTGAGACTTAGGGAAAAGGGAATAAATAAACTCAAATTATTTATTCAATTAGGACATAGGGATAAACTATGGGTTATTAATCCCAAGGGGAATTAGTAAATTATTGATCAAATTGAAGGTGTTAATGTTGAATTGAAATGATTTTGATGATATTGATAAGGATTAGGATCAATTGCAAGGGTTATGGGATAGTTTAGGAAATCATGAGGTATCGATGAGCTTTGACAATGCACCCGCATAATGATGTTTGGAAGTGATTGAAAAGCGCCAATGAACTTTGATGGCTTCATAGGATTGAAATTGAAATGGGGAAACATCGATGAACTTGGACAATGTTCCCGAAATGATAATGATCAGAAATAGTATTGACGAACATGGACAACACTATTGAATTGATAAGGATAGAGTGATAATGATAACATCGATGAACTTTGGCAATGTTATCAAATAGATAATTGAGGGGATATGAAGCATCGATGATCTTCGATAAGGCTCCTAAAATGATGACAAGATTGATTTAATTTGGAATAGGTTTTGATAGATTTGAAAATTGGGTTAATTAGGAATCGATGATCTTGGACAATGCCCTAGAATGGTTAGAACGAGTCCAAACAATTCTAAAAAAATGATTAGGAATAGAATAGGATATGTTTGAATTGATTTAGGATGATTTGGAATGGTTTAGGATTGAATAGGATTGGTTTAGGATTGAATAGGATCATTTTAGGGTTGATCAGAATTGATTAGGAAAATGATTGATTTGATAAAGAGAGTAGAAATATTAGTAAATAATTGAACAATTTTGCAATATTCAATCATCGATGAAAGACACAATGTTGTCATATAGTAAAGATCATATGCGCAACATATAGGAGTAATTAGGTTGAAAAAAAACCTTTCAATTGTAATGCTAAAAATGTTAAAACATGTAGACCAACATGCTTGGACCAGTTTTAGGTGTCTACAGCTACATCCGTGTTTGTTATACTATTAGACATAGGTGTTAGTAGATATGTTCATAGCTGCAACAGACCATTTGACTCCTCAGTGCTAGTTGCTAGGGTTCTCAGGTAGGATCAACGCATTCTTCGTGTTAGGAAGAACCTCAGGGGAGATAACCACTCCATGGTTGGGCGGTAAAAGCACCTGAGCCACACTCTCATCTCAAGATAGCGGATTGACACTTGTCAGATGGCTTAGGAGATAGGGACATACAGATGTACATAGGTCCAATGTATATTTTTTTTGGCATTATGTACTAATTTTCATAATCTCATTCTCTTTTGATGCATCCATGTACTAAGATTTATTGATGTCTAGTGTGCAGGTCGACATCCAAATCACTTTATGTATGAAACTTAATGAAATAAATTATTCTTTCACTCCTTGTATTTTAATGAAGAATCGACATGTAGGTTGACTTCCTTGATGAAATTAATGTAATGTGCTTTTGGTCATGTGATGACCTACGACATGTGTCTATTAAGACATCATTTTGTAACTAAAGTATTCTCATTGTTTTTGATTATTTCAACGTGTAGGTCAAAATCTAGTGGAAGTTATTTCTTGATTAATATAATTGGGTTGATTAGATTGTGTATATTTTGACCTTGTTTTCCATTCAACTTTCTGTAATTTACGATTCAAGTGTTACATGGCATCTTTTGAGAAAATACTGTGTTTACAGGCAGAAACCTCGACATGGAAAAAGAATATAAAACTGATAACTTTAGAGGTGGTTGAGAATTTGATGGTGGTGGCAGTTTTTGGAAAGGTGGTGGTGGAGAAGCTAGAAGCAGTTTATGATTAGGTGCCAGGGGAGGTGCAGGTGGTGGAACAGGAGGAGGTTTAGGTGGAGATTCTGGTGGTGGGTTAGGGAAATGTATATGGATGCATAAAGAAGGTGTGTAAGATAGTTTTTCAATTTAAATAATTAAATTAGAAATATGAACATAATTATATTTTAAATTTTCACTTAATTATTAAATTTAAAAAAAACTATCTTCTTATATATTATTTTGATGTCTGTAAAGACGTATGTCTATAATTAAATAGAAAATCTAAATATATTCGTATTGTAAATTTTAATTATTAAATTAAAAAATCTATCTTGTGAAAAACCTCTTTGATGCTGCATAGACATTTCCATCACTTGTTAAGTCTAGCATGTGAAAACTATTTGACTAGCACTTTCACCGAAAGAAGGTGTAAGGGATAAGCTGATAGGTGTTTGATGTGAAAGCATAATTGAAGGTTTACATATTAAAAGGAAGAAATAAAAATAGAGATAATATCATTTATATGCAAGCACTACGTTTACTAGAGAAATGAAAATGTTTATGAAATTCTAAATATCGGAAGACACCTTGTGGTTATCGCTAGGACAATCCTCCTTGCCAACATGGGACTATGCTATTGTCAATTAAAATTTCATGTTTCTTGCAATTTTTCCCCATATCAATTTTTTTTCTCTCAATATTGCTAGTAATTAAGATGTATATAAATATTTATTAAGCATTCCACTTGCAAATTTTAAAGTGAATTTTTCCTGGTGCATATTTTAGGCTTTAACTGTGTAGAGTTTTTAAAATCAATATTTAGGATCCCACTCCACTATCCATCATTGGGAAGAGGAGTGTGTGTGGATTGCAGAGAATGGTTATAACCTTTCCTCTTCATTTTTAAGGAACATGATCTACAACACATGCCCATTATTAACCCCTTCCTGATTGTGGATCATAAAGTGTTATCCAAATTCTAACATTAAAACAAGTACACAATTAAGGACAGAAGTAAGCACTTGCACTACGATAGATGTAAACATATTATGTATCTTGAGTGATTTTAAATTTATTGTTGACTAGAATGTATTGTATAATTATTCAATCTTATTTTTGGATTCCCAAATATTAGTCCATCCAATGTAAACCTCACAACTTGTAGCACTACTTCACAATTTACACCTTTAATTCAATAATTTTGTAAAGTAGTGCTTCAAAAGTTATGACTCTAATTCAATGATTTTAATGTATTTCTCAAGCACAATACTAACAAGCTACATATTTCAAAAACAATATCCTAATTTGACAATTCCTTCAATACTAACAACAAACTTGCAAGCAAGCAAAATATGGAATCATAGACAAATCAACTTAATTGTTTGAAAAAATGACTCAAAGAGGTGTCATGTCAAGGAATGAAATGAAATGATTGTAGAATGTGAACAAAATTAATTTTTCAAGGAAGCTTTGTTAGAAATTGAAATACCTAGCCACATTTTGCATAAGCATATCATCTAACTAGCCAATAAAGAAATCTATATATCCAAAACTAAAATTATGTCAAACTACATTTGTGATTGTGTCATGGATATGATTACAAATGGACTTGCTTCAACATATCATATGTGTGAATAAATATTTCTATCACCCTTCGAATAAAATTTCATATTTGTAATCTCTTGTTTTTAAAGTATTGATTTTCATAAGCTTGACTTGATCTTCCTTGTCTTCTGTCAAGTATCAAATAATCCCTATAAAAGGCAGTGCATTCCTAGATTGAAAGAGTGAACAATCTCTAGTACTGTTTTGGAGCCATCCTGGAAATTCAAATGAAATCAACCCTTTCTCTATGCATTTTTGTTGAAAATTATATTTGACAAAAAAAAGTACAATATGCAAACCTTTCAATGATAATAATTCAAAGAAACTCACTGAATACATGCAATTCTTGGGATTCTAGATATTTAATAACTTTGGCTAAGAATTTACTAAACTAAAGACAACATATTGCAATTACCTACAAAAAGAAAAATATATTATATATGCTTCTACTTAAGAGGCCACTCTCCAAAATTGATGGTGAAAAAAAGAATATGAAATTGAATGTGGTGATGTGCATGTTCCTCCCAAGAAGGGAGTAAAAATGCAAGAAATTACAGAAAATGATGATCACTGTAATGCACATAAATTCAGAGTAGATGGACCAAGGTATGAGCCCCAAAAACCTACTATCTTCATTTTTTTATTCTCTGTCATATTTAACCTATCAGATGTAACTTATCTTTTGTAATTTTCTTTGATTTTAAAATTTTTATGTATCATCCTTCTGTAAAGCATATGGAACTTTGAATTCAGTAAACATCATGTTGCTTTCTATTAGGCTGTAGGCCTCTTAGTTGATGCGGCTTTATTTTCAAGGTGTTAAGACATGTTTCTATTGAACTTTATTTTAATATTTGATTAAACTCTTTGTTAAAGGTTTCCCGTTCTTGTAAAACCTATTTTTACATAATCATAATCAATCGAGAGTAATAAATAATTTAAAAAAAATGATTCTACCTTTTTCACACAATAAATTGGATATTTTTCAACACAATTTATAGTGCTACTAGAAGCCATAGGGGAATTACAATCATCTATACAATATTCACATTGAAAATTTTGGACAAGAATTGCACCCATAAATTTACATGGTTCTGGTATAATACCCCATCTATATTTACGTGCTACATAAAAACAAACAAGAAACCACAATTTTGAGAAATGAAAATTGGATAAAAAAAGATGCATACTTCTTAGAGAAGACTCCATATAGCCCAAAGTGTTTCAAAAAGAAAAGAAAACAAATCATAATTGCCTTTTGGCACTTTTTCAGTAACCATTAAAAATGGTTTCAGAAGAAGACTGCAATCAAATCAAACACAAAAATTCAGAACATTAATTAAAAATAAAATTACATTCAAATCCATTATTGGTCATATGTGGAAAAAACGCAGAACATTGAAAACACAATAGAGAACTCTGTAAAATCGAGTGCTGAAAATATCCGACCCATGCAAGCTATGATACCAGGTTAAAAACAAGGATACAAGTGTCTAACTCACCAAAATGAGCTCTCTCTTATTATTAGAAGATAGGACTTTTCTTTGGCCAAATACCATTAGCAATCTACCATTCTGATAAAATGATGTCAATCTTCCTTCACAACAGCTTGATCAAAGATTCTAACAGTTGATCTCCAGCAACTGACTCTTGACACGTGATGAATGAAATATTTAGAGATCATATTTAGCCTTCTTTATCACTTTTAAAGATTTTATTTATTCTAGACAACTAATTGTCTCTACTGAAACTCCACGGGCATCTATGCATGGCATAAACACAACAATCCAAATACAAATAAAAAAGGACATGAATGTAAATTAGAGGATACTATTATCACCATAAGCTTTGATACCAAGTTAAAACTATAGTACTGAAGAGAAACCCAAAATTGAGCTCTTTTGAACACAATTTCTTAGTATTTAATTTATAGAGAAATACATAATAAATAATATATCAATTTTTGGATTCGTTGTATAATTTTTTTTGTCATCAATTATTTCATATCACACTACATGATCTATCATAAGTTCATTCTGATGATAGATCACATAATGTGATCTAAAAAGTTAATGAATTTTTTTTTACACAATCGAATCTAGAAACTAATATATTATTTACATAAATTTTGTAAATCTAATAGATATGATACATAATAAATGTGTTTTGATCAAAGTTAGATTTAGCATTAATGGTTGACGGTGGAGTGGGTGGCTGGGTAGATAACTATACTGAGTGGTTGGGTGGCTCTTGTATGTGATGACAACCTGACTAAACTATCATAATTAATTTACGCCTTCTAACACTATGTCTCTCAAAGGAGTAACTAATCGAAATTTTTAACCCATTTTTGTGCAACCCTTCAAGTAACATTCACCCTTTCATTTATTATTTTTATCTACCATTCTTTCAAATTTGAAGCCATCAAGTTGATCCCTACAAATTCCTTGGTTGTCAAAAGGTTACTATTATACTTCCACTATCCTTGACGCTTATAACCAATCAATTAGATCACAATCTTGGTCATTCAGACAACCCTAAACCCCTCAACTAATTAGGGGGATCAAAATCTTGACCTTTGATAGGTTTTTGGTAGACTATCACTCTTCCTCAAACCTAAAATCAAATCAGGTGGGTCAATATTTCCATTTTTACAAAGGCTAGAATAAATATATTTAACTTGTACTCTTCCTGTAATTGAGTGTCAATTATATTTCATACCTATCCCATGGGGTTTTTGATGAAGGGGAATCCCCTTAATACCACAAGTACACAACAGAAATAGAGGGAAACAACAAAAATTTGCAAGAATAGAAAATTGGCTTCTTATTGGCTCCACAAATGTGGAATTACAAACTTCAGAATTATAATATCAAAAGCCACATGGGCATCCCTCACAATAATTTGTAGAACAAAGCCTCAAATAACCACCCATAACTGCCCTAGAAAACACTACGGGCCTTCCTTAAATAGGCAATTTTCCATTTCCCAAGAAGGTTCCAAAAATCTACCCATTATGTTCGACTACCCTTAGCATTTAATTATTTTTCACTTTTATTACAAAAGGGTCGGCTTTAAATATTTACAAAATATGAGATTAGGTAGCCCAACTTTCGCAAGCCATAACTTTTGAACCGTTCCTCTGATTGGCTATTATAACCACTTTTCGGAAAGGGGAGATTGTGATCTACAGTGCTTAACATGCGAAGTGCTAGTTAGTTGGGGGATTGACCTCGATCAAGAGCTTTTAAGGTCCTAAAAATTGAGCTCAAAGGTTTTGCACCCTAAAATATCAACATTAAATCTGCAATAAATTTGACAATACATATGCTATGGCAATGAAACTCAACTGGCATGCTTATATGACTAAGATGAACCTTCACCTGTAAAATTAGAACATTCTAAGTTCAAATGGTCATCTTACTAAAAATAGCAAGTTTCCCAAAATAGCAGCTTTGTACAAAATAGCCCTTATTGAATAGAAAACAAATATTTTTGGGTGATGCAAGATTGCCCTTACACCCAGGGTGCTCCTACATCATACACCCAGGATAATTTGAGAAGTGACCCTACTATGTCTCAGGTGTGCAGAGGAAAACCAAGACGGTCAACCTCCTCCTTTTTCAGCCATGATGAATCTTCTACAGTTCATCCTCTCCATTTGACCAAATATTCTTCATATGTCCTGTTCCTTGTTCTTTTGCCAACATGATTTTCTATTATATCTTCAATCTCCTTGGTAACTGAAGTAGTAGCTAGAATACTCCACTGTGCTTCTATGACCTAAACTTCAACATGCCCTTCGTGGTACTCTGTCAAATCTGCAATGTTAAATACTAGTGAAATATTCAACTCATTAGGCAATTCTACCTCATAATCATTTCCCGAATCATGCTTCTTTAGTATCTTACAAGGCCCAAACTTCTTCATTTTCAACTTGTTATATGTACCAACTAGAAATCGCTCCTTCCACAAATGAACCATGACTTCATCCCCGACCTAAAATTATTTATGCCTCCTTCTCTTATCTTCCTTAGCTTTATACTGTGCATTGATCTTGGTAATGTGCTTCCTCACCTCCTCATAGATGTTCTTCAAATGTTCTATAAAATCCTTAGCTTCAGCACTACTTATCTCTCCTTTGTCTATCTTCCTCAACTCTGAAGCATTTCTGGGACTACTTCCAAATATAATCTGGAATGGTGATTTACCAGTGCTCCTATTGATAGAATTATTGTAATAAAATTCTTCCTGTGTTAAAATCAAATCCCAGCCTGTTGGCTTATCTCCAACCAAACATCTTAGCAAATTCCCCAAACTCCTAATCACCACCTCTGTCTCTCCATTAGTTTGCGGATGATGTGATGAGCTAAACTTCAAGTCTGTCTTCAACTTCTTCCATAATGTGCACCAGAAATATCCAACAAACTTAGTGTCTCGATCTGAAACTATACTCTTTGGTAGACCATGTAGTGGTTAGAATAGTCCCAAAGGATAACTGAGGGGAAGGGGTGAATCAATTATCAATAACTTTAATTCTTTTTACTTCCTTAACTTCAGAATACATCAAAGTAAATTCTTAATCAGATAACACAGTACACAACACACAATTTGATTGCAGGGAAACCAAATGGTAAAAACCCCAGTGGGAATTAGCACCCACAATGAACTATACTTGTTTATAGTAATCCCTGTTAGAAGATATTTCAACCCTGTTAGGAGTTGTACTTTACAATGCAATAAGTATAGTGACCTGGTTAAGGGTCGGACCCTGTTAGGAGTCTTTTACAAATAACATTGTTAGGGGTGGTGGACTCACTGTCCAAAAGCTCACTGCTTAATGGTTAAGGCTACAACCTTCTGTATAACAGATATGCACTATATCTGATAATGAACTATAGAGTAGACCTGCTATCTTGATCAGTTCTAGTGTATTACAATCTTTCACTTCTTCTTCACATAGACTCTTCATGAATGAACCACATATGATATTCTACTTTGTACATCTTCTGGCTCTTTTCATATCATTCACACTTAGCGTATTACAATTGACTTTCTATAAGTACCTTCCTCAAAGTATGAGATCATGGGACCTGTAAGACAACTCTTCATAAAATCTTTGTCGGCTCTACTAAGCACGCAAGTATAATTACAATCATGCAAGTATAAACTGAATAGATGCAACACTTCACTAAGTCGGCCTCACCGAATTAACTCTAACTTTGCAATCTTCTTGAAACACATTTGGCGCCTTTAGATAACTATCATCAACTCATAACTAATCATGAATGTACACATGCATATCCTCAAGATAGGTGCAACTCAAGAAACACATTACATATGTCGGCTCTAAGTAGATACTCTTCTAGAACTGTAACTACCAATAACAGAGTTACACAACTTGATTGAAACATCATATCTAGATCTGCATGTATGAAGATAACATAATAAACATGTCAACAACATTTAGCTAACCACACAAGTCTTCATGTCATCATTCTGATCAGTACATACAGAATCACTACTATGTATTATATGTTGTCATTAATGAAAAACATACAATCAATCAATTGAACATAATCAAATCTCCAACAATCTCCCCCTTTAACATTGATGGCAACATATAATATCAAAAAACATCTTCTATTCATGGTGTCCTCTTTCTTTTACAATCTTCTCAATATCCTCATCAAAGATTTCTCTGTACTACTGCAGTTCCTCTAACTGTGTTTTTTTTCCATTTTATATACTCCCCTAGAGTATATGCTCCCCCTAAGTACATACTCCCCCTTTGACATCAATGGAAAAGGGTGCCATAGATATTTAGGCATAGTTACTACTCCAGAAGTAGAGTAGTCAACCATTCATTAGTCACTTAATGACTGATGTTCTTGCTACTTCTTATAAACAAACTTAGGAGAGGGAATTACTCCCAAATTTTCCCTGAGATGCTCAAAAGTATCCTTTGATAAGGGCTTTGTGAAAATATCTGCCAACTATTCTTTGGTGCTCACATAGTCCAATTTCACTTCTTTGTCTGCAACCTTTTCTCTTAAAAAATGGTACTTGATCTCTATGTGTTTTGTCTTTTTGTGCATCACAGGGTTCTTAGACATGTTGATAGTGCTAGTATTATCACAGTGAATAGCAATAGGATAATCAACCTGAATGGCAAAGTCTTTAACCATATTATTGATCTAGACCATGGTTGAATTATTTAGTACTGCTGCAACATATTCAGCTTTTGTTGTTGACTGAGAAATATAGTTCTGCTTCTTACTTATCCAAGAAACCAACCTATCTCCAAGAAATACTGCTCCTCTTGAAGTACTCTTCCTATCATCAATACAACCTGCCCAATATGCATCTGTATACACATGAAGTTTTACATTCTTTGATTTAGGATACCATAAACCATAGGCTATAGTTCCCTTTAGATATCTGAATATCCTCTTCATTTCCATTAGGTGATTATGCTTGGGTTCAGCTGTAAATCTTCCAACAATGCCAACTGCATTAGATATGTCAGGTCTCAATTGAGTTAGATAAATGAGTTTGCCAATCATAGATTTGTACAATGTCTTATCAATTGCTGTAGAATCATCATATTTTAAAAGCTTGCTTCCTGTTATCATGGGAGTGCATACTGGTTTATACTCTTCCATCTGGAAGGTCTTCAATATTTCCTTCACATATTTTGACTGATTAATGAATATACCCTTATCTGTTTTCTTTACATTCATTCCCAAAAAGTATTTTATAGGACCAATCATGCTCATTTCAAATTCATTCTGCATTTCTTTTGCAAATGTTGTACTGAGCTTGTCATTACCTCTGAAAATAATGTCATCAACAAATATGGAAACTAATAATAATCCATCAGGTGTCTCTCTTGTGAATAGGTTATAATCTACTGCTCCTTTCTTGAATCTAATCTTGGTAAGATAACCATCAAGTCTCTCATACCAACCTCTTGGGGCTTGTTTAAGACCATAGAGTGCTTTCTTCAATCTACATACCATGTCTATTTCATCTAAAGATTAAATCCTTCAGGTTGTTCTATGCAGACTTCTTCCTTCAAGTCACCATTTAGAAAAGCTGACTTTACATCCATTTGATAAAATTTAAAGTCTTTGAAGGTTGCATAGTCCAAGAACAATTGAACAGCTTCCATTCTGCTCACTGGGGCAAATGTATTAGTGTATTCTATTCCTTCTCTCTGCGCATATCCTTTAGATACCAATATTTCTTTGTTTCTAACTACTGTACCATCTTCAATCATCTTGTTTCTGAATACCCACTTTGTTCCAATCACATTTTTGTCACTAGGTCTAGGGACCAATTTCCATGTATCATTTTTAATTATTTGATCTAATTCTTCATTCATTGCATTCTTCCAATCAGAATCATTACAAGCATCTTCAATACTTAAAGGTTCAATCTGTGAAAGTAAACATAACTCTTCATCCATTGCTAGAATTTTTGATTTTGATCTGGTCAAAATACTACTGCTCTGATCTCCAATGATATCATCTTTAGAGTGGTATCTAGATGTAAATTTTGGAACCTTAGGTGTGAATTCTTCTTCTGTATTCTGTGATTCTTCTCTACTTGATTCAGGGTCATTGCATGAGACATCAATGCAATCAAACATTTCTTCAATAATAGTATCTTTTTTGCTAGGCCTGGTTTCATCTTCAATCATAGGTGCATATTCATAGTATCTTTCTTGAACCATAAACTTCTCATAAATTTTTACATGAGTACTTTCAATTATCCTTTTCAACCTCAAATTAAAACATCTATATGTTTTTATTTTTGTAGAGTAACCAAGGAAAATACCTTCATCACTTCTGGCATCAAACTTACCAACACCATCATCTCTCTTGATGTAGCACTTGTTGCCAAAGATTCTAAAATACTTTATTGTAGGTACATTACCAAACCAAAGTTCATAGGGTGTCTTATCTGCACCAGGCCTCAATTGAGTTCTTTTGATAGTATAGACTGCTATATTCACTGCATCTCTCCAATATGTGTGTGCAACTTTTCCTTCAATCATCATAGTACGTGTTGTATCAAGTATAATATTGTTCCTCCTTTATTCTATTCCATTTTTTTGAGGGGTTCTAGGTGCACTCAACTATCTTTTAATTCCATGTTCTTCACAAAAGTCATAAAATTGATTAGAGGTGAACTCTCCTCCTCTATATGATCTCATACATTTCAGTTTTAATCCGGATTCATTCTCAACCTTAGCTTTGAATATTTTGAACCTCTCAAAGGCTTCAAATTTATCCTTTAAGAATGCAACCCACATCATCCTAGAAAAATCATCAACAAACAAAATGAAATACCTTTCTCTGTAGTATGATCCTGTTTGGGTAGGACCACACAAATCTATATGCACTAGGTCCAATTTGTTTTCAGCTGAGTTCTTCTTGCTTCTGAAGGAACTCCTTACATGCTCTCCCATAACACATTCCCTACATATTGTTTCAACTGGTCTTGCAATACTAGGAAGGTCTCTTACTTCCTTGACATTACTTATATTTACTATGTTATCAAAATTGATATGACATAGTCTCTTGTGCCATAACCAACTGTCATCTACTTTTGCAACAAAACAACTTACATCAGAATTGAGCTGAAAAACATTGCCTTTTGTTTTGGAGCTTGATGAAATTATTTATCCATCGTTTTTTTTAATGATGCACTTATTGTCTTTGAACTACAAATGATAACCTTTGTCAAGTAGTTGTCCAACACTTAGTAAGTTATGATGTAATCCATCAACATATAGAATATCATTTGTCTTGTTCTTTCCATCCAAAGTGATAGAACCTCTACCTATGATAGGTTTAGGAGTGTTATCTCCAAATATAACCATACCACCTTTGTATTTGTCTAAATGAACAAATCTATCTTTGTTACCTGTCATATGATGAGAGCATCCACTATCAATGATCCAATCAGTTCTGATGTCTGCTTTGGAAATTAAGGCTAACTCTTGTTCTTCCTTTTCATCTGCAATGTCCATTTCCTCGAGAAAACTTTCTATGTCTCTAAGGGAAATGAATCCAATTTCATATTCTCCTAAATCTTCATCAGTTACACCTTCTTCAGCATGATAACATTCCTTCTTATATTTGGGTTTGTAATCAGATATGAACTTCTTGACTCTTGTGGGACACTTAGATGCAAAGTGACCAATCTTGTTACATGAAAAGCATTTGAATGGAAGCTTTCCTTCATATTTTCCTTTTCCTTTCTTTTCTCTTTTAGAAATCATAGAAATGATTTCTTCTAGTTCATCAACTTCTTCTTTCTCATTTTTACTGGAGATGTGTAAGGATTTCTTACCATGGACTAAGGCTTTGAAAGTTGTTTCACTTTTAGGTTCAGTCTTCAATATTTATATCTCAAATGTAGAGATTTTGCTGATCAAAGTCTCTCTCTTGAAGTATTGTGAGAATTACATGGTTTCCTCTAGAATACTTATCTTGTTTTCATAGTCTGATGTTAAAGTAGTTAGCAACTTGTCCATTATATCTTCTACTGATATTTCTCCACCATTGTTTCTGATTTCAGAGACTGCTTCATTTATCCTTTGATTGTAAGCTCTATTATTCTCCTCAGGTAACATCTCAAGACTATTGTATTTCTTTTTCCATGTCTTCCTGCGTGCATTCTTTTCTTGAATATCTCCTTCAAACATATCTTCTAAATACTTATACATATGGTATATGCTCTGTCAATTTTTTTGATCTCAGAAAATTCACTGTCGAATAAGGCACTTATTAGGGCTTCTTTAGAAATTGCATTATTGGTAAATGTTTCATTTTGTCTATTAGTAGCATCATCCTTTGCAAGGTCTTTTAGAGATGGAATTACAACTTCTTGTCTAGCAATTTCAAAGATATCAAAGCCAACACACTGTAGATGTGTTATCATTTTGTTTTTCCAATCCATATAATTTTCTCGATCAAACTTAGGGCTTTCTTTTCTGAAGTAAGACATCTGATCTACCTTAAGTTGTTAGGCTTCTTCTCCAAGGCAGTTGGCTCTGATACCAATTGTTAGAATAGTCCCAAAGGATAACTGAGAGGGGGGGTGAATCAGTTATCAATAACATTAATTCTTTTTACTTCCTTAACTTTAGAATACATCAAAGTAAATTCTTAATCAAATAACTAGTAGAAAACACACAATTTGATTATAGGGAAACCAAATGGTAAAAACCGCGGTGGGAATTAGCACCTGCAATGAACCATACTTGTTTATAGTAATCCCTGTTAGAAGATATTTCAACCCTATTAGGAGTTGTACTTTATAATGTAATAAGTATAGTGACCTGGTTAAGGGTCGGACCCTATTAGGATTCTTTTACAAATAACCCTGTTAGGGGTGGTGGACTCACTATCCAAAAGCTCACTGCTTAATGGTGAAGGCTACAACCTTCTGTATAACAGATATTCACTATATCTGATGACGAATTGTAGAGTAGAACTATTGCCTTGATAAGTTCCACTATATTACAATCTTTCACTTCTTCTTCACATAGACTCTTGATGAATGAACCACATCTGATATTCTTCTCTGCACATCTTCTATCTCTTTTTGTATCATTCACACTTAGCGTATCATAATTGACTTACTATAAGTATCTTCCTCAAAGTATGAGATCATGGGACCTATAAGACAACTCTTCATAACATCCTTGTCAGCTCTACTAAGCACGCAAGCATAATTACAACCATGCAGGTATAAACTGAATAGACGCGATGCTTCACTAAGTTGGCCTCACCAAATTAACTCTAAATTTGCAATCTTCTTGAAACACGTTTGGAAACTTTAGATAACTATCATCAACTCATAACTAATCATGAATATACACACACATATCCTGAAGATAGGCACAACTGAAGAAACATGTTACATATGTCGGCTCTGAACAGATACTCTTCCAAAACTATAACTGTCAATAACAGAATTACACAACTTGATTGAAACATCATATCTGGATTTGCGTGTATGAAGATAACATAATAAACATGTCAACAACATGTAGCTAGCCATGAAAGTCTTCATGTCATCATTTTGATAAGTACATACAGAATCACTACTATGTATTATATGTTGTCATCAATGACAAACATACATTCAATCAACTAAATAGAATCAAATCTCCAACAGTAGTGTCACCACTTCTTTGAAAAACAATTTAGCCACATGAATAGCATCATTAGTCTTCTTATAGGGAATGAAATATGCCATCTTTGAAAACATATCAACCACCACAAAAATTGAATCATTTCCCCGCTGAGTCCTTTGTAAACCAAGAACAAAGTCCATACTGATATCCTCCCAAGGCTTCTCTAGTTATAGGTAATGGCTAATACAATCTTGTATTATGTTTTGCTCATTTTTCCATTTGACATACTCTACAACTCTATAAAAACTTCTTGACATCTTGCTACAACTGTGGCCAATGATAATTCTCGCTAACCAGAGCAAGGGTTTTATCTCGACCAAAATGTCCAGCCAATCCTCCCCTATGCTTCTCCTTGATGTGATTCTCCCTCATAGAAATTTGTGGAATGCACAACTGGCTCCCTCTGAATAACATTCCATCCTGAGTGATGAAATCCAGCCACTTCATTCTATCTAGAGTAACAGGTTCTGTACAAGTTTTCCAAGCTTCACCAAAATCAGGATCCTCTAGATGCAAAATCTTGAGTTCCTTGAACCAAACCACCTTGATCTACATCTCTATTAGCAAAAGTTGCCTTCTGCCAAGAGCATCTGTAACTATGTTAGAATTTCCACTCCTGTGTTTCAAAACAAATGTGTAACTCTTCAAAAATTGAACCCATTTCAAATGTATTTGATTCAATCTTCCTTGACTATTCAAATATTGCAAAGCTTGATGATCAATATACAAAACAAACTCCTTAGGAAGCAGATAGTGTCTCCACTTCTTCAATGCCTAAATTATAGCATAAAATTCCTGATCATAAACAAAATATTTTCTCTTGGCATCATTTAACTTCTCACTGAAATATGCAATAGGTTTACCTTCTTGGCTCAAAACAACTCCTATTCCAGTACCACTAGCATCATAGTCTACTTCAAACACCTTATTAAAATAAGGAAGTGCTAAAATAGGTTGTTCTATAACTTTTTATTTTAACAGTTCAAAACTCCTCTCAGCCCCTTTAGTCCACTTAAACTCTTTCATATCCCCTCTCATTATTTTAGTCAAGGGACCTGAACCGCCTCACAATAGGTGTGGAATAATCATGCTCAAGGCCTTTCTTAGGAATAGTTTATTCAATCTAAGGACTACTCCCACTATGAGGTGCATTTAACTTATCAACCCAGGGATGTATACTTGAAATGGTCGGCACATTATGTGCACTAGGTTCCTTAAAGAGTCATTATGGTTATGCTGCAGGAAGGTAAGAAATACATAAGAGAAACCTACACTAGTGCTGTAGGAAAAGAATACACCTATCTCCTTACTAGAATGAATGCTAGAATTTGAAAACTCTACTTAAACCTATACTTTCAACCTAGAACATCCATTATAACTATTCTTGCATATGCTACAGGAACAATCACAAAGTACAATGCTGCAGGAAGAAACTATAATTTCTATCTGAAATACTGAAAATACTAGAAATGTTGGAAGTAAATCTACTCTACTATAATATATTCCACCTCCCAAGTGGGTCCCCTTGGTTGGTTTCTACTAATCTATTAACATAGAACATAAACCAAGAATTACTTCATTGTATTTCAAAAACTCATTACATAAGAACGATACATGAAACTTGAAATAATTTGCTGTAAGATATCACTGTTTTATTCCAAAAAATTTCTCTCTCTAACTTTCCTCTAACTATAAACTCTTGGTCCAATCCCTATAAATAGAGGATCAAACACTTATTACAAAATATAAAAGAAACTATCTTGCTGAAAACATGTTGGAGAAGAAGATGGAAATGCAACATCCCGTGGTGTGGGTAATAAAGCTTGGGCGACCAGTTCAACATAATAAAGTGCAGAGGGAGTATAGTAGCACTACATCACCGCATCTTGGAATAGTGGCTCCTCCATTGTAGCAGTCGTGTCCCCTGGTGTTGTCATGATCACTCCACCATAGCTGGTCCTCAACAGTCTTCCTTGAATGTTGTCGACCACTCTCCAGCCACTTTGTTCCCTAATAAGTTAGTTGTGATGCAGAAATATTCATGCAACAAGCTTAATCAAATTAAATCCAGATATTAGAACATATATTCTCATGGTTATATGAAATATTGCACTATATGTATAATATTAGAAAAATACGTCACAAATATCTACCCATGGTTTATCAGTTCTAACTAGAATTTATCACAAGTTTTAACTAGCTAGGTTCACAAATGTCTTGACAGAAATTAGAACAGAGTATTTAAAATTATAAAAAATAAAGGCAATATTTTGGCCTCATCATCTGCCCCTTGGTTAATCAAATGCTTTTCCTCAAGGATTGCATCTTCTAGAAATTGACCTAAAGTCACCAACTTCAGTTCTTCCTTTCCTCTGGCTCTTGAAGGAGTAGTAGAATCCTATTTTTCTTTCCCAAACTTCCCTTCTATGATCCTCTTGCAGCCTGTCAAGCCTAGCAGTGTTAATGTCGTACAGGGGCCAAAGGAGCATGGGCAGCTACATTGCGAGCAGACACCAGAGTTCCTACCTGATTTTCCTACCCAGCTGCATATATTTCAATGCTTGGTGTATGGCTACTTCAAGGTTAATGGGGCTGTGTGGCTCTGACCTTTTGAATGCCTCTGATAATCTGCTCCACCTACTTTCAGCACCGATCAAGGCTCTTTGGAAGACAAAATAAGACATTTTGTCATATTCTTCATACACATCCGTTCTGAGCTTGAAAATTTTATCTCTTATTTCCTTTTTAACATTCCCATATGTCAGTTTGAACCAATCCCTCAGGAATTCTTCTGGTTGACTGCTTTTTTCTCTTAATGGAAGGGGTTTTGATTTCTCCAATTCTCTGTAATTCTCCAGTTGTCTATCATATTTGGCCTCATTTTGCATCCAAGACATTATGGCCCTTAGGTGTATATCCCCTATGTAAAGTAGGGGGTTCCATTTAGTCTCTATAGGGATTATAAAATTATGCACATACAACTCACAGAGTAAGTTTTGTTGCCATGATGGAAGGGTCTGGTATAAACCATAAAATTCCTGGGCTGATTTGAGCTCTGCATTTGCATCCTTGAGGGTCATCATCAACTGGAATAAGAGGAATTTTTCTTGTAGATAGATGGTATAGACCCTAGGTAGCATTCTACAAGAAATTATCTAGTCTGTCAGCTTAAGGGCATGTTCCATCCTTTGTTTCTGTCTTGCCAATCGATCTTTTAATTCTACAATTTCCACTCCTTGTTCAGCTATTACTTTCTGCAATTTCTTTTTTCTCTTCTCCTCATAGAATGGTTGTCAACACATGCTTATTATATAACTAGAAGAGAAGCATTTGCAAAGTAATCAAACCACTATTTTCATCCTGGTTATTCTTCCTCCTTTGTTCCCTCCATGACTACTCTAAGAAATTTATTAACCAAGTTCACTTATAGGAAACTAGGGTAGTTTTTATGCAAGCTAGCTGGTGAGTTATAGGGGTTTCTTCTTCATGGTTTAGTACATCCTGATGACTAGCTCCTTGGTCATTTTGACATACATTTGGCTCAGCTTCACACTCCTCATCTAGATTTTGAGAAATGTCTAGAATCTCAAACTGGCTGGGAGAATCATCCAGAACAATATGAATGGGTGTTTCCTCCTCAAATTGTTCGGGGGAAGTGGACTGGCTTTTGGTGGGTACTTTAGGAATCTTCCCTCTCATCCTAGAGCTTCTTCTTACAAGGGTTTCCTCAACCTCCACAACCTTTTTCTTACTAACCCTCTTTGGTTTCTCTGCTGCAGGAGTAGTGGTTGCAGGAACTGACTTCATTTTCTTCCCTCTCGAGACTGTAGGGTTTCGTGGCTCAGCTGTAGGAACCGAAGTTTATCCCTCTAACTTCTATTTTCCTTTTGTTCAAGAAAAAGTAGGTACATTGCTCATATGAGCAGGTAAAGGCATAATTTCTTGTAAATTTTTGGTTCCTGCCCCTTGGGTACCTTGATTAATAGCTGGGTTAGTGGGGACTGCATTATCTTGGCTAATTTGCACATTAGGGGCAATCTGAGGCTGTAGGGTTTTATGATGGACAAATTTTTCCCATGCCATAGGAGAGACATCTCTAAGAGATTTCTCTATGAGCAATTTAATTATGGCATGGTGAGTAACAGAATTGTCATTTCCTTTCTGGGTTTCCTTAGCACTAATGCATAGCATATTAAACAAGAAATTGGGGACATTCATTGGAATATTATGCCTTACATAACTAAGAAACTTAAAATGATGCACGTGAAAATTAGAAAATCTTCCTTCATAGGTAAAATACCTAATAATATGCGTGGCCAACTCATAATATGGCATAGGAATGGACATTGTTTTACACCCCTGTTTAGTAATCTCCAGAGGAGGGTCACTTGGTAGGGTAAATTGGGCCCTAGCTGACCTGGCATCGTGAGCATTGGGGTAGTGTTCCCCTACTACTGGAAGCATGGTTACTTGTGTTATTTTTTCCTCTGTTGCAATGACTATCAATCCCAACACTATTTCATGGCCTTCATCAAATGTGTTTGCAAATTCTGTTGCTGCTTCTTCATCAAACTCTATCAATTTCAAGAAATATCCCGGCCATCCACAAGCATTAAATCTTCTTACTGCCTCAACATCAGAAACTAAAATACCATGAAATAATAGTTCATGCCATTGCACTTGGCCTCCCATTTGTGCTTACCAAATTAAACCTCTGCTCTATTCTTGACAATTACCTTCTTCTCTTTTGAATTTCAGACTACCTCTTGTAAAACCACATACCCTTTTTCACATTCTTCTAGTATTCTTGGTATGAACAATAATAATGTACTTTAATAGAATAAATTATAGATATTCATATGAGAGTTATGTCATGGTTTTAATTATGGGTCACATCTATTCTGACAATTAGGGGTTTATTTGGGAATAAAGGTACGACACTTGACACTTGTGTGATGCGACAGCTAGATTTTAATTAAGACAAGGCCAAAGTATAGATTTGAGGATCTTAATGAGTAAATAGAAATGACATTTAGGAATTGGTACACTTCCCTACCCCCTAGAAAACATTGACAAGTGTCCTCACTTGTCAGTCTTAGTAGGAGGTGTGGAACTGGCTCCAGGCTGTAATGATACATTTATGGCAGTATTAGATATAACCAATGAAATCTATGCACTAAAAATGGAAATAAATTTGAAAATCTCGTACCTGTCAATTCATCGTTTCACATGCCAGAAAAGGGTGGTGAGAGTGGAATGATAGCAGTGGCAACATGCGTCAGCGCACGATCTCTTTATTGAAAGCATAGAAAAATGATGACGTGGAAGGTGGGTAGATGGAAGATTGAGGAATGAAATGAGTTGAAAAAGAAGAATGCAGAAAGTGAATGGAGAATTGAACTTTATGTAAACATAAAGTTTTTATTATGGTCATGCTTCAAAGGAATTCTTATTGAAGAGTTGCAGGAAGAAGGTTGACACCCTCTGCTGCAAGAAGTGTTACATGTTGATTCTTTAAAACTAGCTGGTTGAATTGCTACAAGAAGTCTTCTTTTGTCTACAGCTGGTGATACAACTTTAGTCAATTTCCATTGACTAATAGCTTGAAGTGTACTGGGTTAATTGTGGTCAACTGGACTACTCCATTTGTAAATACATGGCTTATTTCATATGGACCCAGCCATCATGTTTGCAGCTTGCCTGGTATTTCTTGGAATCTGGAATCATACAACAATGCCCAATCTCCAACTTGGAACTGCTTACTCTTAATACGGGAGTCGTGCCACTGTTTCCTTTTCTTTTGGACAATTTTTGTGCACTACAGGGTAGACTTGCGAATTTCATGCGAAGAATTGAGATGCAAAAAGCGCTCTCTCTGTGTTGTAGGAAGATCAATATTTAACTCCAGCGTTATTCTTAATATCTTGTGTTCAAATTCAATGGGTAGCATTGCTGCTTTACCATATAATAGTTTGAATAGAGTGAACCCTATGGTGGTCTTCCATGTTGTTCTTGTTGCCCAAATTTTCCATCCTATGCAATTCGGCCTGGTAAACCTTGGAAACCCTCAGTCTTCCAAGTGTTTAAAAAACCCTTAAGCCCTAGGTCTTGGCTTTCTTTTTCGCAGTTACTTTTTCTAAGTCACTTAGGGCATGTGTTCTAATTGATCATCTTGTCGCGAGACCCCAGCCAAATATTCTTTGTTCTTTCCCAAATTTTCTTTTTCATTGTGTCATGTGGTCTTGTAATGAAGCAACATATTCCTTCTGTGTTCTCAAACTTAGCGATTCCTTTCAGTCGGGTAGTCGCAGAATAGCCATGTTATAAGCCTTTGTAAAGATGGCACCCATTGCTTGGTCAAGTGATCGCATGAAGCTTTTAACAGTTAAGAATATGTCTTCTGACTTCGCGATTACCTTCTATCGCTTTGTTTCCAGACCTATCACAGCTAACGGTTTTGTCAGGCAGTTAGTCACGTAGTCTCCAGAGTAAACAACGGTTAAGAGATTTCAATCGAGACTCCACGGCTAGCCGCCTGTGGTCTGTAGTATTCCTCAGTCGAGATGTCACTAGAGCAGGGTGATGACTTAGTTCTTCAGTGTGCAGAAAGTGAACGAATGGCTGTGTAACATGTGTCATAAGATGGATGGACACTGAGGGATTGTCGCTTGATCACCAGAAGAGGAAAGAAGCATTCAGCGACAATGAGACTAGGGTACTTTGCCTTCAGTCGCAAAGTCTGGGAAAGATTTAAGGGTATGTTCAAATGTCTAGTGATTAAAAGATGGCCCTCAGATTAAAAGATAAGAAGATCCAACAGTGGTCGCTAGGTCTGGGAAGCAAAGTGCCCTACAAAGAAAGTTCTCCCAACTTGGCGATAAGGGGTTGTCGCGCAGTCTCAAAACCGAAAAGAAGCATTCAGCAATTAGGAGACAACTGTGACAGTTAAGCAAAATAGTTAGTGGCAAAGTGGCAGAAGGAATGGTGAGTTAAAGTTAACTGTTCACAACTTTGATTCCAGTTGTGTCGCCTAGTCGCTAGGTTGTAACTCAAGTTTGCCAGAGGTTAAAAAGGGCACATTATCGCCAAGTCATGGGATGGAACTATGGTTAATGATTGATGCCCACGACAAGGAGACTTCATGCAGTCACTGGATCCTGAAATTTAAAAAGCGGTGGTAGTTTTCTAATGTGACGAGGTGAATCATCGGCAGCCAATTAGAGCCTTGCATTTTTGTCACTATGCGGAAGGAGTTGCTGGGATGTAGGATAGATCACCAATACAGCTAATTTTCTCTATTTGTGGCATTCCAGAATTGATCAAAGAGTTCTAAATGGTAGAAAGTTGTGCACAGAGCAGTCTCTTGATCCCTGATTAGATTTGTTTCAATATCGGTGAAAAGAAAAGGAGATTCAGGGTGCTGCAAGTATTAACAGAGTTATGGCTGAGATTCTAGAAGCCTGTAGAAGAGGAAGAAGCCTTGAAAGATGAATAAGGTGAATACTTGGCTATGCACTATTCAAAGACAATAGGGGCAGTTATTACAAAAGGAGTGTAGGTGAATAGGTGTGGACAGCTATCTAGACTCAACATAAATGCTATCCACTGTCATCTAAAAAATTGGATTGTAGTCGCCAGATCAGGAGAAGAGAAAGAAATATCTGTTAATATATGTTTGACTTGGTCATCTCACTACTCCTTCTCTCTTCTCTCTCTCTCTCTTGTAAATTTAGGGTTAGGTTTTCTAAGACCATCCAAAGCTTGTTGCATCCTAAGGGATTCCAAGATGGTTATAACCCTATATATAGCTTAAGTGTTGTATTTTGAAAAAGAGTTCTAATTATGTAGGGAAGCATGATTTGTGACATTTTTTCTGTCCTTGGTATATTTTATGCATGAGTCTGTAACTCACTGTGAGAAATAATATGCAGAGTTTGAATTCTTGGAATCAATTTATTTAATTGTGTCAACCTTGTCTCCTTTCTATTTTTTTGTATGTGTTTTAGATTGTTGATGGGTTAACTGTGAATGATTTTATTTCCTCTTAATCATGTCCCTTCATAGCATCTACTTGTAGAAGAGTTTGTTTGCTTGCAGGTTGTAACTCATGTCTTAGTTTGAGCTGTTAATTGTGAAGTCTTTCCCCTTAACAGGTTTAATCATAACCTTGTTATGAAATATTTATGCATGCCTATACAAGAGATTTGTGTTTTACCTCCAATTCAAAGTTAGTTGACCCAGGACTTAATCCTGTGTGTGTTATGTTTTCATGTCAAATTTGGTGCATCACCTAGTAGGTAGTTTGCTTTCAGTTATTTCCCTTTCCATGCAATCCTTCTAACCCTTTTCCCCTCAAGTTTACTTTCCTATTTAAGAGCAAGCTAAGGTGATTATCCAAGAGGAACCAGCCTAGAATCTGGAGGTCTCATCTAAGTTAGCAGAGGTCCCACAACCTTGAAATGACTCCCTTGTTATACTGGATTATCAAGACCAAGAGAGCTTGAGATCAGAGGCACAAAATCAGTGTATAACATTTCTGGCACGCCCGGTGGGACAGTAAAAGAAGTTCATTACAGAGCATTATGTTATCTCTGATATGCAGGTCACACAATACAAACTTTTAAGAAGTTGTTCTGATGAGTATATTGTCGACTCCACTAGTTTACAAAGTTTCAGGCCAACCTTGTTTAAGGTATATGAGAAAGATTGAAACTAGGAGCTCAAAACCCACTGAATTTTTAGAGTTGCCCTTCAAGAGAAGTCACAAAGGCAGGTCAACTCAAAGGGAGTCCCCTGCAAGGAGAGTTCAGTCTATACCTCCTGATTCATTAGAAAAGAGACTTTTTTCTGTTCATTACAGAAAAAGAGGAAGATCTCTAACTAGGGATCTAGAGGAGGAAGATTCAAGTATAGCTCATATTGTTGTGAATTTTCAAGTTTCAGCTCCTGCAATGGCTAGAAATTTTTCCTTTGCACCTTTCAATCAAGGGAGCCCGTTAAATTTTGCAGTGCATCATGATGTGCCCTTGGTGGCATTAAAAAGCTTGCCCAATTTAATAGGTGAAGGGTAGACCACAACCTTTGAGCACATAAGAGATGTGACTACCATCTGCAGCATCCACAACATTACTCAAGAAGATGTAGCCACCAAGTTATTAGCAGCATCTCTAAAAGGTAAGACTCTTGAATAGTTCATAACTTTACTTGTTGGGTCTATTACTTCTTGGAATGAATTAGGGGATGCATTAAGTAAGCATTTTGAGGATAAATCAGATAACTTGTCTCTGGTTGAGCAGTTAACAACCATTAAGAGAGACCCTCAAGAACAAATGACAGATTACAATAGTAGATTCCTTAAGACATGGAATAGAATTCCAGTTTCAGTCAGACCATCAACAAACCATGCCTTTTTATACTATTTACAAATTCTGAATGGTCAAATATCTATCATGATCCAGTCTATGGGAGGCACTTCCTTACCCCAAGCTTTTGACATAGCTGTCAGGGCTGAAAATTGTTTGATTGAAGAAGGAATGATAGCTAGAAGACCACCAAAGCCTATCTTTCCTAACCTTCAACCCATTGCTCCTGCACAAGTGCCCCCATTTACCCCTATTCCCATATTGGCTCCCCAAGCTAGTACTAGTGGCCAGGAACATGCTAAGGCAGGTTTTTCTCAAGAGTTGCAAGAAATACAGAGTAGCCAAGCTACTAGTATGCAAGAAATGACAAGCTTTCTACAAACCTTGAAAAACGAGGTTACAAACTTGAAGAAATAGAATCAAGGTGTCAGACCATCCTTCCAACAACAAGGCCAAGGTCCTAATCAACAGTATCAAAATCAAGGACAACCTTATCAAAAAAATAGGCCACCATACCAAGGAGGCTATCAAGGGAAAAGATAAGGTTTTAATCAAAGGCCATTCCAGCCATATAACCCTGCACCTCTTAATTCTGCAAATCCAGTCAGGGAGATGGTGCCTAGTCAAAACAATGTGGTTATGGATAATGAATGGTGTTTTCCTTGCAATCAGCCCCAC
>MU224495.1:239459-258447 GCA_018584345.1 Thuja plicata
TTATTATTATTATTATTATTATCATTATTAGTATTATTTTTATTCTTATTTTTTACCCTTGGTAGTCTTTTATTTTTACTTTACTTTTATTCCCCCTTGTTTTCTGTGCCTTCTCTCTCACCCCGGCCCTTCTTTTATCCTTTGAGTGAGGCTGAGTCTACTTCTTATTATTTTTTCCTTATTTCTCTCTCATCCTAATGATGGATCACGGAGTGTGATCCGAAACGTTGATGCTTAAAAACACACACAATCAAATAACCAGAAATTCAGCTCAAACTTCAATGGATTGTGGAAATTTGATCGATTTAATTGTTTGTATGTGTTTTAGATGGTTGATGGGTTAACTGTGAATGATTTTATTTCCTCTTAATCATGTCCCTTCATAGCATCTACTTGCAGAAGAGTATGTTTTCTTGCAGGTTGTAACTCGTGTCTTAGTTTGAGCTGTTAATTGTGAAGTCTTTCCCCTTAACAGGTTTAATCATGACCTTGTTATGAAATATTTATGCATGCCTATACAAGAGATTTGTGTTTTACCTCCAATTCAAAGTTAGTTGACCCAGGACTTAATCCTGTGTGTGTTATGTTTTCATGTCAAATTCGGTGCATCACCTAGTAGGTAGTTTTCTTTCAGTTATTTCCCTTTCCATGCAATCCTTCTAACCCTTTCCCCCTCAAGTTTACTTTCCTGTTTAAGAGCAAGCTAAGGTGATTATCCAAGAGGAACCAGCGTAGAATTTGGAGGTCTCATCTTAGTTAGCAGAGATCCCACAACCTTGAGATGACTCCCTTGTTATACTGGATTATCAAGACCAAGAGAGCTTGAGATCAGAGGCACAAATTCAGTGTATAACAGTTCTATATGCCCAAACGGCTTCTAATAGTCTACTGCTCCAATCTTGACAATGTAAATGAACTATCTTTGTTAAGATTGCTTCTATCTCTCAATTGGTAACTTCTGCTTGTCCATTGGCTTGAGGGTGATAGGGGCTTGACTTCCGATGTCTGATATTATATTCTTTCATGAGCTCTATTATCAGATTGGAAGTGAATTGAGTACCTTGATCGGTAACAAGTTCTCTTGGCAGGCCATATCTAGTAAAAATTTCTTCGTATAGAAATTCAGCAACTTTATGGTCCCTAGCATGCTTCATTGCTCTTACTTAGACCCATTTTGTTAGGTAATCAGTGCACACCAAAATGTATGACTTACCATTGGATGGAGGGTCTATTAGACCAATAAAGTCCATGCCCCATTTATCAAATGGTGTTACCACCACCTATGGGCTTAAGGGAATTTCATCTGATCTTGTTGGTCAGTCCATTCTTTGACATTTGTCACACTTCCTTGTATAACTGGCTGAACCTTTTTGAAGTGTAGGCCAATAGTAGCCAATTGTTAAAATCTTTAGTTCTTTCCTTTTGGCTACAAAGTGTCCCCCACATGGTTCATTATGACATGCATGCAGAATGTCATATGTCTCATCTTCTCTCACACATCTCATGACTTGGTCAGGTCTAGTGTAAAATAATGTGTTATCAATCCAAGAGAAATTGAAGCTTTTCTCTACAAGCAGCCACTTATCCTTATAAGAGAAATGTGTGGGCATTTCGTTAGCTATTAGGTAATTAGCTATATCAACATACCATAGATTTTGGATAGCAATATAAAATAAATGCTCATCTAGAAATGCATCATCTATCAAAGTAGTATCTTCTTTAGCATGGTGAATTTTGGATAGATTATCAGCTACCACCTTTGCTTTCCCTGGCTTGTCAATGATTGTTATATCAAATTCTTGCAAAAGAAGAAGCCATCTTGCTAACCTGCCTGTGATGGCAAGTTTTTTCATGAGATACTTAATTGCTGCATGGTTAGTATGAACAAAGATGGGATAACCAGTTACATAATGGTGAAATTTGTTTAGAGCATAAGTTACTGCTAGCAATTCTTTTTCAGTCACTGTATAGTTTAACTCTGGTCCATGGAGACTCTTAGTGATATAATAGATTGCATTTTCAAGGTTTCAAGACTTTTGTCCTAGGACAGCACCTATGACATAGTCTAAAGCATTTGTATGTATGTGAAAAGGAAAATTCCAGTCATGACCCCTAAGTACTGGTGCAGTTGTCAAAAGTGACTTGAGCTACAGGAAGGATTCATAACATTCTTTTGTCCAAGCAAATATAGCTTCTTTGGTAAGTAAGGCATATAGAGGACTAGCTATTTGACTAAAGTTCTAGATAAACCTCCTATAATAGCCAGTATGACCTAGGAAAGATTTGACATCTTTTTTTCTTATTGGCAATAGAGAATGTGAGAATTTCCTCTATCTTCGCAGGGTCCACCTGAATTCCAGCTTCAGAGATAAAATGTCCCAATACCACACCTTCCTGCATCATCATAAAGCACTTTTCACTATTAAGAGATAGGTTGTGTTCCTCACATCTGATTTGTACTCTCTCCAAGTTCTTCAAGGCTTCCTCAAATGTGACACCGAATGTAGTGAAGTCGTCCATGTAGATATATCAGCAAAGATGTTGATCACAGCTCTCTGGAAGGTAGCAGGTGTATTGCATAAGCTAAATGGTAATACTGAATAAGCATTTGTTCCCCAAGCGCATGTGAATGTTGTCTTCTCCTGATCTTAAGGGGAAATGCTTATCTTATTGTAACCACTATATCCATCCATAAAGGAGAAGTATTTCTTTCCATCCAAATTATCCAAGACCTAGTCAATAAAAGGTAAAGGAAAGTGATCCTTCTTTATGGCATTATTTAATTCCCTGTAATCCACACATATCCACCACTTACCTCCTTTCTTAGGTACAATGACCAATGGTGATACCCACTTGCTATCAGAGATTGGATAGATGAATCCAACATATAACAACTTCTGCGACTTAGTTTTGACTATTTCTCTCAGTGCGGGATTTATTCTCCTCTAAGGTTGATGAAGTGGCAAGCTTCCATCACTGATGTAGATTCTATGGGTGAAAATTTTAGGGTTTAGTCCTTCCATATCCCCATAATCCCATGCAAAGGATTTTTCATGTTGACTAAGGAGCTTGGTTAATAATGCCAACTATGATTGAGACAACTTGTTGTTTACATGGAGGTTTTGACTAGGGGAAAGTTCCACTGTTGTTGTTAGCTCTACCATTAACACTTCAGGCACTGGACTTGTAGCTATTTCACTTGTCAATAATTGATCAATTATCTCAAGGGTTTCTAGAAACACATAGTCCTCATAGGTACATAGTTGTAAAACAGAAATCTCTGAAACATCTTTAGCCACAATAAATTCATTGGTAAGAATGATTTGTATCACATCATCTTCCTCTTGCATCTTTAGAAAAGATTGCCTATGCAACATCATGAGCTGGGCTACTGAATTCAGCTCTTCCTCCTCATCCCCTAAGTCTGGCCAAATAGGTTCTCCCAAGTCTGGCTAGGGCTGGGTAGGAGGATATAGGGCTAGCTTCCTTATGGCTTAACCATTTGAAATTGTCATACTACCTGATCTGCAATTAATTTTGGCATCATTGGTGGCTAGCCAGGGTCTTCCCAAGATTACAGGATAGCCAACAAAGTTTACTTTAGGTGATAGGATAAGAAAATCAATAGGATACTCTGATGAATCTAAGGTAACTACCACATCTTCTATGAGACCATCTAGAGTAATAGTTGAACTATTAGCAATTTGTAACACTATGGGTGTTTTTCTTAAGCCTTCTATGCTTAGCCTATGCATTGTATCTTTAGTCATCACATTTATTGCTGCTCCCAAATCAACTAAACCATTGTTCACAGTCTGTCCATTTATTATTAGGTCGACTACTGGGCTATCAGGATCTGAATACTTTGGTATTACCACCTTTCCTAACATGATATCTACTAATTGTCCTACAACATAGACTATTTGAGGGTCTTTCTTCTTTCATCATAGCTTATTAAGGCATGCTTCCTTAATAGCCTTTCCATAAAGAGGTATATCTTTGATAGCTCAAAATAGAGGGATTTGGATGTTCATATTTTTCAGCTGCTCAATAATATCAAATGTTTCTTCCTCTTGGGATATAGGTTTTTCCTTGTTTAGCCTATGTGGAAAGGGTGGATTTATTGAAGTGTGGATAGTAGTTCTACTGGGTATATCAGTTGGCTGGCTGGTATTTGGCAGTGTGGCTTCTGGAAGTAGTGTTGTAGGAGTGTCTGCAACTTCTATGATAATAGGATATTCAGGTCTAGGCAGACTGGTACCAGTCCTCAAATGGATATCAGATATCTCTAGTGAATAAGTAGGGCACTGTTAAGTGTCAGTAGTGTACGTTTGCTCCTGCTGCTATTTGTTGTTTAGATTTGGCTGAGGTTGAGCAGGCAATTGGGTTGGCTTTGGATTAGCATTAGTTGCTGCAGGAGGTGGAATTATTTTAGGTGGTTGCACTGGAGGTGGTAATTATGGACAGCTAGAATTTTGGTTAGGCCACTGTGGAGGCCCCCTCCATTGATTAGTTTGCTGCCAATTTCCTTGCGGTGGTTGTCATTGATTCTGTTGATCGGGCCATTGGTTGTTTTGCTGGTTAGGCCACTAGTTATTTTTCTAGTTAGGCCACTGGTTATTTTGTTGGTTAGGCCACTGGGGTTGAGAGTACTGAGAAGTGTTCTGATAATTTTGGTTTTGCCACTGATTATTATTAGAATTTGAAAATTGTAGAGGATCTTGTGGCATATCTTGTCGTGAAGCCCATGGTTGACATTGAGCAACGAAGAACACTTGATCATTGTCTCCATCTATCTTCATATAGTCAGTTGGAAAATGTTGATTTTCCAGGTTTGCTACCAGCTTACATCCATAGTCTTTCTTTTGTTTGCAGCAGTGTGAATAGTACTCAGCCAATTGTGATTCAGCCTTTGCATGCTTCTTCTTGGCAGTCATTATGTCTAGATGTGTAGCTACATCATTTATGATGTCTTTCTTGAAATCTATGAGAAAATTAGATATCTCTAGCTTTGAAACACCTGAACTAATCCCTTTTGTGACTGTGGGTCAGTATCCTCTGCCTTTCTTCACAGTTGACCTTGAGTAATTGAGACAGATTTTCTTGAGGTCATCCCAAGAGGATTGAGATATGTCTCCACCAGCCATCAAGTCTAATGCTTCCAGACAATTGTCGTTTACCCCTCTTAAGAAGACTATTTTTTGTGAATCCTCTGCCAGTACATGCTGGTGGTTCTTCTGCATTGTGTACAAGAAATGTGAAACATAGTCCTCCAATGTTTCATCCTCCTTTTGAGACATCCTAAAGATATCATCTCCTTTTGGGTCACTCCCCTTGCAATAATCCTTGTATTTCTGCATAAATAATGTATGCATCTCATCCCAGGTACCCGCTGCATTTGCTCCTAGGCCCATGAACCATCGTAAGGTTGACTGTTTCAGTGTTGCAAGAAACAACTTGAGCTTATGGGCATCGATATTATAGTTGAAGCTTCGACAGAGTATGTTGAAATCAAACAAGAAAGTGTCAGGATCCTCCATTATAAGACAATAAAACTTTGGAAGAGTAGCTATAGGTATATTTTTTGAGATTAGTATTGTTTATAAGGCTCGGGAGAGGAAATGGGAAAGTAGGTTGTGTCATTACTAGGGGTATTTGATTACGGGGTTGCTGCTGGAAAGGAGCATTAGCTATGGGATTGTTAACAAAAGGTGGATTTGGTCTGGAATTATCTAGAAAGCTGGCCAATACTTTAGCAAAAGGCCAAAGACCACTTATATCAAATGGTTTTTCTCTGGAGGAAGATGTCGCAGGAAAGTTAGGACTTGCATCTTCAAAGGGTAACTCAACTTCTTCAACTTTCTCGTTTAAATTAGCAGACTCTGCTAGGATAAATTTGTTATATTCATCTCGTCGCCTTTCTCTTCAATGCATGCAATTGAATCCTTCACGCTTGCAAAGCAATTTTTTTAGGAATACAAATCTAAAAACTAACTAGGAATGAAAAAATGACTCAAAAATATTCCTAGCTTGACACCATCCCCGGCAATGGTGCCAAAAATGAATCGCCTCATAATAGATGTGGAATAATCATGCTCAAGTCCTTTCTTGGGAATAGTTTATTCAATCTTAGGATTACTTCTCCCACTATGAGGTGCATTTAACTTGTCAACCTAGGGACGTATACTTGAAATGGTCGGCACAGTATGTGCACTAGGTTCCTTAAAGAGTCATTATGCTTACGCTACAGGAAGGTCAGAAATACATAAGAGAAACCTACACTAGTGCTGTAGGAAAAGAATACATTTATCTCCTTACTAAAATGAATGCTAGAAATTACAAACTCTACTTAAACCTATACTTTCAACCTAGAACATCGATTATAACTATTCTTAAAGATGCTACAGGAACATTCACAAAGTACAATGTTGCAGGAAGAAACTGTAATTTCTATCTGAAATACTAGAAATATTGGAAATGCCAGAAGTAAATCTTCTCTACTCCAATCTATTCCACCTCCCAAGTGGGCCCCCTTGGTTGGTTTTTGCTAATCTGTTAACACAAAACGTAAACCAAGAATTACTTCATTGTATTTCAAAAACTCATTACATAAGAACAATACATGAAACTTGAAATAACTTGTTGTAAGATATAACAATTTTCTTCCAAAAAATTTCTCTCTCTAATTTTCCTCTAACTACAAACTATTGGTCCAATCCCTATAAATAGAGGATCAAACACTTATTACAAAATAGAAAAGAAACTATCTTGCTGAAAACATGCCAGAGAAGAAGATGGAAATGCAATAGCCCGCGATGTGGGTAATAAAGCTTGGGCAACTAGTTCAACATAATAAAGTATAGAGGGAATATAGCAGCACTACATCCCCGCATCTTGGAATAGTGGCTCCTCCATTGTAGCAGCCATGTCTCCTGGTGCTGTGATGATCACTCCACTGTAGCTAGTCCTCAAAAGTCTTCCTTGAATGTTGTTGACCACTCTCCAGCCACTTCCTTCCCTGACAAGTTAGTTGTGATGTAGAAATATTCATGCAACATGCTTAATCAAATTAAATCTAGATATTAGACCATATATTCTAATGGTTACAAGAAATACTGCACTATATGTATAATATTGGCAAAATATGTCACAAATATCTACCCATGGTTTATTAGTTCTAACTGGACTTTAACACAAGTTTTAACTGGCTAGGTTTAGAAATGTCTTGACAGAAATTAGAAACAGAGTATTTAAAATTATATAAAATAAAGGCAATAATTTGGCCTCATCAGGACCACAAATAGTACTAAAACTTCTGATAATTTTTTGTAAAAGATAGCCAAACCATGAAATGATCTTATGTCAGTAGCACTCCTTGGAGTAGACCATTCTAGGATATCCTTCACTTTCTCTGGTTCTATTTTCAGTCCTTCTGTTGAAACTACAAATCCTAGATACACTAACTCCTTCTTCACAAAATTGCACTTCTTCAAATTAATCAATAATTTTTCTTCCCTCAACTTCTCCAAAACCCTACAAATATGCATTAGATGCTCATCCAATGTCTTACTAAAGATCAGAATATCATCTAGGTAAAAAATGACAAACTTACCCATAAATTCTTCCAAGACCTCATTCATGAGCGACATGAAAGTGCTAGGTGCATTGGTTAGCCCAAAGGGCATGACCAACCATAAAAAATTCCCTCCTTTGTTTTGAAGGAAATCTTCAATTCATCTCCTTCTCTGATCTGAATCTGGTGATATCCACTCTTCAGATCTATCTTTGAGAAGTACACAGATCCACTCAAATAGTCCATAATATCATCCATCCGTAGCAATGGAAATATGTAGTTGATTGTGATCTTGTTGATATCCCTAGAATCTATGCACATCCTCCATTCTCCATTCTTCTTTGGTGCTAATACTACTGGTAGAGCACATGGAATCAAGCTCTCACAAATCAAACCCTTCTGCAACAACTCCTGCACTTGTCTGTTCAATTCTTCACTTTCCGCTAGTGTCATTCTCTGTGCTGCCTTATTTGGAAAACTAGCTCCTAGGATCAAGTCCATCTAATGACTAATCTTTCTTATTGGTGTTAATCCATCAGGCAGATTATCAGATACAATAGCATGAAACTCATTCAATAGATCTGCAACTTATACAAGAACATCTTCTACTTCCTCTTTATTATCTTTTGGAATTAAATCAAAACACATATTCTCATGCTTCATACCCTCTAGGAACTTTCTTCCATCAAAAAAAGTTATTCTTGTATTACTACATACCTTTTCTTATGTATTGTTCAATGGTTTTAGCTTATGTTGCACTCCATCCTTTGTAAGGGAATATGTATTTGCATAGCCATCATGTACACCATTCCTATCAAATTGCCACAGCCTTCCCAGCAACATATGACAAGCATCCATAGGTATGATATCACATAGTAGCTTCCACTCTTGAACTTTACTAGGCACTGTTCTTTAACCATGACCTTGTGGTCATCCTGCACCCAGGAGATCCGGTATGGATGTGGGTATTTCTACCTCTTGATCTCCAACTTTGTGACCATCTCTTCTGACACCAGATTGTCAGTACTTCCACTATCAATAATCACATCACAAAACTTAATCTCACACTTGCACCTAGTGCAAAACAAGCTCCTCCTTTTCTCAAGTCAATTTTCACCACTCTGCAGGACTCTTCTATTAACTAGGACTTCTCCTCCTTTAGTATCTTAAGAATGAGATGATTTTACATCTTCATCCACATGTGCGACTCTAGCCTTGGCATCATTTCTCCTATCTTCCCTTCCTTGGCATTGAGGACATTCATATGCCCTATGACTTTCTTCTCCACAGTGAAAACATGTTCCACATGTTAGTTCCTTTTCTTGCTGATATGAAAATATTCTCAGAGATATTTCTCTATCTACCCCAAAAACTAACCAAGCAAGATACATAATGACAGAAACAAGGTTTTAAAACCTCCTACACTTTGAGCTCCATTAACTCCGGTGGGATTACCTTTCTAACTCAGAATAATGAAATCACTAAATTATTCCAGTTGAATATGAATAGAATTACAAGAGTTAATCACTGTAACTTTTATTTAAAAATAGACCAAACCATGAGTTAAGATGAATTTTAATAGTGATAGTCACTTAATTCAATGGAGGATAGACTAGTGCTTAGTCCTAGGGCATGGAGTCACTATTGGATAGTTTTGACCCTCTTAGTCGTAAACATAAATTAAAGATAGTCATAGAATCTAACATAAGCATAGACGTACCTTATACATCTACCCTCACACACATAGAAAATCAATTCATCAAATTCATTATAAAACCTGAATCCCACTGAAAATACTCCTAAGGCAATTTTAATCTTTCCTTGAAAGAACCCTGAAATTATTTCAAAATCTGCCTAACAAATGCATAAATTGAACATTCCTTAAACATTAAATCTACATAAAATTTAGAATGAACATAATGCAGACAAAATGCTCATCATATGTTTCAGAAAACTATTGATGGTTTTTATTTGTATTCATGATCAAAATTGCTATTACAATCAACAGTATTTCAAAACCCAAAAGATATCTATAAGTCTTAAACCATAGTTGTTATATTAAACATCCCAATGAAAAATGGATATCTCTTTCCCAGTAGTCTTGGAATCCTTTGATAACTAAGGATGCAACAAGCTACAGACTTACTGGGAAAGATTTACAAAATCTTTTTTAATAACAAATTACAGTTGACAAAAAATGCAACCGAACATAGGTGGCAAAAGTTGCCAGAGTCTGAATAGGGTTTGTTGGTGCAGTTTGACAGTATCTTCTTCATCCTTTCAACTTCACTTCCCATATGTTTACCTCTTTGGCGGTGGGCCAATCAAAATTCTTCGGTTGGTCCCACAATAGAGTGTCCCACTTTTTTGAACATCCTTATTTTTGCTGAAATTGCACATTTTTAAGAAAATATGATGATTTAAGCCTTGAGAGCTCCCATTTGAAGGATTAAATTGAAAATGGCTAGATAAAATCCTCTTGGATCAAAATCCCTTTGGTATAATCCATCTACTCCTCACTCACACCTATAATCGACTCTCCATTTCACCCATCAAAATGGTAACAAAAAATGACTTTTACATTAAATTTTTGTGGGATCAAATAAATTCATTTGAAAAACCCAAATATAGGATGATAGTACTTAGAAAAAGCTTTCCGATGATTATGAGTTATATATATATATATATATATATATATATATATATATATATATATATATATATATTGATTTTATTAAGACCTTTTTTTAAGCTTTACTAAACATAGGTTATCTGACCATTTAGCGACTTCTTTGTTTGACGCTTCTCAAAAAATAGTAAATTAGGGAAAAAATTATGAAAAATATCTAGGAAATAGGTATTTATGTTACCTTTCTATCCAAAAAATAATAAATTAGTTTCAATTTATAGAGATAGAGTTAGAGCGATCCAAGTGAACCTATGTCTAAATTATAATTAATGTCACTTCATAACTCAATAAACTATTAAATATTCAACCAATTTGAATGAAACCAAATGGATTCTCTAGATATTGGTGTTACAAACCTAAATTCAAAATAATTACATTCTTATCAGTTTTATTAAAAAAATTATGTTGATCAAAGTGAGTGTCACTCCTGAAAAATGTTGATTTTTCACAAAAATAATTTTTGAAGGAGAAGGAAAAATGGATACAAATAAATTCCAATTTTTTTTAAAAAAATTATTTATAAACTAGAAACAAAACGCTAAAAGTCACTAGTTTACATCATCTTCAAATTCTTAATGGTTTTATGACAAAAGATGTCAAAAAGAAAAGTTTTTTTTTAGAATGTTCATTTCAGTGTCAAAGTTGGCCAAAAAGTGGGACACAGTTTTATGGGATCACCCCTTCACCTGTTCCAATTTGGAAACAACCTCTATCCATCTAGAATCAATGGTTGATCTGGTCTCTATAACAAATTTTTCCATGTCTCTCTCAACCTTGAATAGGTTGTCAAGCAGTTCATTGCAATATTGAGCATTCACATCCTTTTGTAGGTGTTGTTTCATCTCATCATCTATAAATATCCCATCAAATCCATTTGTCAAATCTGATTGTAGCTTCAAAATGCCAGCTTCATCATATATTTTTAGGATCAAGGGAGGGAACTGATCACCAAATAGTTGCAACTTATTGTTTATCAGATCAACCTTACCATTGAAGAAACCATATGTGTTATTCACCTCATTGATCATTTCTGTTGTATCTTTGATCTTGTCAGGAAAATAATCATTGTATAAGATAGTTGTCTTCAATTTGTACATCAACCTGTCTCTTCCTATCCAAGTTTTGAAGATAGGCTCCAAGACTGTCATAGCCCCAGCAGCTACCTGTGATGCTTCTTGCAATGAACCATATAGTGTATACACTATATCAATCTTCTACTTCAGAACATCAATTTGATGCTGAAGTATTGGTAATATGATGGACATAGCATTTAGTCTTTGTCCTTCTAACATTTCTTTGGACTAGCCTTCTGCTACTGTTCAATCCTCTTTTGCCCCTGTCGCAGCATCTATTTTAGTCTTTGACACTTCTTGAGGAATTGGAGTCTTTTCTCTTTTACTCTCCACTAACTCCTCTTTCAACTTGGCAATTTCTTCTTCCAATGTGTTGTTCTGAACCACCACCTCTTCATGCTTTTTTACAAAGGCCATCATTTGGCCAAAAGTTGTTTCATACCTCTTAAACAGATCATCAACCTTTGCCAAGTTCATGAATGAGACTTGTGTCATTAACTAATCTATCTCAGTGTTTGTAGTGTTATGCAAGTTCCATATCATTTTGTCTGCCCTCTTTTCCTCTTTGATAGTCATGACCAGAGGCTTTTGTGTAAAAAGGGCCAGTGACCATTTAGCAAGAGTCTTGGATTAAGGATCAAATCCTGATACTTTCAGAACTTCATCCATCTTGAACTCTATTTTTAACACAGGATCTTCTTGCCTCCTAATTTGATCAATGATAAATGTGGACTGTAAGTCCCAACCAGGCATCGACATCACTCCACTATTTTGTGCCAACATTCGTGCTTTCTCCACAGTGATTAGTTCACTCTCAGGATCATAATCTTGGAGTGTTTTTACAATCTCCTCATTTTTATCTACAATTTCTTCACCTATAGTCAATCCTTTCCTTAAGTCCTTTTGTTTCAACTTGATTAAAAAAGTTTTTAACTCTTCAGACCTTATGAATTCATCATCCTTCATGAATTCATTAGCTATCATGACTCTCTCATCATCCTTTTCAAACAAAACCATTTGGTTGTCCCCTTGACCTTCAGTTGGAGGCTCTTTTTGTAATTGTCTTTTTAACTTTCTAAAATATTTTCCATGCTTACTAATCATAGCCTTGGCCATAATTGTTTTGTCTTGCATCATTTTTTGTTATTTCTTTTGCTTCTTCCTAGGTGGTTCTCTAGAAGAGGTAGCTTCCTCACTGACCTCTTCTTCTTCTTGATGCTCTTCCTCTTGTTTTTCCTGGTGTTCTAGGTCATGCAATGCAATAGGAATTGGGGACCCTTGAGACTGTGCATCCTCAGCACTAAACTGTGGTACTTGTGGCATTAGAATGTCATAGGCTTTAAGCATTTCCTCTATTTTTTGCAAGTATGGGAGATCAGGGAAAAAACCAGAGAAAGAATTGTCTTACTCTTTCCACCCAGCTTCTGCCCTAAGGAGGTTATTCCATTTCCTTCTCCTCTCCTGAACTTCATTCTTATTTAACTTATTCCTTACAACATCTTCCTCATCCAATGGCTCGTTATCTCTAATCTTTTTCCAAGGATTCATTCATTTCAGGGTTGTTTGCATAAATTGTTCTGGATAACAAAACCTAGCAACTGTCATAGACATTCTATATTGTTTCAAGAAGTCATTAATCAAATAAAAGACTCTTTTCCCAATGGAGAAGTCAAAACCTACCTGTAATCTAGGGATAAAAGTACCCTTTCTATGTCCCTCTAAAAACTCTTAATCAACCCAAGTGATTTGCCAAACAAATTATTGGAATGCAATCCTAATAGGAACAAACTTGGGGAGGATGTGAGGTGGTTGTGTACAACCATATACTCTGATGATAGTATTGTAATCAAAGAAGAAAAAGTCACCCCAATTGTAAGAGATAGACCAATTTGCAACATAATCCCAAGGTCTTAAAACTTTTCTTATTTCAAATGGAAGTCTATGCCTATCTGTTCCCAATAAATTAAAAATTGGATAAATAATCCAATTGCAAAAGCATACAAATAATGAGTTGATGGATGAACTGTCCCATACTTGAGTCCATCTTTGGATTGGTGCATCAACACCATACTCTAAAAAAAATAATTCAAGCTCTTTATCCATAGATGCCCTATTATAATATAGAATCATATACATCATATGAGAATAATGCTTAAAGGTAGGTACTAGGGCATCTGACTATATCTCCACTAATGCAGCATGAATATCATCAACTATGTATCCCACATAGTCATAATCACTATTAACCTCCGAGTGCTGAATGTTCATAGCCATAATGAGTACATCTTGAGGCATTGTAGAATCTCCATCAAAACCTAAAACTCTGCTCAAACCATACACCATGCACTTTATGTAGCGATCAAATAGGGATAAGTCAAAAGGTGGTTTGAGATTGTTTGGGAATTTTACCAGGTGCCTATCTACTCTGGGCATGAATTTGGGCATTTCATACTTCTTAATCAAATGCTCTCTCTTGACATAGTTTTCCTGAATCTTCTTTAAATAAATATCTATACACAATGCACCAGTGATTCTGAATACTTCTATCAGTGACCTCCTATCTATGGAAACTAGGGTCTCTTTAGTCTTCTTCCTAATTACCCTAGCTACTGGGCAATAGTTTCTAGCTAGTTCCCTAATAAGGCCTATGTCAACATATACATCTGGCAGAATCAATTTTCCCATATTCAAATCCCATGGATTGCAAATGGGGACTGCTTTAATCCTGTTATTCCATAAATAATGGAACAAGGTATTACCAGAGTAATTTGGGGTGACCAGGTTTCTACATTGGCACCATCTATCTTTCCATTCATCTCAATTCACACTGTTTGTATTCATGGTCCCATGTAGCAACTTAGCAAACTCTTCCACATATCTTTTTGGTGTAACCTCCTTCTTTTCAGACCCATGTGAAGCAATGGGAACAATAGCTTGAATCATCCTTCCTCTTCAAATTACTATTTCAGACAAACAAGCTCTAACGCTCTTCACAGAAAATCTTAGGATGTAGAAATGAAAGATGTACAAAATCAAGCTCAATCATTCACACTTATAATCATCAAATCGGTGTCTTGTCCAATTGAATGTCAAATTATCACACTTGCAGAATTACGCAATCATCTCTCTCTAACTAATGCTGCCATTAATTCAAACTGTATTATCACTTCTAGAAAAGTACACACTTTGTTTCCCTTTTTTCCCTCATAGGCTTGGAATGAACCACATATCAATTTGTCGCCAACTCACTGTACCTTTCTTACATTTCAAACTTTGTCCTTGCAAGTGAGTGACAAGACCCTTTCATTCTATCAGTCACGCACTCACTATCTCTCTTTGCTTTGATTCATATGCTTCATGACTGGGTGACGACCTAACTGGCAGCTTCATTACTTCTCAATCACGCACTTGTTCATGAACCTTACTTATCATGTCTTTTCCTTGAAACAGTGAGCGATTTTTCAAAACAATCATGTATTACTTTCTGGTCACGCAGTCACCATGGATTTATGATTTGTCTTTATACCTTAGTGGGTGACTGACGACTACTTTCTTTATGCATTTTAACTTAATCACTCACTCGTGGTGCAAGATTTTCTAGCTCATAAGCATTAGTGAGTGAGCGATGACCCTTTTTTCATTGTGTCGCATACTCACTGCTAAGATTTCCTTATCGATGAATCCTTTGTGACTAAGCAAGTCCCTTTATTATGTATCAATCGCTCACTCACTGATCTTTCTTGACTAAGTTTTCTTCATGGGTGAGTGAGCGATAACATATCCTTTCTTTCATTGTGCACTTGCGAGCTAAAAATTTGAGACAGCAAGTCATTGGCGAGTGAGTGGGAACAAAACTTAAACATTTAGTCATGCACTCATGCACTTCATAACATTGCATATCCACCATGCAACTGGGCAACAAGGATCATTTGATAATGGATGCATAATACATTGCGTACTCGTATTGCACAAAACACAACAGTCAAAACCTACGCAAGTGAGTGCTTTCTCCAATATGACTTCATCGCGCACTCGTGGCTTCAAAAATGAAAGACTTAGAACCACCACGATTATGTAATACTCAAAAAACTCAACTCATCATTAACTCACTGATACATTTAACAAATAACTTGATTTACTATGAGTGAGTGATCAAAACAACAAAACATACTCGCTCAGTCGTAGATTAATATCTTGACTTCAAAAATGGATGGCGACTGCGCGAGTAAAACATATTAATGACCAAGTCACTCACTCTCGCACTTAACTTGACCTAACAAAACATAACCGTGACTACACGATTCATTCCAAACATGACTCGTCACTCACTCACTCACTTAAAAGGTTATTTTAAAACATTAGCGCGGGTGGGTGACTAAGGCCAAAAAGAGGGTAAATTTAAAAAACTTGGCCACAAAATGACATTTTGACATGAAAACACATGGGTTTTGAATCAAAAGACATGGGAAAAATTTCCAAAGCATGGGAATTTGAAAATTTTAATGTGCAGTACTAACAATGGCTCCAACTGGGGAAAGTTAATTGCAAAATTGACATTAGAAACCAAAACTCTGGGAGACAGATCTCAAACCAAAACAAAACTATACATACACACACAAAAAACACACTAAAGAAAGGAAATCTAAACTACTATCCATGGAAAAAGAAACTTCATGAGAAAAATGCTTTAGGAATTGTCCATGAACTGGCAATTCCTATATCTCACCACTTAGATCCTCCAGAAAATAAGAATCTTGACCATGAAACTCCTGGATTACAAAAGGACCCATCCATAATGACTCAAATTTACCATGTTTTCCCTTTTCTTCCTACCATTCCACTGAAGCACCATGTCATTTATTTGAAACCTTCTTTCAATTTTTCTTTATTCATATAAGTACTTGGACTGCTATTGAAGTTTCATTTTTCTTTTATGTGCTCCTGCTCTTATTTCTTCTAGTTCCACCAGTTGGTCCATCCTTTCCATCATGGGTTCTTGTTCTTCAAATTCCTCTTCTTAGAGAAATTTATACACTGGTAACAAGTTATTTAAAGGCAACCTTTCATGAGTTCCATAGACCATTTCAAAAGGAGATACCCCTATTGTTTTCTTTACTGTTACCCTGTCAGCCCATAGGGCTAATTTCAGTTTTGAATGCCAAGACTTTTTATTTTTATCCAAAGTCCTTTTAATGATTTTCATGATACTTTTATTTCTGGAATCAACTTTTCCATTTTCTTGAGGATGATATGGTGAGGAATAAGATATAGTAATGCCATAATCTTCATAGAAATCCTTAAATTCCTCAGCCCTAAAACACATGGCATTGTCCATGATTAACTTGGTGCGAACACCAAATTTTTTCAGAATACTATCCATTAAAAAATCCATCACTACCTTGCTAGTAGCCCTTTTTGATGGAATTGTCTCTATCCATTTTGTAAAATAGTTTGTGGCCACTAGAATCCAACTATGGCCTCCATTGGATTTTTTTGTAAATTCTCCAATAAAATAAAGACCCCATTAGGTATAAGGTGCCTCAATAGTCAAATGATTTAAAGGTAGAGCTCCTGAAAATTTCATCTTAGAGAAAAACCTTTGGCAAGGTTCACATCTTTGTACAAACATCTGGGTATCCTTGAAAAGACATGGCTAATAATATCCAGCTTTGATTATCTTATGGACTGTGGTCTTGGTAGAATAATGTCCACCACACACACCACTATGCATTTCATTCAACACTCATTCAGATTTTGATTTATCCAGACAGAGTAACAAAATTCCATCCTTATTTTTCCAAAATAAATCACCTCGTATTAAGGCTTGCCTTTGGGCTTGCAATTTCAGAGTCCTTTTTTGATTATTTGACATATGCTCAGGACACTTACCATTTTTTTAGAAAAAACCCTATATCAATGTACCATGGCTACAATTCTATACTAGTTAAGTTCATATTTACCTTTTTCACATTATTGACTTGAGCCAGCTCCATGTTAGTGTCAGTCATTAGTTTGGCCAAACCCAAACCCCTTACCAATTTGGTAACTTAAATTTCCAGATTAAATTCTTGAATCCTGTTGATCCACTTACACCTCTTTCTAGTAACTTCAGACTGAGACAATATATCTTTGACTGTAGCATGTGGCACATAAGCAAGTATCTTTTCACAAACCAAATAAGGTCTAAAAAATTTGACTTCCTTGAACAATGCATATGCTTTTTTCTCCATTATCTCATAATTGAGTTCTGCTGCTTACAGAGACTTACTAAAAAATGCTATGGGATGATCAAAACCTTCATCATCTTTTTGCAAAAGTACTGCGGCAATTGTATGGAATGAAGCAAAAGAAAATATGGAAAAAGGCTTTTCATAATCTGGAGATCTTAGTATAGGTGCTTGTTGAATAGCTACTTTTATCTCATCAAATTCTAATTAAGCATCCTTACCCCATTCAAACTTAGCATTTTTCTTTAACAATTTAACAATGGGCTTGACTATCTCAGCAAAGTTTGCAATGAATATTTATTAATGGCTTCCACTCTTTCAGGATCAATCCTGACACCTTCTTTAGATACTATATGTACCAATAATTTACCTTTTGTCACAACAAAATGTTGGAAACAATTGTTTAATTGTGTATTGTCCTTGATGTTACACAAATGTCATATCAGTCATTAAACAGAGTCTACTGAGTTAAGAATGTTCAGCAAAATAGTTAACCGAGTCTACCGAGCTCAGACGGTAAGAGAAGCAATTTACAGAGTCTACCGAGTGCCCCAGAATATTATATCGAGAAGTCAGTTACTACCGAGCTCAGTCGGTCAACAAAGGAAATTCAGTCTTAACCGAGTTCAGTCGGTCATCAAAGAATATGTGAAGGAAAGTCAGTGCTTACCGAGTTCAGTCGGTTACCAAAGGATTTTCGCAGAATCTGTAGTGTTCACCGAGCATCAGTTGGAATATCATTTCTGAATAGCGTCGGCCTCCGAAGGTTATTATTTGTGTTAAATGTGTATGCAGCCGACTAATGTAATATTTATTAATTGAAGCTTGTAATTGGGCCGACTTGATAACCTGAAAGGGTATATATGCATGATCAAGTTGCGAATTCAGAAGTGTGTGTGTAGCAGGGAGAAGTGTGAAAATGTGAAGAAGCAGAAATGTGCGAATTCTGATGAAGGATTAGTGATATCCTTGAGGTGCTGCAAAGATATATTTGATCAGTAAGGATCTATTGGCACAGAACAGAGATCTATATCAGCAAAGATAAGTTACATTTAATTCAGGTCACTTCATTGTTACTTTCTAACCATTGTAGCAGTGATACCGAAATCTCTTAACAGAGTTGGTCTAACAACCATTTTGTAAATCCTCTAACAAGGTGACAATTCAGTTGAATTGATCTAAAGACCTCTCACAAGGCCACTCCTAGTAGGGTGATTAAATCCTGTAACAGGGTCACACCTAATAGTGTGTTTTGTAACCTTTAACAGGGTTGGCTCCTAACAGGGCTCACTTCAGAATAGTGAAAATCAGTAACTAGTTACATTGGTGGTTTTCCCAAATTGGGTTTCCACGTTATATCTGGTGTTACTTGTGTTCATGTTATTTGTTTTATGCATGTCAATAACTGTGAATGTTTAATGAACAA
>MU224495.1:262659-276323 GCA_018584345.1 Thuja plicata
TAAGTGAAAAATCTACTAGTTGATGCAGTATAATCAGAAAAACATTGCATATGAATCAGTACAGAAGGTACATTGTAATTCATCTAAGTTTTATTGTCTTTGGCATGTGTTGTCAAAGAGGGAGAGTGTTTACTGTCATATCTTACTGAAATTTGAGAGAAAGTACAGAAATTTGAGAGAAAGTATATTAAGGCAGAATTTGTTATGAAGTTACTTCACAGAGGGAGATTACTGAAAGAGGGAGAGTTCTCTATCCAAAAGGAAAGTTATGTTGGCATGTTTTCGTCATAAAAGAAAAGACTTGTTTACAAATTTCATTCTGCTATGACATGTTGTGTTGCCATCAATGCCAAAGAGGGAGATTGTTGGAAACAATTGTTTAATTGTGTATTGTCCTTGATGTTACACAAATTTCATATCAGTCATTAAACAGAGTCTACCAAGTTAATAATGTTCAGCAAAATAGTTAACCGAGTCTACCAAGCTCAGACGGTAAGAGAAGCAATTTACAGATTCTACCGAGCGCCCCAGAATATTATATCGAGAAGTCAGTTACTACCGAGCTCAGTCGGTCAACAAAGGAAATTCAGTCTTTACTGAGTTCAGTCGGTCATCAAAGAATATGTGAAGGAAACTCAGTGCTTACCGAGTTCAGTCGGTTACCAAAGGATTTTCGCAGAATCTGTAGTGTTCACCGAGCATCAGTTGGAATATCATTTCTGAACAGCGTCGGCCTCCGAAGGTTATTATTTGTGTTAAATGTGTATGCAGCCGACTAATGTAATATTTATTAATTGAAGCTTGTAATTGGGCCGAATTGATAACCTGAAAGGGTATATATGCATGATCAAGTTGCGAATTCAGAAGTGTGTGTGTAGCAGGGAGAAGTGTGAAAATGTGAAGAAGCATAAATGTGCGAATTCTGATGAAGGATTAGTGATATCCTTGAGGTGCTGCAAAGATATATTTGATCAGTAAGGATATATTGGTGCATAACAGAGATCTGTATCAGCAAAGATAAGTTGCATTTAATTCATGTCACCTCATTGTTACTTTCTAACCATTGTAGCAGTGATACCGAAATCTCTTAACAGAGTTGGTCTAACAACCATTTTTTAAATTCTCTAAAAAGGTGACAATTTAGTTGAATTTCTCTAAAGACCTCTCACAAGGCCACTCCTAGTAGGGTGATTAAATCCTCTAATAGGGTCACACCTAACAGTGTTTTTTTTAACCTTTAACAGGGTTGGCTCCTAACAGGGCTCACTTCAGAAGAGTGAAAATCAGTAACTAGTTACATTGGTGGTTTTCCCAAATTAGGTTTCCACGTTATATCTGGTGTTACTTTTGTTCATGTTATTTTTTTTATGCATGTCAATAACTGTGAATGTTTAATGAACAATAATAAGTTAATCTACTGAGTAACAACAATATATATATTGAAGACATCTAAGGGACTTGTGGATTTATTTTTGTGGTAATTGATTCACCCCTCCCCTCTCAGTTACTCCATCTATATTTCCAACACAAAATGACATTTCTTTGGATTTAAAGAAATTCCATACTCCAAGGCTTTAGTAAAAATCTTTTCCAAATGCTTACAATGATCCTCAGCCTTTTGGGAATATGTAGTAAGATCATCCTGATATACCACCAGGATTATATTTATAAACTCCTTAAAAGCCACATCCATGGCTCTTTGGAAAGTAGCTCCTACATTTCTCAGGCCAAATGGCATTTTTACATAAACATATGTACCCCATGGGGTCGTGAAGGCTATCTTGAATTGCTCACTTTCTTGAACCAGCACCTGGTTATAAGCTGAAAAACCATCCATCATAGATAGTAAATCACAACCACTAACCCTTTGTAGAATTACCTCCATGTTTGGTAAAGAATAATTATCTTTTAATGAAGCCACATTAAGGTTCCTGAAATCAACACATAACCTGGTATCTCCATTTTTCTTTATGACAGGGACCAAATTAGACACCCAAGAGGAATGTCTGATTGGGTTTATGATCCCAACATCTCTAAGCTTTACCAACTCTTGCTGCATTTTGGGGGCCAACAAAGGATTAATTGGCCTCTATTTTTGTCTAAAAGGATTTATATTATCTTTTAATGGGATTTCATGTTGAAAGAGGTCTTCCCTATAAGCCTTTAGTTCTTCATAAGACCAAGAAAAAACATGTTTGAACCTTCTCAGCAAGCTAATCAAATTTATCTTCACATGAGGAGCCAATTTCTTTCCAATATATACAATCCTGGGGTTACACTTTGATACCAAGTTTACCTCCTCAAATTCATCCAACTTGACTATAGATTTTTGACACATATGACTACCATTGTTAGTAAATAATCCCTCTAATTGAGTTAGTCCTTTGGGAATCTCATTTGTCTGTAACTGTAGAATTTCATTGCCAAATATAGTCTCTTTCCCATCAATAATCTCTATCAAATTATTACAGTCAATAATTTTCTCTTCATAATTATCCACACATTGAATAAAATTGAGAATGTCCTCATCACTTTCAAAAACTTGCCAATTATACACATTATCAAGAATAGCAGGCCTAGTTTTAGTTTCCACAATAGATATTCCTGCTAGCAATAGGTAATCATTTTTCAAAGCCACATTAGCCAAAAAATCTTCCATGATATTCTTAGATCTTTCTATCCAATTGATGGAAAATACATCAAAAAATTCAATGCTATCCCATACAACATGCTTATATTGTTTCAACCTATCATTTTTGGTAGCATATATTGATCTAATTTGGGAAATAGCTAGCTTTGAATCATCAAAGACTCTTAATAACTTAATGCCATGCTTGATTGCTATTTCTAATCCCAGTAACAATGCTTCATACTCAGTTGTATTGTTTGTACATTGACATGACAACAAAAATGAATATTTTAAAGTAATACCTAATGGAGAGACAAATAGTACACCAGCTCCTGACCCTTCTCTAGAGAATGCTCCATCAAAATACATATACCATAGTCCAAGCTATTGCAATTCTAATTCTTCCACTATGGGATCTGTGCTTTTCAACTGTGGTTGAATCTTTTCCACCTTTAAATTATTTATATCTACATCCACAAAGAAATTCAACATGCTTGGTTGAACCTTCTCAACATAAATAGGTGATTTAGGCTCCCTTAATAATTTTTCTTCTTTTCCATTAACATAAATGGTAGAAAAATACAAATCCAATTGTACATGTCCTCCAATGGCTGTAGCACATTGTCTTGCTAAGAGCATGTCATAATGGGGTGGTGAATCCACAACCACAACATCTATTTTAAAAGTGACCTCAGGGTATGCAGCATGTTTTATCTCTAACCCTTGCAAAGTTCCTACTATAGGTACTTCCCTATTGTCCATGGCATAACATTTACCACAAGTAGTATCCACCTCTAAACCCAATTGTTTCATAATAGTGTAAGTCATCACATTAGTAGCAACTTCTGAATCCATCATAGAATTTTTTAGCAACATATTGTTTGTGAGTAGTGTAACATAAAAATGATCAATTTGATATGGCTCTTGAACAACTATATTTCCCAAACAGATTGGGATTCCATAATTTTCTTCTTGCTCACCTTTCACTTCATCATTCAAAATAATATTGTCATGTATACCAGGCAAATTAGATAATAAGGAAGAGGCTGCTTCTTGGTGTTCTTTAATTTTAAACATCTCAAGTAAAGGAACAAAGACTTTCATCTAAGTTTGGAAACTCATGACATTGTTGGAAGATGTTTTACCTTTACTCTCTTTTAACTGTCTTTTTATTTGGTCATGATTAGGAGTAACTTTGTTTTCTTTAACTAAGGCATCTTTGGAAACTCATGTTTGGAAACTCATGACATTGTTGGAAGATGTTTTACCTTTACTCTCTTTTAACTGTCTTGTTATTTGGTCATGAGTAGGAGCAAATTTGTTTTCTTTAACTAAGGCATCTTTCAGTTCATCTTGTGTAGCTTCTTCATTTATGACTTCTGTAATGAGAGGTGAATCAACTTGTTTCCCACTTTGATCAACTTTTCTATTCCTAAGTTGGTATGAACTTCTTGCTTGTGTCACAATAGCAATAGTAAGAAACCTTATTTCTTCATCATTAGGCATCCCGAATTGAAATTTCTCTAACTTAGTGCTTGTATTATTTACTGTGATTGGCATGTTTTCTTGTGGCTCTTCCTATGAAGTACCATTATCATCTTCAATAGTAAGTGCACACATATTTATTGTAGGCTTTTTCTCACTTTCAATTTCTTGTGTTCCAATGTTTTCATGTCGCTCCACCATACTCTGAGCTACTACACATTGATAAGGGGAATGAGGTGTATTACAGGCCATGCACCAAGGAGTATTTTCCACATTTTGAGCATTGTTCTTTTTCAATGGGTTAGGGATGTCTTTGTTCTTAAGATCAGTTTGTTCTTCTAACATAGGTTTTCCATGCTTCCACTGAGTCTTATAGGGGAAATCTTGCAATCTATAAGGCTTATCTTGCCTTTGATATTGTGGCCTATTAATTTGAAAACCCTTCTCATTCTTATCTACCTTAGCAGCAAGATATTTCACTACACTCATCAATGTTTCCATCTTGTCTTCTTCCTTGGGATTTTTATTTGATTGTGTTTTTGACTCTTTCCAAAGTCTAGCATCATCCCTTTTACCAAGCTTACCAGAAGCTCTTCTATTACTTTCTATGTTTATGGCCAATTTATATGCATCTCTTATAGTCTGATGATCTTTATCTCTAAGCAAGTAAGATGTCTTTCCATCCAAAGCATTACAATACGTGGTGACACATAAATTTTCATCTAGTCTTAATACTTGGAACAACTTATACACAGCCTTTTGAAATCTTACATTAAATTTAGCAATGCCTTCATTGGTAAATTTTTTCAAACTGTTAAATTCATTCAACATAAAACTAGAATTTATCTTTTCACCATACTGTTCTTTGAAACTTCTAACAAATTCATCCCAAGGATAGATACTATGATTAGGCAAACCTCGGTACCAGTCTCTTGCATCCTCAATTAGGGATTGTACAAATAATTTCATCACAACATGCTCACCTTCAATGTCATAATCATTCATTATATCCAAAAATACTTTAATATGTTCTTCACCAGTCATAGCATTATTCCCACTGAATTTGGGAATCTTATCTCTGACTTCATTAGGAATATGGTTTTGTTGGCTAGGGATGTCATCAAAAAATATTTTCCTATATCTTTCCAAATTAATAGGTCTTCTTTGAAAATTAGTGCCCATATTTTGGCCAACACTCTGACCAATACCACCAATGTTATGGCCGATGCCTACATTTTGGTGGCTAATATTTCTATTGAGTCCACTTAATCTTGACTATGATACAACTCCTTGAGCCGCACCATATGCGTGGGTACTTGTGTTAGCATTCTTGGTTTCCAAATTAGAATTGAATACATGTATAGTTTGGTTGGTTGCAATAATACCATTAGAATTAGTTATGGGACTCAAAAAGGAAATTCTTCTTTTCATCTCTGCAGCAGCAGCTTCTAGATCTACCCTTTCCAACTATTTTTCAATATCATCTTTGGCCTTCCTAGCCCTCTCTGATTCCATATCCAGTGAAAACATATATTGAGATATACATCGTTCAGTCTTAGGTTCAGAGAATTTAATTCCTGTGAGATTTTGTTTTCCCTTTTCAACACCTATTTGTGTTACATTAACTATTGATACATTTGGTGTCAGGGTCAGAGAGTTAGGGGGTTTTTTATTTTCATAATTGATGACTTGCCTCACACCACAAGGCTTGTATCTTTAAGATCATTTTTTCTGAAGCAGGTGTTCTCTTTCTTGGCATTCTTTTCTCAAGGTGTCTACATCTCCAAAGAGTTCTTTATTAAAGCCATGAAATCCTTCATTAGCACCCTGAGCTGCCAATTTTAATTGGGCAAACTGTTTCTTCAAATTTTCCCTTTCAGTGATTGCATTTATAATTTTCTCCTCTCTAGCCTGATCATTTTTTTTGCTTGATAATAAAGACTTCATCTAATTCCCTCTTCAAAAGGTCATTGTCTCTGAGGAATCCCTCAATATCAGAACTAGAAGAGTCATAGATATTCATCAGGTGTTCTTCCTTTTGGTCTTCAACATGTTCATAAGGGATACCCTTGAAATATGATGATGTCTCACCCTTTTATTGATATATATTCTTTGGCCTAGGGTTAAATATATCATCAAAGTAACCAGTAGTGTCAGACATAGGATTCAGGGGTTCACTTATTTCTTTCTCAGGAATAGCACCTAAGGACTGATAGGGACCTACAGATCTAGGGTTCCAAGAAGTATTGTTATAAGATTCTCCTATCCTAGAATGGTTTCTTCTAGAATTTTTAGATACATCACTCTCTAATGTTGCCTGAGAGTGATTCTTCGTGTTTTCTTTTTTATTCCTCATTGTGTCCAAAATTAAATTTTACACACTTAATCTGCTAGTATTCCCCTTGAAAATACTATAACCAATAACTCAGAGTTGCCACCCAAAAAACCTTGGGAATAAAATAAATAAAATTCACCTTTACAAAGATATTTGAGGATATACTTCAATTAAAATGCAATACACAACTTGTGATTTCAAAAAGTGGATTTCAAGGAATCTATATTATGGAATATTATTGTTAGACTAACCTTTCAAGCATTCCTTGATAAAAGTCCCTAGTAGAGTTGCCATTTTCTGTTAGTTCCTTTTCTTGTTGATATGACAATATTCTTAGAGAGCTTTCTCTATCTACCCCAGACACTAACCAGGCAAGATACAAAATGACAGAAACAAGGTTTTAAAACCTCCTACACTTTGAGCTCTATTAACTCAAGTGGGATTACCTTTCTAACTCAGAATAATAAAATCACTAAATTATTCCAGTTGAATATGAATGGAATTACAGGACTTAATCAATGTAACTTTTATTTTAAAATAGACCAAACCATGAGTAAAGATCAATTGTAATAGTGATAGTCACTTAACTCAATGGAGGACAGACCAGTGCTTAGTCCTAGGGCATGGAGTCACTGCTGCATAGTTTTAACCCTCTTAGTCATAAACATAAATTCAAGATAGTCACAGACTTTGACATAAGCATAGACATACCTTATACATCTACCCTCACACACATATCAAATCAATTCATCAAATTAATTATAAAAATTGAATCCCACTGAAAATACTCCTAAGGAAATTTTAATCTTTCTTTGAAAGAACCCTGAAATTATTTCAAAACCTACCTAACAAATGCATAAATTGAACATTCCATAAACATTCAATCCACATAAAATTCAGAAAAAACACAATGAAGACAAAATTCTCATCATATGTTTCAGAAAACTATTGATAGGTTTTATTTGTATTCATGATCAAAATTTCTATTACAATCAATAGTATTTCAAAACCCACAAGATATCTATAAGTCTTAAACTAGATTTTTTATATTAAACATCCCAATGAAAAATGGCTATCTCTTTCCAAGTAGTCTTGAAATCCTTTTATAACTGAGGATGCAACAAGCTACAAACTTACTGGGAAAAATTTACAAAATATTTTTTAATAAAAAATTTCAGTTGACAAAAACTGCAACCGAACATAGGTGGCAAAAGTTGGCAGAGTCTGAATAGGGTCTGTTGGTGTAGTTTGACAGTATCTTCTTCATCCTTTCACCTTTACTTCCCATTTTTTTACCTGTTTGGTGATGGGCCAATCAAAATTCTTCACCTATTCCAATTTGGAAACAACCTTTGTCCATCTCGCATCAACGGTTGATCTGGCCTCTGTAACAAATTTTGCCATGTCTCTCTCAACCTTGAATAGGTTGTCAAGCAATTCATTGCAATATTGAGCATTCACATCCTTTTCTAGGCACTGTTTCATCTCATCATCTATAAATATCCCATCAAATCCATTTGTCCAATCTGATTGTGGCTTCAAAATACCAGCTTCATCATATATTATTGGGATCAATGGAGGGCACTGGTCACCAAATAGTTGCAACTTATTGTTTATTAGATCAACCTTACAATTGGAGAAACCAAATGTGTTATTCACCTCATTGATCATTTCTATTGTATTTGTTATCTTGTCAGGAAAATCATTACTGTATAATATAGATATCTTCAATTTGTCCATCAACCTGTCTCTTCCTGACCAAGTTTTTAAGATAGGATCCAAGAGTGTCATAGCCTCAATAGCTACCTGTGATGCTTCTTGCAATGAACCATATAGTGTATACACTATATTAGTCTTCTTCTTTAGAACATCAATTCAATGTTGAAGTATTGGAAATATGATGGACATAGAACTTATGCTCTGTCTTTGTGACATTTCTTTGGATTGGCCTTCTGCTACTGCTGAATCCTCTCTTTCCCCTGTGGCAGCATCTATTTTAGTCTTTGACACTTCTTGAGGAACTGGAGTCTTTTCTCCTTTACTCTCCACTAATTCCTCTTTCAACTTGGTAATTTATCCTTCCAATGTGTGGTTATGAACCACCACCTCTTCATGCTTTTTTTCTAAAGCCATGATTTGGCCAAAAGTTGTTTCATACCTCTTAGACAGGTCATCAACCTTTGCCAAGTTCATGAATGAAACTTGTGTCATTAACTAAGCTATCTCAGTGTCTGTAGTGTTCTGCAAGTTCCATATCATTTTGTCTACCCTCTTTTTCTCTCTGATAGTCATGACCAGAGGCTTTTGTGTAGTAGGGGCCAGTGATCATATAGCAAGAGTCTTGGATTTAGGATCAAATCCTGATCCTTTCAAAACTTCATCCATCTCGAACTCTATTTTTAACAGGGGATCTTCTTGCCTCCTTATTTGATCAATGACAAATGTGGACTATAAGTCCCAACCAGGCATCAACATCACTCCACTATTTTTTACCAACATCTTGGCTTGCTCCACAGTGATTAGTTCACTCTAAGGATCATAATCCTAGAGTGTTTTTACAATCTTCTCATTTTTATATGCACTTTCTTCACCTGTAGTCAATCCTTTCCTTAAGTCCTTTTGTTTGAACTTGATTAAAAAAGTTTTGAACTCTTCATACCTTATGAATTCATCATCCTTCATGAATTAATTATCTATCATGACTCTCTCATCATGCTTTTGAAACATAACCATTTGGTTGTCGCCTTGGCCTTCAGTTGGAGGCTCTTTTTGTAATTATATTTTTAACTTTCTAAAATATTTGCCATGCTTAGTAATCACATCCTTGGCCATAATTTTTCTATCCTGTATCATTTTGTGCTCTTTCTTCTACTTCTTCCTAGGTGGTTCTCTAGCAGAGGTAGCTTCCTCCCCAACCTCTTCTTCTTCTTGATGCTCTTCCTCTTGTTGTTCCTAGTGTTCTGGGTCATGCAATGCATCTAGAATTTGGGACCCTTGAGACTGTACATCCTTAGCACTAAATGGTGGTACCTATGCAATTAGAGTGTCATAGGATTTAAACATTTCCTCTATTTTTTTACAACTATGAGAGATCAGGGAAAAAAATAGCAAAAGAATTGTCTAACTCTTTCCACTCAGCTTCTGCCCTAAGGAGGTTATTCCATTTCCTTCTCCTCTCCTAAACTTAATTCTTATTTAACTTATTCCTTACAACATCTTCATCATCCATTGGCTCATGATCTCTAATCTTTTTCCAAGGAGTCATTCGTTTCAAGGTTGTTTGCATAAATTGTTCTAGATCACAGAACCTGGCAACTACCGTTGACATTTTATATTGTTTCAAGAAGTCATTAATCAAATCAAAGAATATTTTCCCAATAGAGAAGTCAAAACCTACCCATAATCTAGGGATAAAAGTACCCTTTCTATGTCCCTCTAAAAACTCTTTATCAACCCAAGTGATTTTCCAACCAAATTCTAGGAATGCAATCCTAAGAGGAACACACTTGGGCAGGATGTGAGGTGGTTGTGTACAACTGTATACTCTGATGATAGTAATGTAATCAAAGAAGAAAAAGTCACCCCAATTGTGAGATATAGGCCAGTTTGGAACATAATTCCAAGGTCTTAAAACTTTTCTGATTTCAAATGGAATTCTATGCCTATCTATTCCAAATAAATTAAAAATTGGATCCATAATCCAATTGCAAAATCATACAAATGATGAGTTGATGGATGAACTGTCCCATACCTGAGTTCATTTTTGGATTGGTGCATCAACACCATACTCTTAAAAAAATAATTCAAGATCTTTATCCATAGATGCCCTGTTATAATATAGAATAATATACATCAGATGAGAATAATGCTTAAAGGTAGGTAATGGGGCATCTGACTGTATCTCCACTAATGCAGCATGAATAGCATCAACTATGTCTCCCACATAGTCATAATCAGTATTAACCTCCAGGTGCTGAATGTTCATAGCCATCATGAGGACATCTTGAGGCACTGTAGAATCTCCATCAAAACCTAAAACTCTGCTCAAACCATACACCATGCACTTTATGTAGTGATAAAACATGGATAAGTCAATAGGTGGTTTGAGATTGTCTAGGATTTTTACTAGGTGCCTATCTACTCTGGGCCTGAATTTGGGCTTTTCATACTTCTTAATAAAATGGTCTCTCTTGACATAGTCTTCTTGAATCTTCTTTAAATCAATATCTGTGCATAATGCACCAGTGATTCCAAATACTTCTCCCACTGACCTCATGTCTATGGAAACTAGGGCAGTTTATTCTTCTTCCTGATTACCCTACCTACTGGGCAATAGTTTCTAGCTAGTTCCCTAATATGGCCTATGTCAATATATACATTCGGCACAATCAATTTTTCCATATTAAAATCCCATGGATTGCAAATGGAGACTGCTTTAATCCTATTATTCTAGAAATAGTGGAACAAGGTATTACAAGAGTAATTTGGGGTGACCGGGTTTCTGCATTGGCATCATCTGTCTTTCCATTCATCTCAATTCACACTGTTTGTATTCAGATTCCCGAGTAGCAACTCAACAAATTCTTCCACGTATCTTTTTGGTGTAAACTCCTTCTTTTCAGACCCATGCAAAGCAATGGGAACAATATCTTGACTCATCCTTCCTCTTCAAATTACTATTTCAGACAAACAAGCTCTAACACTCTTCACATAAAATCTTAGGATGCAAAAATGAAAGTTGTACAAAATCAAGCTCAATCATTCACACTTATAATCATCAAATCAGCATCTTGTCCAATTGAATGTCAAATTCTCACACTTGCAGAATTACCCAATCATCTCTCAGTAACTAATGCTGCCATTAATTCAAACTGTATGATCCCTACTAGAAAAGTACACACTTGGTTTCCCTTTTTTCCCTCGTAGGCTTGGAATGAACCACATGTCAATTTGTCACCAACTCATTATACCTTTCTTACATTTCAAACTTTGTCCTTGTGAGTGAGTGACAAGACCCTTCAATTCTATCAGTCACGCACTTGCTATCTCTCTTTTATTTGGTTCATATGCTTCACGACTGGGCAATGACCTAACTGGTAGCTTCATTACTTCTCAATCATGCACTCGCTGATCCTTACTTATCATGTCTTTTCCTTGAGTGAGTGAATGGGTTAAACAATCATGTATTACTTTCTAGTCGTGCAGTCACCATGGCTTTATGATTTGTCTTTATACCTTAGTGAGTGATCGATGACTACTTTCTTTATGCATTTTAACTTAATCGCTCACTCGCGATGCAATATTGTCCATCTCATAAGCATTAGAAAGTCAGCGATGACCCTTTTTTCATTGTGTCACGTACTCTATACTAAGATTTCCTTATTGGTGAATTCTTCATGGCTGAGAGAGTCCCTTTATCATGTATCAATCACTCACTCGCTGATTTTTCTTGACTGAGTTTTATTCATGAGCGAGTGAGTGATAACCTATCCTTTCTTTCATCGTGCACTCGCGAGCTTAAAATTTGAGACAACAAGTCATTGGTGAGTGAGAAAGAACAAAACTTAAACATTTAGTCACGCACTTCATAACATTTCATATCCACCACGCGACTGGGCGACAAGGATCATTTGATAATGGATGCATAATACATCGCGTACTTGCACTGCAAAAAACACAACAGTCAAAACCTACACAAGTGAGCGCTTTCTACAATATGACTTCATCATGCACTCACGGCTTCAAAAATGAAAGACTTAGAACCATTGTGATTGTGCAAGACTCAAAAAACTCAACTCATCATTAACTTGCTGATACATTTAACAAAGAACTTGATTTCCCGCGAGTTAGTGATCAACACAACAAAACTTACTTGCTTAGCTGTAGATTAATATCTTTACTTTAAAAATGGATCATGACTGTGCTAGTAAAATAGATTAATGACCAAGTTGCTCACTCTCACACTTAACTTGACCTAACAGGACATAACCATGACTGCGTGATTCATTCCAAACATGACTCATTGCTCACTCGCTCACTTAAAAGGTTATTTTAAAACATCAACGCGGGTGGGCAAGTAAGGCTGAAAATAGGGAAAATTTAAAAACTTGGCCACAAAATGACATTTTGACATGAAAACACATGGTTTTTGAATTAAAAGACGTGGGAAAATTTTCCAAAGCATGGCAATTTGAAAATTTTGATGTGCATTGCTAACACAACAGAATCCTCCTCTTCTTGATCCTTGTCATAGTGCTCTTACTCTTTGATCTCTATAATTTTGATTTAAATTATTTCCCTTCTAACCTTAACTACTACTCACCTCATCCTTCTTTTTATGATCTTCATTTCAGCCTTCATAATATCATCCACAAGATCTTCCACCACGACCTCTTTCACTTTGCCTGCATTCAAACTTCTTGTTCAAATTTTCCTGTACCTTTAGGGAAAATTGGTAGGCCTCTTCAATAATGTTCCTTCAGATTAGGTTCAACTCCTCCTGAATTCTTGGCCTCAACCCATTAAGGTAATGAGCAACTTTCTCCTTGTTAGCTTCCGCATGGCCTGTTCTGATGAGGATTCGATAGAACTCCTCCGTATACAACTGGATAGATTTTACTGCTTGCTTCAAATCTTGCATTTTCTTCAGTAGATCGAGTTCATAATCAATAGGAATGAACTGTCACTTCAATTTATGCACCATCTGATCCCATCATGTGATTTTCTCCTTTCCTCTTCTATTTTGCTCCAACTGAATCTCCTACCACCAGATCTTTGCATGACCCTTCAGTCTGGCCTTCACAAATTTGACCCTATCAGGATCCTCAATATCTTCATACTCAAAATATTCTTCTATTTCATTGATCCAGTCGATCAACTCTTCTGGGTTAAGATATAACGCCCCGCCAGGAAACCCGAGAGGACAATACATAAAATATCTATAAGATGCAAGTAATTTTTTATTTTTTTTTGTTTAACTAGAATAATATTCATCATTGTACTTCATATCTCTAAAATAAATAAAAAAATACTTTTGTACAACTTGAGTGCAAGATTTACTCAACTTAAGTCCTCATAGGTTCCCTAAAGTTTCTACTAAAGCAACATTATCTAAACTATTTACATGCATAAGATATCCATTTAATTATGAGCTTAAAAGATCTACATTAATTTTAATGCACCAAGGTAAAGTTTCCTAACTTGTTTCTTTCATTA
>MU224495.1:300134-311702 GCA_018584345.1 Thuja plicata
ACATATCAAGGTAACCACAAGGTCAAATAAGGTCAACCAAAGTCAACAAGGAAAGTCGAGCCAAACTCCTGACCAAGAATGAAGCTCTGAAACACAACATAGAAAGATTAACTAAGAATAATATCATGAAGGAGAAATAAATAAAATGAGTAAACAAATCACGCAACCAAATTTATTCAAGTGACCACAAGGCACCAATTACAACAATGCCCAACCGAGTGCTGGATCTAGGTTTTTCACCCAAAGGTTGACTAACAAAGAAAGAACCCTAATATTCCCAAATTGGAATAATGACAAAGGAAGACTCATGCAAGGGCCTTAGTACTATCTCCATAATAACAACCATCGAGGATTTGAGGGCACACTCAGACCTATGAAGCTAGGTGAAGTCGATGCCTGGTACTTGCAAGCCTGCATCACAAAGAAGAAATACATGTGCATAGATATACATATAAGAAGACATTACAGATAGATGACCAGGATCGATACATCGTGTGGACCTCAGCTATGTGAGTAACTATGACTTCATCCTGAATCATGCAAACACATCATGTATATATACACACGCACACCAAGCATGTAGCATCATCCTAGTGGAGGTTAGAATCTTGAGTATTGGGTTAGTATCTAATCAGTACTAATAATAAAGCAACCTAATCATGAGACATATCCCAAATCATCAAGTGACATACAAGATTCATAAAAATTAACCTTTACAGAAGAAAATGTAAATAATCACTTATATATATATCCATATATAACATCCTAACTATATTCATAAAGGTCTTGAAGCTCCTCAATATATACATAGAGATAAATACATACAAAAAACTATACCTTTAGATAGTATGTCTGATATTAGAATCCTCGGGTACTGGTTTATGAAATCGTTATAAACAAACTATAGGAATAGATCAAACAAGTATCATGAACAACTTAAGCTGTAAGAAAACATCGAAAGATATTACTTCGTTCAAAAACACATAACTTATATTAGGGTTAGAGGGGTATTACATAAGATTTCCTGAAAATATGGGAACCTCAAGCTTAGGTGTTTTCTCGATCTTGGAAATGGCCAGGAAAAGACTTTCCTCCTCTTGGTTTAGAATTTTGCCTTCGCCTTCCTGATCAAAATCTTCTTCTACTTCGGCTTCATCCTCACTTTCCTCTCTTATGACAAGATTCATGCCTCTACGAATCTGTTCCTGCAATGCTTGCACTTGTCTCTAGAGGGCTCTAACCTCAGGTGGCACACCTCCAGATCTTCCACCATGGTCCCTTCACAGAGGATTTTTGTACTTATCACTGAAACCCTAACCATGGTCTTGGTGCAAACTACCTCACAGTCGGTGATTTGTCTACACACTCAGGAACTTCTCACTCTGATACCACTTGATGAAGGGGAATCCACTTAATACCACAAGTACACAACATAAATAGAGGGAAACAACAAAAATTTGCAAAAAAAAAAAATTGGCTTCTTATTGGCTCCATAAATGTGGAATTACAAACTTCAAAATTACAATATCAAAAGCCACATGGGCATCCCTTACCATAATCTATAGGACAAAGCCTCAAATAACCACCTAGAACTGCCCTAGAAAACACTATGGGCCTTCCTTAAATAGGAAATTTTCCACCGCTCGAGAAGGTTCTAGAAATATAGAAAATAAGGTCAACTACCCTTAACATTTAATTATTTTTCAAGTTTATTACAAAAGGATCAGCTTTAAATATTTACAAAATATGAGATTAGGTAGCCCAACTTCCGGAAGCAATAACTTTTGAACCGTAGCTCCGATTGGCTATTATAACCACTTTCCAGAAAGGGGAGATCATGATCTACAGTGTTTGACATGCAAAGAACCAATTAGCTAGGGGTTTGACCCTGCTCCAAAGTCTATAAGGTCCTGAAAATTGAGCTCAAGGGTTTCCCACCCTAAAATCTCAACAGTAAATCCTTAATAACTTCACCAATATAGATGCGATGGCAATGAAACTCAACTGGCATGCTTATATGACTAAGATGAGCCTTCACCTAAAAAATCAGAACATTCCAAGTTCAAATGGCGAACTTACTAAAAATAGAAAGTTTCCAAAAATAGCAGCTTTGTACAAAATAGCCCTTATTGAATATAAAACACATATTCTTCGGTGATGAAAGATTTCCCTTATGCCTAGGATGCTCCTGCATCAGTTTCTCTTGTTGGTTCCTTCTCATGGAGAATTTCTCTACAACTAAGTAGGGATTTCCTTACAGGTACCCTCTCTTTAAGAATTTCTCTATAGAAAAGCTTTGATCTATGGATTCATGTAAAGTATAGATCTTTGGTGCCTATACTATCTCAAAAGAAATCTGTAGACAAACCTAGAATTTTAGTTTCCATAAATAGGTTTATTATTTGAGCTCCAAATGTTACCATCACTCATATCTTGCAAAATTCTGAAAGAAAATAGTAAGCCTACAAGAACTGAACCACCTTTTACCAAATAACCTACCTCAACAAAACACATACTGAGTGCCACAAAGTAAACCACTCCAATAAACCATTATTAACATCTACTTCCAGTTGTTGATCAATAATCTCCCATGTTAAATCATCATCCATAATCTAAGCTAAAATTTTCCTATCTGGAATGTTGAACTGAGATCTATTCATATGGATTATTAAACAAATATAATAGAATAAGGGTTGATTGTGTATTCTTACAACAAATTAACAATCTAAGAACCAAATAATTCTATAATTCTAGGTTGTGACAAATGGGGAATAAATTAACATATACCCTAGTAATTTGTATAGGAAAAAATCTTAGACTGAAAAATAAATAAAATCAAATTGCAAATTCCTCGTCTCTACAAGAAAAATTAAGATAACCTACTTTCTCACAAACATAAGCAAATATGAGGAAATTTCTTGTGCAATCTCTAGTTCTATATGATAAATATAACTAACTTGCAAATCTAATGAGGAAGAAATACGAGGAAAATATCTGCATTAAAAAAAGGAAAAAGAAAGGTCCTTTTATTGTCCACTATACCAACCATATGCTTTTGGGTCTAGAAACTTATAGAAATTAACATTGATGAGATTGATTGCATTTCACTTGCTCGTTGTGTCTATGAAGAAATTTTGAAGGCGTGCAGTTTCGTGTACTAAAAAAGGTAAAAAATGATTGAGATAAATTTTTTGGAAACATTGAGAGGGGGGGTGAATCAATGTTTAACTCAATTATTCTATTTCAACAATTTTTAACATAAAAAAATAGATAACACATGAAGCAAAAGACAACAACACATAACACCATATATGTTTACAGGGAAACCTTGATCAGAGGAAAACCCCAGTGGGAATCAGTACCCACAAATGATTGTACTAGTATAATGAACTTGTTAAGGTTCCTTTGCCCTGTTAGAAGCAGTCCTTACAATGTAAGTACAATGACCCTGTTAGGAGTCTTTACAATAACTTTAAGAAACCCCCCTTCCCAAAAAGTATAAAATTGTGGCGAAACACATTTTTTTTGGAGGGAAAATTTTTAATATTGATGGCGAATTATGGTTCAAATTATGGATATTTAGTGGCAATTTTTTTAATACCATATACAATTTTTATAAAAATATGGTGAAAACAAATGATTTTATTAGGAAAATTATTAATATAATTGGCGAAGATGGAAAATTTTACTGATAAATTATGGCGAAATAATTTTCCAAATATTGTAATTAATTATTTGTCATGGTGAATGTATTTCAAAAATACATATAAACTTGGCGATTTAAGAGAATAGTTGTATAGTTGGTATGGTGATTTAATAATTGGAAATAAATATTAAAGTTTCATTCTCCTAAGTTTTCATTCTCAAAGGATGACACGTGTGATGTTTCCAAAGAGAGTTTTCAGTATAGGAGTTATGTCACCACATTTCTCCTGAAATGCACCTTCCACCATTCATCTCTCTTAATCCAATGGTTCTGATTTGATGTTGAAGTTGCATCGGGTCCCACCACTATGACGTCACAGACTCACACGTCCGTTGGATTACAACATATCAATGACCAAGGGTGAATTTCAGGCCTATTGTTGGTCTTCATAATGTTTACAACAAACTCTTGGCGGAATCATGACACGTGTTATGATTGATCATACCAATAAGTCCACGATCAATCATACCATGTGTCATGATTTCGTAGAGAGTTTTGCATAAAGATTATGAAGACCATTAATAGGCTCAAAATTCATCTTTGGTCGTTGATATGTTGTAATCCAACGGACGTGTGAGATTGTGAGTCTGTGAGTTGTGACAAGATCTATTAATTAATTTAAAAATTATAAACAACTGTCATAGATATGACATCAAGTAAAGTAATGACAATTAATGGCGATGAGTAGATATGACATCAAGTAAAGTAATGACAATTAAGCAACAATTAATTGTCAATGACAAATAAGTGTAAACTATGACATCATTATCTATGCATTACCAATTTACCTCAATAGAATAATGCCTTAAAGTTAAGAATTAAATGAAAACATCATGTCATTTAAGGACATTGTTTTCTGACCATTTGATGATCTTACATCAATGGAAAATTTTTTTTATAATAAATAATTTTTATGTCCACTTGCGTGACGTTCGACCTTCGTTATTCCAAGGAAAGAAAATGTCTTATCATAAGTGTTGTTTCTAATTTCACCCATTGTTGCATTAAATATGAAAGATTTGGAGATTATTGAAGGACAGTTACCATTTTACTTATGAAATAATTAGATCTTTAGGGCAGAAAAATAATTTCAATCAGGGCTTATAAATAGATGATAAACGCACATTAAATTACGATTGTCAAAGAAGATTTGGGGAAATAGTCTATGACTGCTCGGTTCTCTTTATTTTTTTGTCAAAAATTAGAATATTAATCAGTTTGATTTTCAATGGACACTCCAATTCATTTAAGATGCACTACCTTGGAGGATTAGAAGGCCTTTTTGGGCCTGGTCATAGATCCAATCCTGGCGTTTGTAGCTACAGAGTTGGGAGCCTTCACCAAGGAGGCTACAAGGATGGTGTTGGGATGTAAATTTTTTGAGAATGAAAATAGGTATAGAGTTAACACTAATCTTAGTTTATGGCATCTTTGTTGGACCTGGGTGGGGAAAAGGTGGAAATTCTCATGCTTTTGAGGAAAGTTTTCAAAAAAGAGTACCTCGGCGACAATGTGAATGTTGTCGTATTTGCAAAAATTGGGTTTTGTATTCCTTGGGAAAATTATTTGCCGAGGATTCTACAACCAAGAGAAATTGTGCCCAGGCAACCATTTCTACTGAACCTTGATGTTGAGCAGCTCACAAGTCATCAGAAGTGGGCACAGATTAGGAGGGATTTCCTCTGAAAGGGGCACAACTTAGACGATACCGAGGACTATCGATGCCTAGAATAATTCTCTGAGATTATCCTCTCTTCAAAGTTCCATACAAAAGGAAGGGAGCCTCAACCAGATAGTCCCTGACTATGTCCCTATCCCTGTCCTAGTCTCTACTGTGTCTCCCTCTGGTGGTAGCAGCTTACCAGGTTTTTGCAATGATGTAAATTGTAATAACGTATGTTTAAAAAAAATATATGAAAATATGTTAAGAAATTTGAAGTTCTTTTCTATTTTGTTTTTATTATAAGAATCGTTAATAGATATGGGCCTATGGCCTATGGGTGTCATTTATTTGTAAAGTTGTATTGAAATTTTGCGTAATATAATATAAAACATTTATGTTGCACTTTTGTTTCATGTAATAATTTAATGTTTCCAAACTTTATCATTTAATGGTGATTGGTTACTGGTTAAAATTTCATGGATAAGGTATTCTCAAATGCATGAATTCAAAGGGAATTCAATATAGTTAATGATTATATTGATTATTGTGTATTAAATTATTAATATTTTAAAATCATACCAATCGTTGGATTACAAGAGATGAATGTGACACGTGAGATGTGAGACATGTAATATTCTTTAAAATCTTTTCAAAAATGTGACACATGAGACATGTAATAATCATTAAAATCTTTCAGAAAACATGACACATGAGACGTGTAATATTCGTTTAAATTGTTACATTTAAGTTTTAACGAAAGGTTTTTACCATTTCCTTTTTAATAACTTATCGACTTGTAGGCTTGTAGCAGGAGAGAAAAAAAGAAATGTTTAACCATTGCCAAAGATTTTGAGACTATAATTTGTGAGAGCCTCAGCCATTCTAACTTCTATCTATCAATATTTCAAAATATAATTTCGAGTAAGAAATATAGCCTGATGCATCCCAATTTTGTATTGTCAAAAATTATGTTTAACTTGATTTTGAAATTTTAATTCTTGCACAATGCATGTACAGTTAGGGTTTTATTAAATTGGGGATGTGGGGTTTTCTTAATTAGTTAGTTATTATCTATGATTTTATTAGTAAATATCTATGATACTGTGTTTTTTCATTCTTCTGAAGAACAATGGGGAAAGAAAAAACTCAAGGCCAACGGCAAGAAGATGGGAAAACTTTAATAAACTGCAGAAAACTAGTAGAAATCCCTGGTTTCATTGATGAGTATCATGATGTTTATGATCCTGCTATCGACGGTCAAAGGAGAGTCATATCAATTAAACATACATTAAGCCATAAGGAAACTGGGCCAAAGAGGTATGACTTTATAAAGTTTAATCTAGTGATAGGTGCAAAAACGAATAAAGTTGCTTCATGGGATGTAGGTTTGGGTTGCATGTTGTTACCCAAATTTTTTCCTTGCCCATAAATTGTTTTGATTTGTGCAGAAAATTACGATGAAGAAAGAAAAACAATTGTGAATAAAAATAATCAGGAAGAAATTTTAGCAATAACCTAGGAAGAATTTATCAGTTTGCTAGACCTAGGGTTTGACCGAAAAAACTGTAATGTCCATATTGACCTCAGATTGCTAGCAGAAAAATATGAGGCAGTCATGCCAAATGCAAAATATTCATTTATAAAGGGTCTAATAGTTACAGAGGAAAAGGTTTCATTGGGTGAGAACCATAAGTCTCCTTATAATTTTAACATTTTTGTGCCATGGGTTCAAGATACTATATCCTCGCTAGCATTTTTCCTGGGAATGGAAAACAATAGCGAAGTGGGTGCCATCATTCTTCAATTGATTTGGGATATCCATTGTGTCAATGAACCAGTAAAATATAATTTTGTTGGACAAGTGGTTCAATCGATGCAAGAACAATTAACATTGATTAAAATAGGCAATTCTAAGACATTTAGGTTCACAACCTACTTGTGATATCTTCTGCTAGCCAAGCATGCTACAATATTAATGACCAATGGCAACAAGCTTGAAATTCAGATGGGTACTCCAATACATAACTGGACACCTTAGATAAGGACGTATGACAACAAAAGGAATTATAGTAATTTTGTAGATTTCTTTTTGGCACCATTGTACAAAAAAAATAACAAGCACTCCAATGCCCAGAATATGTGCTTCATGTAGGGATTGCATCCAACTTGGAAGCACAATTCAATTGGCTGACTGGTACTTAATGGAAAAATACACTGTGCTAAGGTTTTACGGATCAGAACTACAACCCCACAAACTTCCAATGCATGTGACAGACAAGGTGTTTGCAGTAGAATATGTACTACAACTTGAGAGCACAGAGAGACTCTTCGCTGGCCAGTTGAAGAAGATCATATTCCCTTCCTTACCTTTCTCAATTGGAGGATTAACATTTTAGAGAAAGGCATTCAAAGTGGCAAAAAAATTTTTAGAAAATTTTCAATTTGATTTAGAGTGGTACTAGAAGTATGATCCAATCAACGACATTCAAACAATGCTTGTTTCTAATAACAACTTTGCAAACTTATTTCAACATGAAAGTAAACCATTGCTAGAGAAGTTGAAAAACAAAGATAGCTGGGATGATGTTACAAAATAGATGGAGAATGTTTCCGCTGAGGAAAAATTTTTAGTTGAACACTTGTCATCACAAATTATGACATCAATAAAGTAGGGCATTGTATAGCCTAGAATGTCCTACAATTTCTACAAAAAAGTTCCTCATCCATCAAACATAAAAATACCAAAGAAAATAGCAGAAGAGTGTAAGGATAGAAAATGGACTCAAACAAAAATGAATGATTTTTGGAGTATGAGAAAGGATCTTGGTGAACCAAAGACTAGTGCAGATCTAGATGATATAGATGAGGATATAGAGTTTAACAAATTGTGGAATTTGGATCATCCTACCATGGCATACAATAGAAGTTCTCCAGATAGTCAGGATGATAATCCATCAATTGCATTTACTCTAGGTCATAGTGGAGTCAGTGACTATCGTAAACAAGTATATAGAAAAGGGGAAAACATTGTAGAAATAATGGGTTATAAAGGTGGTGGTTTGGGTCCCACAGGAGATGGCATCTAGATTCCAATTGTCGCAAAAAAAAAATGATCATGAACTTGGTGCAGGCCTTGGGTTTGGAGAGGACAAATTAGATTCATCAGGAAGTACTATGCCCACAAGAACATCCATTGCCACAGGTGGGATTGGGGAATCTACTGCTACTAGTTCTGGTAGTGGCACTAGTGCAAGTGGGACTTGGCAACTTATACAACAAGTTCCCTATCTAAAGAGGCCTGTAGAATCTACACAGAATCCCATAGAAGATGGTAGTGTCAAGAAGCAAAAGTGTTCCACATCCACAACATGGAGACTCGACCCTAAAGAACTATTTTCACTTACAAGTTCAGAAAAGCCCTCTATAAGTTTAAATCATCAAACAACATTAGTTAGATCAACAGGCATTGCAAGATCTGCTTCACCTTTCGAACATTCAAATCCTTCTGCAAGACCAGATTTTCATTTCAAAAATTTCTATAATAAATTTGCAGAAACAACAACCAAGAATAAGGAAATACAAAATACATTGTAGATTGGTGCCCTTACTATAGCTGTAGAGGAACAACCTGCATCCAACAGGGTTTTTCCAACATATGACCCAAACAGAGACATGATGGAGTTCATGGTTGTTATTCCACCCAAAAAAGATGGAAACCCACTAGAGAGTCAGATAGATCCGTCTGAATTTAAAGTTAGCACTCTCCAAATGGATTTTTCCAAAGTTAAAAATGTGGACAAAATCAATGTGTCAAATTCTACAAACCAAGTGGTCTATAGTGCACTGCTAAAGCTAGAAAGAGAGAAAAGTAAGTTTGAGAAAAATATAGAAAAGTTATAGGCAAACATTGCCAATGAAAAAGAAAAGAGGAAAGCTTCAGAGAATAGCTTGAAAGAATTGCAGAAAAAGATTAAAAAATTGACCTCTACATCAGAAAATACAGAGCAGGAACATGCGGAGGCAGTAGTGAAGGAACATGAGCAGGCAGATTTGAAGGCATTGAGGGGGAAATTGGAAAAAATTACTAGAAAACTAGAGGAAGAAAGAGTCACTTCACAAAAGTTATTTAAAACCATGGAGAGTAATGCTACCTCCAATTGGGAAATACAAAAGCAATTGGACTCTCAGGAAGATAAAGCAAATCATTGGGAAAACAAAACAGTGGAAGAGAAAAATAATTGTGAAAAAATGGTAGAAGAACTAAAGAAGACCAATAATACAATTCAAACTTTAACAAATACTAGTAAAAATTTAGTGAAGATTACTAAAGAACACATTTGGGGCCAAATATTGGGGATGTCTGATAGCTTGTTTGAGTGGTTTGAAATGCTTCAAAGTATGAGATTACATTATGTGAAGCTTCATAAGAACATTGAATAGAACATGGATTTTGTTAAGAAAGAAAAATATATTATGCAACAACTCTACAGTAAGAGTGATAGTTATCTATCAAACAAGAGAATTAGCACCTGCCTTGATGCCCCAATAAAGGTATCAAGTATCATTCAAAAATGTGAGAAGCTACGGGAAGCACAGGAAATTGATGTCAAAGCTAAGAAGAATATCTTAAAGATGGAACAAAGGAAAGCGAATTTGGAAAGTCTTGGTTTGCCTAAGGGATTTGACGCAAATAATTTCATTGGAAGAGAAAATTGCAAAATAAGGCTGCAAGACAAAATAAATACTAATTTATGCTTTCTTCCTACAAAATTATCTCCTGATACATTCATGGATTTCATCAAACCAATGGGAACTTTGAATGGAGTTTTAGAAGCAACAGTGCTTTCAAGTCACACTTCCAAATATGAATTGCTAATGAAGTTGCAAGAGTATGACTATACTATGAACCAAATTGTTCAGCCATCAAAGGATGTTTGGACTGGCCTACAAAGATTGCTTTGAATTTTAAACTACTATAAATTGTAATGTATTGCAAATGAATACAAATAAATTTGTGCTCTATCTAATTTTCATGGTTTCCAATTTATTGTATATTGAGTTACTCTATTTTTTTGAACTATTGTAAATTGTAATGTATTGCAAATGAATACAAAAAAATTTATGCTCTATCTAATTTTCATGGTTTCCAATTTAATGTATGTTGAGTTAATCTATTTTATTTAGTTATTCTTAGTTGATTTACTCTGTAATATGCTATTGGAAATTTGGAATACAAAATTTCATTCAACAATTTCAAATTCAAATATGAATGATCATTGATGATGCAATACAAACTACAGTAAATTGTAATGATAATCTTTGTGCTCAAATCTTAATGATGAAACATAATACATTATTTCTTTTCTAAAATGAACATTGAATGATAGGATATAGTAGTTAATAAGTTCAAAAAATACCTATTGATTGCTACTGCTAATTTAGCAAAAAATTTCTAAATTTGCCAATTCATATCTACGTCGTCATCATCATCTAATTCTAGTATTTCAGTTCCTTCATTGTTCTCTTCATTTTCATTTGTGTCTTCTTCACTCTAACCTCTGCTTCTATGAATCCCACTCCCATTGTCACCTGTAGTTGTCCCACTCAGAGTTGGAGATTGGTTAATGGTGTTTCCCAACCCTCTTCTTTTGCATCTTTTCTTCTAGATTTCCATTGCTTTTTGATAAGGAAAAGTATTGACATCATATCTAGATGTGTAGACCCTCAATAATGATTCCAAATTCTTGTCTACTTAGTTTCTTAGCTTTGATTTTAGGAAGCCCAAAGCACTAAAAACTCTCTCATCCTCCACCGAACCCAATATCATGGTTGGACATAGATCAGCAAGCTTGAAGAACTTTGAAATTTAATCACGCAACATTGTGCTCTATTTTAGTTCTGTTCAAAGCCTTGTTGCTGAGCCCTCTACATGTGGGTTATGCATTAATTGATATTGATGCTTCATAGTCCTTGCAAAAGTGCCTGATTTCTATCTAAGAAGATCCTCATCTAAAATTCCATTGATAGTCACTCCATTGAATTATATAGATTTGCAAAATTCCTTTATCAAATTCAACAGCCTATTACAATAATCTTCCTTAGAGTTTAAGTGCCAATATTGAGGAAACACAATTTCCATGGCCTCAAGCAGTTGTTCATATGGGAATCGGGATCTTATTTCAGAGGAAACTTTATAGGC
>MU224495.1:319876-336997 GCA_018584345.1 Thuja plicata
TATGCATTTTTCACATTTTGAGAGCACTTTCCTTCTGTCTCCATTTTTTCTTCTCTTGTAATAGGTTATTGGCTAACAGGTTCTTCTTGGGTTGTGTAGAATTGAGTTTGATCAATTCTTTCATGGTTTCAGAGCCTGCCGCATTGGTGCAGGTCTCATTTCCTGATTATTCCATTTTGATGCCATTTTTGCGCCTCAAAGTCAAGGTACACAAATTTACATTCTAAAGCATTTCTTGCTCTCTCTTTCTTTCAAGCTTTTAGAATTGTACTGGAATTGGGTTTTATCAATTTTGGGGGGTGTTCTTTCTTGATTTTCTGTCATCTATCTCAGAAAAACAAATCATTGTATCACATAAAACAAAACCCCTTCTGCATCTTCTATCTAATTCTGAAAGAAATATTAATTTTAAAAAAAAAAATCAGTCAAAGCATAGGGCACCATGGCAGACACATCATTTGTTGGGCTTCTCACTCCACACAATTACCATGTGTGGAAGCCACAAATGACCAGACTCCTCATGTCATGAGGTTTATGGTCCTTCCTAGATACAGTTCAGCCAGTTCTTCAGAGGCCTTATGAGGCTCTTATGCATAGGAACAAGATGGATGAGGCAATGGGCCTCATTGCCTTGAACATTTTAGATGGGTTGTTGTTCCACCTGGATGGTCTGACTACACCTAGGGATATGTGGGACAAGTTCTCCACCTTGTTTGGCACCATGGATCAGTTCAAGATTCTCTAGATAGATGCAGATTTCACCTCCTTGGCACCTGACTCATTCACCAGCATTGAGGACTTCCTGATAAAGTTCAAGTCTCTTTGATCTATTCTACAGGTTGCTGGAAAGACAAAGTCAGATGATGAGTGTATCTTCTTGATACTCTCCAAGCTTCGTGGTCCTTATCAGATTTTCACTTCTAGCTTCTACTCCACTATGGATGCACTGGGTGTGTGACATGTTATGCCCTCTTTTGAGACCTTCTATGACAGGTTAACTCATGAGTAGTCCAAGCTCAGTTAGATGGATTCTCTTACAGGTTCACAGTCACAGGCATTGCTTGCTAAGTCATCTCCAGATACACAGAAGCTGAAGCCGAAGTAGATATCTGATTCCTCTTCTCAGCACTCTACTGGCCCACCATCTTCTTCTAAGAAGGAGAAACAGAAGACTCAGAACCCCACTTTTTCTTATTGTTAGAAGGGGTCCCATGATGAGTCACAATGTTTTCATAAGATATTTGATGGCTATGAGAAACAGATTGCATATTTGTAAGCTCTCCTTCAGAAGAGCATGATTTCCTCTCCATCCTCTTCTACCTCACAGGGGTCTTGTTTTCAGTCTTCTACCTCATCTTCGTCATCTGGATATGATTTTGGATAGGGTCATGCATTATAGGCATCTGTTGCATCCCCTTAATAGGTCCCTTAGATACTGGATTCTGGTGCTTCTCACCATATGGCATCTTATCAGGATTTGTTCTCTTCTTTTGAATTTTCTCCTATTCCTCATATTCTCATGGGGAATAATACTGTACAGACAGTCTGCAGGACAGGTTCGGTCAGCATTCAGGATGGCACATTCAATGATGTATTGTACATTACATCTCTATCTGCAAACCTTCTCTCGATTTATCAGATTACACGTAGTGGATCAGGGAAGACAATTGAGTTCACGGCCGATTCAGCCTTCATCAGGGATAGTGTGACAGGAGGCATTATTTCTACAAGGATAGTTGATCATTCCACCCATCTCTATACCTTTTCTCACTTTGGTCCACCATCTCCATTGTTGGAGCATAGCTCTCCCCTTTTGAGAGAGCATCATCAGGTGTAGTCAAGTCGCTTGAACCTTTGTGTTGTTCCTGCGACCAGTGTTGTGACTGCTACACCACATCCTGAGGTGTACTGTTCTCTTCAGCATGATTCTTCTTCAGCACTGCTTGACCCTCCAAATCCATTCATTGAGCCACCAGGTGTAGTTGTTGAGGACTCTACAGAGGACATTCATCTCCTCTTTGATGACAGTGTCAGCACAGCTGTCATATCACTTACATTGGGGATTCCCTTTCAGGATCCTCATGTCTACTCCTTTGAGCATTAGCTCGGCCTTCCAGTGACACCTCATCTTTCAAGGTCACCTCTTTAGTGCCCACTTCCTTTCACTCCTTTGAATTGGAGTCATGGTGGTTTGTTCATTGATCTAGGGGTTCTTTCATTCTGGGGGGGCCTTGGAGCCTCGACCCTCTCTCACGAGGGGGTTGGCAGCACGCATTGTACTTATGGCTTTTAGAGATTCTCTTGAAGTCATTCTTTTTTTCTTTTCTTGCTTTTATATCTCTTTTTGGAGAGGAGTTTTTCCCACTGGGTTTTCTCCTTTGTCTCTGGTTTACAGAGATTTCCTTGTACTGGGTACCTAATCAGGCCTTGTTGCCGGGACCCATTTCTTGCTTTCATAGTTTTACTAGGTCAGTTTTCTCCCTGCATTCAGCTTAAGGGGGGCTGTTATAGTATTATTACTTTATGCTTATTAATTAAATCATATCAATTTAATTATATAAGTTCCTATTACTCTAGTTACTTAAGCTTCACTTGGGTACATTATTAATTAATTATTAATTAATAATGTGCAACCTAGTTTTTTCCTTTAGGGTTTCTTTCTCACCTTTTATAAGGTTGAGCCTTGTACTTTTTCTTTTATCTCTTATGCATTTTTCCAATTTTGAGAGCACTTTCCTTCTGTCTCCATTTTTTCTTCTCTTGTAACAGGTTATCGGCTAACAGGTTCTTCTTGGGTTGTGTAGAATTGAGTTTGATCAATTCTTTCAGATAGTGTCTCCGCCTCTTCAATACTTGAATTATAGCATAAAATTCTTGATCATAAACAGAATATTTTCTCTTGGCATCATTTAACTTCTCACTAAAATATGCAACAGGTTTACCTTCTTGGCTCAAAACAACTCCTATTCCAGTACCACTAGCATCACAATCTACTTGAAACGCCTTATTAAAATCAGGAAGTGCTAAAATAGGTTGTTGTATAACAATTTGTTTTAACAGTTCAAAACTCTTCTCAGCCCCTTTAGTCTACTTAAACTCTTTCCTATCCCCTATCATTCTTTTAGTCAAGGGACCACAAATACTGCTAAAACTTTTGATAAAATTTCTGTAAAAGCTAGCCAAACCATGAAATGATCTTATCTCAGTAGCACTCCTTGGAGTAGGCCATTCTAGGATACCCTTCACTTTCTTTGGTTTTGTTTTTAGTCCTTCTGCTAAAACTACAAATCCCAGATACACTAACTCTTTCTTCACAAAATTGCACTTCTTCAAATTAATCAACAATTTTTATTCCCTCAACTTCTCCAAAACCCTACAAATATGCATTAGATTCTCCTCCAATGTCTTACTAAAGATCAAAATATCATCTAGGTAAAAAATGACAAAGTTACCCAGAAATTATTCCAAGACCTCATTCATGAGCCGCATGAAAGTTCTTGGTGCATTGGTTAGCCCAAAGGGCATGACCAACCACTCAAAAAGTCCCTCCTTTGTTTGAAGGTAGTCTTCCATTCATCTCCTTCTCTAATCTAAATCTAGTGATATCCACTCTTTAGATCTATCTTTGAGAAGAACACAGATCCACTCAAATAGTCCATAATATCATCCATCCGCAGCAATGGAAATATGTAGTTGATTGTGATCTTGTTGATAGCCCTAGAATCTATGCACATCCTCCATTATCCATTCTTCTTTGGTGCTAATACTACTGGTAGAGCACATGGACTCAAGCTCTCATGAATAAAACCCTTCTGCAACAGCTCCTACACTTGTCTGTTCAATTCTTCACTTTGTGCTGGTGTCATTCTATGTGTTGCCTTATTTGACAAACTGGCTCGTGGGATCAAGTCCATCTCATTACTGATCTTTCTTACTGGTTGTAATCCATCAGGCACATTATCAGATACAATATCTTGAAACTCAATCAACAGATATGCAACTTCTATAGGCACATCTTCTACTTCCTCTTTACTATATTTTGGAATTAAAGAAAAACACATATATGTTCATGCTTCATACCCTCTAGGAACTTTCTTCCATCAACAAAAGTTATTCTTGTATTACTACATACCTTTTCTTATGTATTGTTCAATGGTTTTAGCTTATTTCACACTCCATCCTTTGTCAGGGAATATGTATTTGCGTGGCCATCATGTACACCATGCCTATGAAACTGCCACAACCTTCCTAGCAACATATGACAAGCATCCATAGGTATGATATCACATAGTAGCTTCAAATCTTGAACTTTACTAGGCACTGTTCATTAACCATGACCTTGTGGTCATCCTGCACCTAGGCAATCTGGTATGGATGTGGGTGTTTCTGCCTCTTAATCTTCAACTTTATGAGCATCTCTTCTGACACTAGATTGCCAGTAATTCCACTATCAATAATCTCATCACAACACTTATTCTCACACTTGCACCTAGTGCGAAGCAAGCTCCTCCTTTGCTCAAGTTCATTGTCACCACTCTGTAGGACTCTTCTATTAACTAGGACTTCTCCTCCTTTAGCATCTTAAGAATGAGATGATTTTACATCTTTGTCCACATGTGCGACTCTATCCTGGCCGTCATTTCTCCTATCTTCCTTTCCCTGGCATTGAGGACATTCATATACCCTATGACCTTCTTCTCCACAATGAAAACATGTTCCACGTGTTAGTTTCTTTTCTTGTTGATATGAGGATATTCTCAGAGAGCTTGCTCTATCTACCCGAGACACTGACCTGCAAGATACAAAATGATAGAAACAAGGTTTTAAATCCTCCTACACTTTGAGCTCCATTAACTTGGGCAGGATTACCTTTCTAACTCAGAATAATCAAAATCGCTAAATTATTCCAGTTGAATATGAATAGAATTACAAGAGTTAATCACTGTAACTTTTATTTGAAAATAGACCAAACCATGAGATAAGATCAATTTTAATAGTGATATTCACTTAATTCAATGGAGGATAGACCAATGCTTAGTCCTAGGGCATGGAGTTACTGCTGCATAATTTTAACCCTCTTAGTCATAAACATAAATTCAAGATAGTCATAGAATCTGACATAAGCATAGACGTACCTTATACATCTACCCTCACACACATAGAAATCAATTCATCAATTTCATTATAAAACCTGAATCCAACTGAAAATACTCCTAAGGCAATTTTAATCTTTCCTTGAAAGAACCCTGAAATTACTTCAAAATCTGCCTAACAAATGCATAAATTGAACATTCCTTAAACATTCAATCTACATAAAATTTAGAAAAAACATAATGAATACAAAATTCTCATCATATGTTTCAGAAAACTATTGATGGGTTTTATTTGTATTCATGATCAAAATTGCTATTACAATCAACCATATTTCAAACCCCGAAAGATATCTATAAGTCTTAAACCAGAGTTTTTATATTAAACATCCCAATGAAAATTGGCTATCTCTTTCCAAGTAGTCTTGGAATCCTTTTATAACTAAGGATGCAACAAGATACAGATTTACTGGGAAATATTTACAAAATCTTTTTTAATAAAAATTGCAGTTGACAAAAACTACAACCGAACACAGGTGGCAAAAGTTGGTGGAGTCTGAATAAGGTATGCTGGTTCCGTTTGATAGTATCTTCTTCATCCTTCTAGCTTTGCTTTCCATCTGTTTACCTCTTTGGTGGTGGGCCAATCAAAAGTTTTCACCTATTCCAATTTGGCAATAGCCTCTGTCCATCTAGCATCAATAGTTGATCTGGCCTCTGTAACAAATTTTGCCATGTCTCTCTCAACCTTGAATAGTTTGTCAAGCAATTCATTACAATATTGAGCATTCACATCATTTTCTAGGCATTGTTTCATCTCATCATCTTTAAATATCCCATCAAATCCATTTGTCCAATCTAATTGTGGCTTTAGAATGTCATCTTCATCATATATTTTTGGGATCAAGGGAGGGAACTGGTCACCAAATAGTTGCAACTTATTTTTTATCAGATCAACCTTACCATTGAAGAAACCATATGTGTTATTCACCTTATTTATCATTTCTATTATATCTGTGATATTGTCAGGAAAATCATCACTATATAACATAGTTGTCTTTAATTTGTTCATCAACATATCTCTTCCTAACTAAGCTTTTAAGATAGGCTCAAAGAGTGGTATAGCCTCAACAGCTACTTGTGATGCTTCTTGCAATGAACCATATAGTGTATACACTATATCATTCTTATGCATCATAACATCAATTTGATGTTGAAGTATTGCCAATATGATGTACATAGCATTTATGCTCTGTCCTTATGACATTTCTTTGGACTGCCCTTCTGCTATTGCTAAATCCTCTTTTGCCCCTGTGGCTACATCTATTTTAGTCTTTGACACTTCTTGAGGAATTGGATTCCTTTCTCTTTTACTCAACACTAATTCCTCTTTCAACTTGGAAATTTCTTCTTCCAATGTGTGGTTATGAATCACCACCTCTTCATGCTTTTTTTCTAAGGCCATCGTTTGACCAAAAGTTGTTTCATACCTCTTAGACATGTCATCAACCTTTGCCAAGTTCATGAATGAAACTTGTGTCATTAACTAAGCTATCTCAGTGTTTGTAGTGTTCTGCAAGTTCCATATCATTCTATTTTCCCTCTTTTCATCTCTGATAGTCATGACCAGAGGCTTTTGTGTAGCAGGGGCCAGTGACCATATAACAAGAGTCTTGGATTTAGGATAAAATCCTGATCCTTTCAAAACTTCATCCATCTCCAACTCTATTTTTAACAGGGGATCTTCTTGCCTCCTTATTTGATCAATGACAAATGTGGATAGTAAGTCCCAACCAGGCATCAAAATCACTCCACTAATTTATACCAACATCCTGGCTTGCTCCACAATGATTAGTTCACTCTCAAGATCATAATCCTAGAGAATTTTTATAATCTCCTCATTTTTATTTTCACTTTCTTCACCTGTAGTTAATCCTTGCCTTAAGTCCTTTTGTTTCAACTTGATTAAAAACGTTTTGAACTCTTCAGACCTTATGAATTCATCATCCTTCATAAATTAATTAGCTATCATGAATCTCTCATCATCCTTTTCAAACAGAACCATTTGGTTGTGCCCTTGGCCTTCTGTTGGAGGCTCTTTTTGTAATTTCCTTTTTAACTTTCTAAAATATTTTCCATGCTCAGTAATCATAGCCTTGGCCATACTTTTTCAATTCCTAGTTTTTTGGGTCATGCAATGCAACATGAATTGGGGACCCTCGAGACTATGCATGCTCAGCACTAAATTATGGTACCTATGCCATTAGAGTTTCATAGGGTTTAAGCATTTCCTCTATTTTTTTGCAAGTATGGGAGATTAGGGAAAAAACCAGAGAAAGAATTGTCTAACTCTTTCCACTCAGCTTCTATCCTAAGGAGGTTATTCCATTTCCTTCTCCTCTCCCAAACTTCATTCTTATTTAACTTATTCCTTACAACATCTTCATCATCCCGTGGCTCATGATCTCTAATCTTTTGCCAAGGAGTCATTCTTTTCAGGTTTGTTTGCATAAATTGTTCTTGATCACAGAACCTGGCAACTGCCATCAACATTCTATACTATTTCAAGAAATCATTAATCAAATCAAACACTCCTTTCCCAATGGAGAAGTCAAAACCTATCCATAATCTCAGGATAAAAGTACCCTTTCTATGTCCCTCTAAAAACTCTTTATCAACCCAAGTGAGTTGCAAAACAAATTCTAGGAATGCAATCCTAAGAGGAATACACTTGGGGAGGATGTGAGGTGGTTGTGTACAACTATATACTATGATGATAGTAATGTAATCAAAGAAGAAAAAGTCACCCCAATTGTGAGAGATAGGCCAGTTTTAAACATAATCCCAAGGTCTTAAAACTTTTATGATTTCAAATGGAATTCTATGCCTATCTGTTCCCGATAAAATAATAATTTGATCCATAATCCAATTGCAAAAGCATACAAATGATGAGTTGATGGATGAACTGTCCCATACCTGAGTCCATTTTTGGATTGGTGCATCAACACCATTCTCTCAAACAAACAATTCAAGCTCTTTATCCATAGATGCCCTGCTATAATATAGAATCATATACATCAGATGAGAATAATTCTTAAAGGTAGGTATTGGGGCATCTGATTTTTTCTCCACTAATGCAACATGAATAGCATCAACTATGTCTCCCACATAGTCATAATCAGTATTAACCTTCGGGTGCTGAATGTTCATAGCCATCATGAGTACATCTTGAGGCACTATAGAATCTCCATCAAAACCTAAAACTTTGCTCAAACCATACAGTGTGCACTTTATGTAGTGATGAAACAGGGATAAGTCAAAAGGTAGTTGTAGATTGTCTCAGATTTTTAACAGGTGCCTATCTACTCTGGGCCTAAATTTGGGCATTTATAACTTCTTAATCAAATGCTCTCTCTTGACATAGTCTTCTTGAATCTTCTTGAAATATATATCTGTGCAAAATGGACCAATGATTCCAAATACTTCTCCCACTAACCTCCTATCTATGGAAACTAGGATCTCTTTGTTCTTCTTGCTGATTACCCTAGCTACTGGGAAATAGTTTCTAGCTAGTTCCCTAATAAGGCCTATGTCAACATGTACATCTGGCATAATCAATTTTGCCATATTGAAATCCCATGTATTGCAAATGTGGACTGATTTAATCCATTATTCTAGAAACAGTGGAACAAGGTATTACCAGAGTAATTTGGGGTGACCGAGTTTCTGCATTGGCACCATCTGTCTTTCCATTCATCCCAATTTGCACTGTTTGTATTCAGAGTCCCGGGAAGCAACTCAGCAATTTCTTCCATGTATCTTTTTGGTGTAACCTCCTTCTTTTAAGACCCATGCAAAGAAATGAGAACAGTAGCTTGACTCATCCTTCCTCTTCAAATTAGTATTTTAGACAAGCAAGCTCTAACAGTCTTCATAAAAAATCTTAGGATGCAGAAATGAAAGTTGTACAAAATCAAGCTCAATAATTCACACTTATAATCATCAAATCGATGTCTTATCCAATTAAATGTCAAATTCTCACACTTGCAGAATTATGCAATCATCTCTCTATAAATAATTCTACCATTAATTCAAACTATATGATCCTTGCTGTAAAAGTACACACTTGGTTTCCCTTTTTCCATCGTAGGCTTGGAATGAACCACATGTCAATTTGTCACCAACTCATTGTACCTTTCTTACATTTCAAACTTTGTTCTTGCAAGTGAGCGAAAAGACCCTTTCATTCTATCAATCATGCACTTGCTATCTCTCTTTCCTTTGGTTCATATGCTTCATGACTGGGCGATGACCTAGCTGGCAGCTTCATTACTTCTCAATCACACACTCACTGATCCTTACTTATCATGTCTTTTCCTTGAGCAAGTGAGCGGGTTTTCAAAACAATCATGTATTACTTTCTAGTCAGGCAGTTGGCATGGCTTTATGATTTGTCTTTATACATCAGTGGGTGAGTGACGACTACTTTCTTTATGCATTTTAAATTAATCCCTCACTCACAATGCAAAATTTTCCAGCTCATAAACATTAGCGAGTGAGCGATGACCCTTTTTTCATTGTGTTGCATACTCTCTACTAAGATTTCATTATTGATGAATCCTTTGTGACTGAGTGAGTCCCTTTATTATGTATCAATCGCTCACTCATTGATCTTACTTGACTGAGTTTTATTCATGAGTGAGTGAGCGATAACCTATCATTTATTTCATCGTGCACTCGCAACCTTAAAATTTGAGATAGCAAGTCATTAGCGAGTGAGAAAGATTAAAACTTAAACATTTAGTCATGCACTCATGCACTTCATAACATTTTGTATCCTTCATGTGACTAGGTGAAAAGGATCATTTGATAATGGATGCATAATACATCACGTACTCGCCCTGCACAAAACATAATAGTCAAAACCTGCGCCAGTGAGCACTTTCTACAATACGACTTCATCGCGCACTTGCATCTTCAAACATGAAAGGCTTAGAACCACCACAATTGTGTGAGACTCAAAATATTCAACTCATCATTAACTCGCTGATACATTTAACAAAGAACTTGATTTCCCATGAGTGAGCGATCAACACAACAAAACTTACTTGCTTAGTCGCAAATTAATATCTTGACTTCAAAAATAGATTTTGACTACGTGAGTAAAACAGGTTAATGACCAAGTCTCTCACTCTTGCACTTAACTTGACCTAACAAGGCATAACCATGACTGCATGATTCATTCCAAACATGACTTGTCACTCACTCGCTCACTTAAAAGTTTATTTTAAAACATCAGCATAGGTGGGCAACTAAGGCCAAAAATAGGGTAAATTTAAGAATTTGGCTACAAAATGACATTTTGACATCAAAAAACATGGGTTTTGAATCAAAAGACACGGGAAAATTTTCCAAAGCATGGGAATTTGAAAATTTTGATGTGCATTGCTAACACCATGGAAGCCTCCTCTTCTTGATCCTTGTCCTCATCCTCTTCCTCTTTGATCTCTATTATTTTGATTTAAATTATTTCCCCTCTAACCTTGACTGCTACAGGCCTCATCCTTCTTTTTCTGATCTTAATTTTGGTCTCCATAAGATCGTCCACCAGATCTTCCACCATGACCTCTTTCACTTTGCCTACTTTCAAACTTCTTGTTCAAATTTTCCTCTACCTTTAGGCAAAACTGGTAGGCCTCTTCAATATTTTTCATTTAGATCAGGTTCAACTCCTCCTAAATGCTCAGCCTCAACCCATTAAGGAAACAGGCAACTTTCTCCTTGTCAGCTTCCACATGGCCTGTTCTAATGAGGATTCGATAGAACTCCTCCATATACTCCTGGACAAATTTCTGAGCTTGCTCTAAACCTTGCATTTTCTTTAGTAGATCAAGCTCATAATCAATAGGAATGAACTGTCACTTCAATTTATCCACCATCTAATCCCATCTTGTGATTTTCTCCTTTCCACTTCTATTTTGCTCCAACTGAATCTCCTGCCAGTAGATCATTGCATGACCCTTCCAGTCTGGCCTTCACAAATTTGAACCTATTAGGATCCTCAATATCTTCACACTCAAAATATTCTTCTATTTCATTGATCTAGCTGATCAACTCTTCTGGGTTAAGTTTTCCTGAAAATGTGGAAACCTAAAGCTTAGGTCTTTTCCTGATCTTTGAAATGGCCCGGAAAAGCCTTTCCTCCTCTTGGTTTAGAATTTCACCTTCGCCTTCCTAATCAAAATCTCCTTCTACTTCAGCTTCATCCTCACTTTCCTCTCTTACAAAAAGATTCATGCCTTTGCGAGTCTCTTCTTGCAATGCCCGCACTTGTCTCTAGAGGGCTCTAACCTCAGGTGGCACACCTCTAGCTCTTCCACCACACTCCCTTCATGGAGGCATTTTTGTACTTATCACTGAAACCCTAACCATGGTCTTGGTGCAAACTATCTCACAGTCGGCGATCTGTCTACACACTCAAGAACTTCTCACTCTGATACCACTTGATGAAGGGGAATCCTTTTAATACCACAAGTACACAACAAAAATAGAGGGAAACAATACAAATTTGCAAGAACAAAAAATTGGCTTGTTATTGGCTCCACAAATGTGGAATTACAAACTTCAGAATTACAATATCAAAATCCTCATGGGTATCCCTTACCATAATCTTTAGGACAAAGCCTCAAAAAACCACCCAAAACTGCCCTAGAAAACACTTTGGACCTTCCTTAAATAAGCAATTTTCCACCACCTGAGAAGGTTCCATAAATCTAGCCATTAAGGTCGACTACCCTTAGCATTTAATTATTTTTCATGTTTATTAAAAAAGGGTTGGCTTTAAATATTTACAAAATATGAGATTAGGTAGCCCAACTTCCAAAAGCCATAACTTTTGAATCGTAGCTCTGATGCGAAGCACCAGTCAGCTGGAGGTTCGACCCCAATCTGAAGCCTCTAAGGTCCTGAAAATTGAGCTCAAAGGTTTCACACCCTAAAATCTCAACAGTAAATCCTTAATAACTTCACCAATATAGATGTGATGGCAATGAAACACAATTGGCATGCTTATATGACTAAGATGAACCTTCACCTAAAAAATTAAAACATTCCGAGTTCAAATGGCCAACTTACTAAAAATAGAAAGTTTCCAAAAATAGAAGCTTTGTACAAAATAGCCCTTATTGAATAGAAAAGATATATTTTTGGGTGATAAGAGATTGCCCTTACACCCAGGATGCTCCTGCATCAGTTTCTCTTGTTGGTTCCTTCTCATGGAGAATTTCTCTGCAGCTAAGTAGGAATTTCCTAACGGGTACCCTCTCTTGAAGAATTTCTTTGCAGCAAAGATTTGATCTATGGATTCATGTAAACTATAGATATTTGGTGCCTATACTATCTCAAAATAAATCTTTAGACAAACCTAGAATTTTAGTTTCCATAAATAGGTTTATTATTTGAGCTCCAAATGTTACCATCACTCATATTTTGCAAAATTTTGAAAGAAAATAGTAAGCCTACAAGAACTGAACCACCTTTTACCAAATAACCTACCTCAACAAAACACATACTGAGTTCCACAAAGTAAACCACTCCAATAAACCATTATTAGCATCTACTTCCGGTTGTTGATCAATAATCTCCCATGTGAAATCATCATCCATAATCTAAGCTAAAATTTTCCTATCTAGAATGTTGAACTGAAATCTGTTCATATGGATTATTAAAAAAATATAATAGAATAAGGGTTGATTGTGTATTCTTACAACAAATTAAAAATCTAAGAACCAAATAATTCTAGAATTCTAGGTTGTGACAAATGGGGAATAAATTACCATATACCCTAGTAATTTGTATAGGAAAAAATCTTAGACTGAAAAATAAATAAAATCAAATTGCAAATTCCTCGTCTGTACAAGAAAAATAGAGATAACCTAGTTTCTCACAAACATAAGAAAATATGAGGAAATTTCTATTGCAATCTCCAGTTCTATATGATAAATATAACTAACTTGCAAATCTGATAAGCGAGAAATACGAGGAAAATATCTCCATAAAAAAGGAAAAAGAAAGGTCCTTTTATTGTCCACTATACCAACCATATGCTTTTGGGTCTAGAAACTTATAGAAATTGACATTGATGAGATTGATTGCATTTGACTTTCTCATTGTGTCTATGAAGAAATTTTGAAGGCATGTAGTTTTGTGTACTAAAAAAGGTAAAAAATGATTGAGATAAAATTGTTGGAAATACTGAGAGGGGTGGGTGAATCAGTGTTTAACTTAATTATTCTATTTCAACAATTTTAACATAAAAAAAAATAGATAACACATGAAGCAAAAGACAACAACACATAACACCATATATGTTTACGGGGAAACCTTGATCAAAGGAAAACCCCGGTGGGAATTAGTACCCACAAATGATTGTACTTGTATAATGAACTTGTTAGGGTTCATTTGCCTTGTTAGAAGCAGTCTTTACAATGTAAGTACAGTGACCTTGTTAGGAGTCTTTACAATAAGCCTATTAGGGGTGAGGACTCATTGTCCAAGAGCTCACTACTCAATAAGATGAAGGCTATAACCTCCTTGATAATAGCTATACACTATATCCAAAAGTGAATTGTTGTATGCGACACAATTGTCTGATCAATTCTAGTTATGCACTGATGCTCTTATTCTCTTAAAGAGCTCTATCTTATTCTGACATCTTTTGCTATTCTTCTATATCTCTTCTCTGCATATTTCTTTGACACTTTCTAATACAACTTTATATGTCATATATATATGGTCATCCCTGAATAGATGCGACTAGAAACAAGACCTTAGTCAACCCAAAAACAACATTCACAACACTTCCAAACAAATTTTCTTAAGTGTGTTTACAATAATGTTTAATACATCATTACAAACTTATTACAATAGGTGCTTAGCCTTTACAAAACAAAAGATTACACTCTAATCCAAAAATTGAAGTCAGCTTCATACTCTATTTTCTGAGCTGCAGGTGCACTTGATCTTCCTGTAACTTCTCTATACTGTCATTCCATACCATGCATGTATAGGGTAAGCATAAAAAACATATCATAAACCTTATATATGAACGCACATATCTTGTGTCATTCTGTCGCATGTGTGCTAGTGCTCTGATTGACTGCATATCTTTGTTCTGCTCTGTCTTCTATACTTAGCCATATTTGTCTTTCAAGTTTACTTAACAAAAATTATTATGACTTTGTTGCCATAATTAGAACACAAAATAAGTCATATTCTCCATGAGAGTCAACTTGTCAACAATCTCCCCCTTTGTCATTAATGGCAACAAAGGAACATGGCCAACTTAATCAAACTTTGACTAACACCAAAAAACTATATATCATCCTCTTTTATTCATACTTCTTAACATATATATAACATATAAACATAATCCTTATATACATTACTCTCCCTTTGACATTAATGAAAAAGGTGTCAAAATTATGAGTCCTTGAGTACTTACTCCGAATATACATCTGGATAAGCTATCTGTAGATTCTTGATCTCTTGTTGCCAAAATGCCTTCAGTGCATCAACTATCTAAAGATGGGCGTATAAGGCATATGTAAGCTTTTCCATCTTTGTCTGATCTATGCTTGGTCCTTGATCATATGTAGCAATTGTTGCATCTATCTATTTTATGTTTTCATTCAAAACTGCTAAGGATGGCGCAAGTGCATTTCTCAGTTGAGTCTACCTGATCCTTATCTTACTGATCTCCATTTTAGCTTTTTCAATCTTGTCTATGTAGCCTTGATAGATATTGTTGCAGATGTTGATATCTTGTGATAATGTTTCAACTGATTGTCTTATGTTATCAACCAAGATATCTGCCTCCTCTATCTTCTTGATGTGCTCAGAGGAAATTTTTACTCTGTCCATGCAGTTTGCTATTACCTTCTTGCCTTTTGATGCCAATTATTTCAAAATTTTCTAACCAATCTTTAATGAATTGAGAGCTAAAGAGAAATTCTTTGTCAATTCATCTAATCTTCCCTTATTGTACTCATCTTCTACAATTTTACTAGCAAAATCTACTAAATTTGTGAAATGTAATTTGAAGCTTGTTAAGATGTTGTCAACATCATCAACTGACTAAATATTAGCCACTTTCTTATCTGCTAGCATTAAGTCATTTAAAATGTTCACTATCTCCAGAAAGACAAGGTTTCTCATGACTCATTTTTCTTTTTCTTTCTCCATGGCTTGCACACTGATCTTAATCAAATCTTCTTCTTGCCAAGCATCTAGATTTGCTGAATCTGGGGTCAAACTTGACAACAATGATGGTTTGTGTTAAGTTTTAGGATAGTTGCAAATGTAATAGCACTCTATTTTGTATGTGTTTTCCAAATGCAACAATCTCTCTTTCATTTATATTAGGAATGAGGCTAGGAGAGATATTTCCTTCATGGGACATGTATATTCATTATTATTTATAAGAAAGGACATGCCTCTTCCTATTAATCATAATTTAATCAATTGTATAATGCTTCATCAATCAATTATTAATTAAGAATAATATAATAATATAATATTAAATATTAAATTTTCATATGATTAATAATAATATATCATATATAATATATTATTATTAATCAACATGTATTATATATTTTCTAATGATCATACGACTGAAGCTATGAACATTAACACTCCCTCTTAGCTAGGGAGGATGATCAAAAAGAATGTGTAGTGGTCTCCTGTGTCAACACTTATGACCATCACTATAGCTATACAAAACATCAACACTCCCTCTTAGCTAGGGAGGATAAATCAATCCAATGTAAACACTTATATAACACTTGATAACATCAATCATATGATGTAAGCAATAAAAGCATCATCCTCACAATGTAATCAATAGAAACATAGTCTCAAGATGTGGATTGCCTCCATCGGTGATTCTATCTACAAATGCACGAGCTTTAGAGTGGATTGCCTCCATCAGCGATTCTATCCACAAGCTCTTGTGTGGATTGCCTCCATTGACGATTCTATCCACAAACTCACAAGATTTAATGTGGATTACCTCAATTGGAAATTCTATCCACAAGTTCCCAGGTGGATTGCCTCCATCGGCGATTCTATCCACAAGCTCTCGTGTGGATTGCCTCCACCAGTGATTCTATCCACAAACTCACGATCTTTAATGTGGATTGCCTCAATCGGTGATTCTATACACAAGTTCCCGGGTGGATTTCCTCCATTGGCTATTGTATCCACAATTTCCCAGGTGGATTTCATCCATCGGCGATTCTATCCACAAACTCATGAGCTTTAATGTGGATTGCCTCAATCAGCAATTCTATCCACAAGTTCCCGGGTGGATTGCCTCGATCGATGATTCTATCCATAAGCTCTCATGTGGATTGCCTCCATCGGCAATTCTATCCACAAACTCACGAGCTTTAATGTGGGTTTCCTCAATCGGCGATTCTATCGACAAGTTCTATCTATTATGATATGTTTCAGCCATCACAAGATGTCTATCACAATAGAAGGTAAAGTTATTGTAAGATCGTCACCTTTCAAAAACTCTTACAAATACAAGTGATAATCATTTGGAAGTCATCACTTCCTGATGATGTACACAGGGGGCAGGCCCATTAAAAATATGGAGTCACACACATGACATCCATCATGCCTCAGCAGAAGGTGAAAACAAGGGATTTCACCTCGAACTTCTCTCATAGAGAAGAACTCATTGAGAAGATATTAATTTGTTAATTATCATCCAAGATTTCTTAAGATGAACTGTCAAAATCCCTCTGAGTTTGATATCAATCTTCTTAGCTCCTCATCTAAAGACACTTCTGAAGATTTAGACTCCCTCTAAAAACAATTTCTTGTGCTTCTATCCTAAAGGTATGCCAGAAAGAGATTACAAATAGCTTATAAACTAAACTATCTCATACGAAAATACCAAAGATAGAAGCATACAATATTTTAATAGCCAATATTATAGCATAAATTTAAAACTCAATAATTC
>MU224495.1:340562-359791 GCA_018584345.1 Thuja plicata
TTTCACGGTGATTCTGAAATGATGTGACTGCTAGGGTTTCATTTCAATCTTTAATCCATTCACAAACCTACTAATTCATTAACCTGTAGTTATTTTATTCTCAATTCTTAAGTTCTCTCTGAATGCTCAATCTTGAATGCAAAGTGAGGTTTAAAGATATTTTACCAACTTATATAAAAGATTATTGCATTTAATGCTTGTCATAAAGCAGTTTAAAGAGAGAATTTAAAACTTTATTCTAAATAAAGTAGAGGCAATGCGTACATGCATACAACCTTATTTCATGATCACATACATGAATCCATAGGCACATAATTGGAGGTGAGTATACCAACCATGTAGGGGTTCAGAGCTAGAATAGCTCCCCCTAAGACCATGAGGGTCAACTATCTAGAAGTAGAAGGTGCATCCACTGTGGATGCATCTACTACCTTGTTCTCTTCATTAACCTTCTTTAATTAAACCCAAATTTTATCTTAATTAGTTTTGTCTTGTACAAACTTAACTTCTACTGATTCTTCAAATAGTGACTTTTTAGGATTTTCTAGTTTTTGTGCTCTAGACCTGCAAAACCTTGAGATGTGCCCAACTTTTCCACATGAGTGACAAATGATAGGAGGTCTAAAGTTATTATTCATCATGCTGCACTGCTTGGCTATGTGTCCATTGTAATTACATATCTGACATGTAATATTCTGAAGGTTTCTTTGAGGTTGATTTCTTTGATTATTTTGAGTCATATTTCTTTGATTATGTTGTGACTGATTTCTTTGATTTGTTCTACAATGTAAAGCCCTGTGCCCAAACTTATTACACGAGTAACAATAACTATTGAAAGGTCTTACCTCTTTACAGTCTCTTGCCAAGTGTCCATGCTTATTACAGGCATACCAAGTGTGGTTAACTACCTTGTACTCATCTTTGGGTGGATCTGATTTAGCCTCTTCAAGATTCTCAGTTTTCTTTTCTTCTATTTGAGCTTTCTTTCTTTCTTGCAATGAATTTATCTTTGTTTGTGCCATGGGTAAAATCACAATAATCTTTCACCTTATAGGCTAACTTATCAACACAGCTGAATTTTAGTATTTCTAACTAAATATTAATTTTGGCCAAACATATAGTCTAGCTAGATTCATTCTATCTAAGTTAGATAAGTTCTTTAACTTTTCCAATTGGAAATGTCTATTAAATGTATGTTTTATACCACTTTGAGTCCAATTACCATAGAAATAAAATTATTTCAGAAAAAGGGACATTTCAATAACTCCTAGTCTTTTTAATGATATTTTTAAAAAAATAAAAAATACCCTTTTGTAGAGGTCAGAGTCAAGAATATCCTTATATAGATTTTATAGTATTTTAATTAAAAAATAATGAAAGTAGGTATTTTGAAAGTCAAGGATTCATTGATTTGAAAATATATAAAAAAATGATAAATCAATTCAAAAAAATTTGAAAATCATAGAAAACACTAGACAAGAGAGTCCTCTTCAATAATAAGTAATTTATTTAGTTTTTGGTATAGTTTTGATAGGGGAAAAGTGTCGGGAGACAAAAACTGTTGATTTTAGGTAAGTTCGACTTTGAAAACTTATAATGGGAAAACTATAGATCAAAAAAAATTCTTTCTTTTTTCTGCACTATCTATACATGTCATCTAAAATATATTATGAAATTGGAGGAAAAAAGAATTTTTTACTCATAATAATTTGGCCGGAAGTAAACTCCTTGATTTACTGTATTTTTTAGGAAATGAAAAATAGACCTAAAATTTTCAAAAAACATATTAATTTTAGTTCAATTTTTTAAAAAAAATAATAGCTATATAATTCATCCTATTTCACACATTTCTTCAGTTTACATCATCTTCAAATTCTCAACAAAAATGTGACTTTTATGCCCTTGAAGTTTTATACTTTTGGTGTTGTTAACCTTTTACTTTGTAAAGGGGTGACAAATTATTGTGCTTTTACCCCCATACTGTAACCAACACAAGTAGTATCACCTTTAAGCTTCTGAGCATAAATTTGTATTGGATTAGGTCAGAACTTGTGTGTAGTTTATCAATCTTATCTTTTTCTCGTGATAATTCAGATTCAATCTTATTCTTGATGTTTTCCAACACCAAGATTTTCATATTAGCTTGCATAAGTTCTTCATCTAATTGTTAACTTTCTTTGGTATTTTTTTCAATAGCAGTTAGGCTACATTCTGTTCTTAAATCTTATCCTTTAAAGACATGTTTTCTTCATTTAGCTTCTTGACCATTTTACCCAAATCATTTGTAGAGCAATCTTTCAAATCTTTTCTTAACTTTTTGATAAGTATTTGTGATCCATCAAATTTTAGTTTAACTTCCTAATTTTATTTTTTAGATCTCTCAAGATCTTCAAGGGATGCTTCAAGATTCCTTTTCATATGTTTCACTTCTACTGAATCCATGATCTCCTCAAGTGGTTAAACTTTCTTATAGAGGACCAGAGCTCTGATACCAATTTTTAGAAACACTGAGGGGGGGGGCGGGTGAATCAATGTTTAACTTAATTATTCTATTTCAGAAATTTTAACATAAAAAAAATAGATAACACATGAAGCATAAGACAACAACACATAACACAAGATATGCTTACGGGGAAACCTTGATTAGAGAAAAACCCCGGTGGGAATTAGTACCCACAAATGATTGTACTAGTATAATGAACTTGTTAAGGTTCTTTTGCCCAGTTAGAAGTAGTCTTTACAATGCAAGTGCAATGACCCTTTTAGGACTCTTTACAATAACCCTATTAGGGGTGAGGACTCACTGTCCAAGAGCTCACTGCTCAATAAGATGAAGGCTACAACCTCCTTGATAATAGATATACACTATATCCAAAAGTGAACTGTTGTATGTGACACCATTGTTTGATGAGTTCCAGTTATGCGCTGATGCTCTTATTCTCTTAAAGAGCTCTATCTTATTCTAACATCTTTTATTGTTCTTCTATATCTCTTCTCTACATATTTCTTCGACACTTTCTAATACAACTTTACATGTCATATATATATGTTCATGCCTGAATAGACGCGACTAGAAAAAGGACCTTAGTCGGCCCAAAAACAACATTCACAACACTTCCAAACAAATTGGCTTAAGTGTTTTTGCAATAATGTTTAATACATAATTAAAAACTTATTACAATAGGTGCTTAGCCTTTACAAAACAAAAGATTACATGCTAATCCAAAAACTAAAGTTGGCTTCATACTCTGTGTTCTGAACTGCATGTGCACTTGATCTTTCTGTAACTTCTCTATATTGTCATTCTATACCATGCGTGTATAGGGTAAGCATAAAAATATATTATAAATCTTATATATGAACAAGCATATCTTAAGTCATTTTGTCGCACGTGTGCTGGTGCTCTAATTAACTACATATCTTTGTTCTGCTCTGTCTTCTATACTTAGCCATTTTTGTCTTTCAAGTTTACTTGATAAAACTTAGTATGACTTTGTTGTCATAATGAAAACACAAAATAATTCATATTCTCCCTAAGAGTCAACTTGCCAATAAAAACATCACTCATCTTGCTTCTATATGCCCATACTTAACAACATTAAAGGTTGGAGAAATATTTAAAACTTGGTGGTTGATGGTTTCAAGGCATGCAACCAGTTTAAGGGGCGTCAGACAAGTTTCCCCTACATACAGATGTGAGTTAGCTCGCAAGGGAAGCCTATCATCTTAATTAAGGTTAGTATTGTTAAATTTTATTTAGTCAAAATAAATCATTATCTATTCTAGTATGATAGTGGTGAATGGAGTTAACACAAGTACAATATATGAAAAATATATATAAATACATTACATACAAATTAAAAACATTTCACAAATGCTACAGTACTCGCTTCCTCATATTCGTGAGCACTCAAGTTAGGTTTTTAAGATACATTAGAGAAACAAAAAATATTAAAATATAATCCATAATAGCAGATACACAAATAATGAAATTTGATAGAAAAAATATTTAATATGGTTCACCCAATGTTTGCTACATCTACTAGAGAAACAATTATCCACTTCTTTTCTATCATTTTGCAAAGAGAAAATTACAATACTATTATCTTCCAAATTATACAACCACTTGTTTGTAGGATTTTGAGGCAGTTTACAAAGGAAATATTACATACAAAATAATAACCCCCCTTCCCTCACCACACTCCCCCATTAATTTGATTTAGATGAAAAATATACCTAACAAAGTTACTAAAATTTAAGCATAGCTACATGGTCAGTCGACACATATAAACTATCTCCCACTTCAAAATTGATGAAGTTCCACACTAAAAAACTTGATCATAAAAAATATTATGATTAGAAATTTATTTAATTCTTAAACATGTCTTTGATATAACAAATAACTAATATTTAAGTTTGTATTTTTCCATCTGTCAGGTGAGAAGAGATGGAGTCATCGGCTAGTAATGACACAGTTATATTGAATTCAAATTCTGCAAGGGTGGGAAATCTTGAAGGTTGCAATAATGCTAGTGGTGAGGCATGCAAGGACTCTGAAGGTTCTAATAATGAATCTAGACCTTCTTCATGGAGCGAGTCAGATGGAAACAAGGAAATATATGATTTGTTGTCTCTTTGTGAGGTCTTTAAGGATCTGTATTCTCCTTGAGTTTCTTCCCTTTTGACTTGAATGTGTAGGAGGGTCCAAACGTCTTAGAATATTCACCAATGGTTCTAGATAATGTTTTCTACAACCAGAAATGGTAGAATCTCTTTGGGTCTTGCCTCAAAGGTAAGATCTTTAACCTTGTTTCTCATTGTGTTGATCTAGTCTCTAGTTCTTTTTCCATTTTTGTTACATAATATTTTGTAAAAAAAGGATTACTTATATGGAATTATCTCTTGTTAGAAGGTTTATTGGTCCTCAACAATTCATAGAATCACTTTATTCTTGGGTAGCTAGAAAATGGGAAAATAAAATTCAGGTCAGTGTGGTGGCCATGGCTAAAGGATATTTTTCCTTCATGTTTGAAGAGGATATTGTTCTTATTTTATCAAGAATCCCCTTGTTGTTGGGTTGTTCTTTACTAGACCTTAAGAGGTGAGAGAAAGTATTTAATCCTAGGCATTTTTCATGTGATGTGGCCCCTATTTGGTTGAAATTAATGGGGCCCTATTTGGGTGAGACTCCCAAGCCTTCTCCTCAAATTCTAAGATGAAGAAATTTTGTGGGGTTTGACTTCTTTTTTAGGGGAGCTTATTTCTATTGATTAGATGAGTATTACCTCTATGAAGAGATTGGTTTATGCTCAGAGTTATTTTAACATTAATAAATCTATAAACTTGCCCTTGGAAATTAGTATCAATTATAAAATTGGTGTTTTGTCTCAAGTTGTTGAATTTAAGTCTATCCCTATGGCTTATTTTCATTTCAAGGAAGTACAAAATTAGTTTCAAAGGATTTCCCTATTAATGTGAGGAAAGATTCTGAGAAATTTTGAGGGAGAAATCCCCTAGAGGCACCCAGAACCATTATGGTTGAGGGGCAGTAGGTTGAAGTTCCCGTCCCCCCATCTAATTTTTGAGGGGTGATTCTACCAAGTTGAGTCCACCCTCTCTTTGCAATGATGTCCCTAATATTCCTAAAGCTTCAATTAATATTGTGGTGGACATTCCTAAATATATGGGGGAATATTTAATTCTTCACCAATAGGTTTTCCTTATTGATTCAACTTTGAATTCTACCATGGTCTTGTCTAAGGATTCAAAATATATAAGTGAATTTTGAAGAGGATTCATTTATAGTGGTTAAACTTTAGAATAGGTGAAGGGCCTCTCCTCAGTCAAATTTAGTTGGTGTAAAAACCATGAACTACTAGAGAAACAAATTGTGGCTTTGAATCTAAGGATGTGAGTAGACCAACTGGGATTTAAATTCAGGACAAGAAAAGCCAATTACAATAATCTTTTCTATCCGTTGAGGTGATTTTATGATAATCTCTACGAGGGCATCTATTTTTATACTCTAGATCCTGAAGTCATAAAAACATCAAAGATCTATCCTATCAACTTGAGGAGTTAGTAAAGACCTTAAGGATAACAAAAGCAGAATGGAGAGTGTGGAACATGATTATAACATTTGTAAGGAAGAAAGAAATCCTAGAGAAAAAAATGGAATAAATTGAACAAGTAAGAGGAAGTGTTTTGGAAATAGAAATCTAGAATCCAAAGGCTTATTGAGGGAGACAAAAATACTAAATTCTTCCATATTTCAATACTTAAGTATAGGAAAATGAATAAAAATAGAAAGATTCAATTTCTTGATGTTAACTTTACTCAGGAGGAAGAACATTTTTGTAATATGGAAATTAAATCCTTTGTTGATGCCCATGTTATAGGTAATGTTGATTTGTCTTACCTGAGTGGACTCCTAGATGCTATCCCCAATGTGATCGCTAATGAGGATAACAAAAACCTGACCAAATAGGTTACTTACATAGAGGTTGAAGAATTGGTGTTTTCATTCAGAGCCTTTAAATCCCTTGGGTCTAATGGATCCCCCCAAACCTTCTTCCAAATCTATTCGGTCATTGTTTGTGTTGATATCTTTAATGCTGCAAGGGACTTCTTTTGAATGGAAAACTTATGAAAAAGAGTTTAAATCTACCTTTATTGCCTTGATTCATGAAATTTCTAACACTACAACTATGTTTGATTCCAGACCCATCAGCCTATGTAATACCCTATGTAAATTTTCTCAAAATTTATGGTTAATAGGCTTAAGCACATTCTGGATAAGCTCATCTCTCAAAATAAGAAGGGGTTTGTCAAGAGAAGGAATATCCTTTATGTTATTGTCACTACTCATTAAATTATCCACTCTATGGAAAATATTAAAAAAGACACATATTATTCTCAAACTGATCATTTCTAAGGCATATGATAGAGTCAAATAGGATTTCTTATTTGTTGTTCTCAATAAGTAGCATTTTAATAGAATTTTTTTAAAGATAATTATAGAATGTGTGACTACCACTAATTTTTATGTTTTGATGAATGGATTTTGTAAAGATTTCTAGTCAATGGGAAAAGGCTTAAGGCAAGGCAATCCCCTATCCCCTTATTTATTTATATTAGTGGAAAAGTGTTGGGCTGAAATATCAAAAGAACAATGGTCAAAACAAGGATCAATGTAAACAATGTTTCTTCTTGGGAGATATTATTTTGTCCACATTTGTCCAAATGTTTGGTTGAACAAAAATGAGATCCCTAATTTTTATTCTTACAGTTGTAATAATATTGTGACTAAAGTGATGGCAGGAAATTGTAAGGCCATAAGTATGGACCATTATATACATTTTGCTAAGGTTAATTGCATATTGAATTTCTCAAGGGTCTAGAATATTATCAAAGATATTTTTTACCACATTTACTCTAAGTGCACCCACGTGGATGTCGAATCCAACTAGATGCCTATTTGGTACTTTAGAATGAAACTTATGGATGATCATGCTAATAATTACTACATTAATGATCATGTGAAGGGAAATTTAATTGAGCACTCATTTAAAGGCTTCCATAAAGTGAAATGTCATATCAATAGTTTGGAAATTATTGGCCAGATTATTCTTAAGATAAAAATCATTCATGTCATTATTGTGGGGCATGATCTCAAGTTTCTATACAATTTCCAAAAATATAATAGCCTAATATTTGAGAAACTTCAGTATAAATCAGGTAAATTGAAAAAAAGGGGTTTTTGTTTTTTTCATTTTTATGTTAGCACTAGCCCTCTTATGTCTTTGGATCAACACTTGATTATAACTGAAATTAAAATTATGGGGGCCCTTTTAAGAGGTCTAAACCTAAATATTTTTGGGAATTTCTTCAGAATAGTGAACACTGGGATATCTTTAGTAGAGGCAACCTGATACCATATTTTCAAGAAATGAAGGTGATGACATGTAACTAATTGAATTCTTGATAATGTTAAGTTAAAGATAATTCTAGGCATTAAATAAGTTAATGGTTTGTATTCTAATTGATGTCAACTTGATATCATCTATACGGTCATGTACATAATGCCAAATACTTCAAAGAATTAATGTAGCCAAGGTTATGCTTTCAGCAATGCATAAAAGTCAAGTATTCACTAAGTGACAGACAACACCGACAGAGTGCACATGATCGATAAAGGAAAATAAGAAAATTCACAATGATACCCGACAAACAGAAGACATTGTTTCCAAATGAAGAAAAACCACAGGATGCTTGACGAGCTGAAAACAGAGTTGCCTAATGAGTAAAAATCCAATGTTTCCCAACGGACGGAGATCCTGAAGCTAACTGAAGTCACACTGATGGAACTATTAGTTGTTACTGACGGCTAATAGTAGTGGTGACTGACAAAACATAGAGTACATAAAATGACAAAATATCTAGTTGGCAAGAGCTAAAGATAGAATTAACTAGTTGTTTTCTTTGTTTTATTTGACCAGAGTTAAGTGATTGATTTAAAGATTATTTGTATAGTAGGCAAGAAGATTTCTACAAGAAAAACTAGGAGTTATGCTTTAAATCAGATTGGCTAGATTATTTATCATGCCAAGAATAAAGAATTAAGAATCAATGAATATCATGTTTATATAAGAGACAAGCTTAATTCATTTCAAATGACACATTCATGAAAAGGGTATTAAGGGGAGTGAATAATAAGAGGATGCTGAAGAGAAACTGATGAAGAAAAACTTCATGTAGTACTGATCAATCAAGCTGAAGGAGAGATAAGGAATTTTGTAGACACAGATGAATAGTGAGCACAGCATCATAGAGAAGAAAGTGTGGAGCACAAAAGAATTTAATTGATAAATTGATCAGAGAGGTAATGTACTTAAATAGTTTTGAAAATCTACAATTCAAGTTGCATTAGAAATAGGCCATATTGTTTCAGTTTAACCATTGAAACATCATGTCTCTTAATAGAGCAGGACTTAACAGTCTTCTATATATTGACGTACATCCCAAGGAGTGCCAAAAATGTTGACTCATGAAAGTAGCATTGGATATTCTCAATGCCTATTGATAGTCTAAGAGAGAGGCTGATTTAAGGATGGAAACATTAGATGCCCGATACTAAGTGACAACCTATATGTGTAAAATTATCTAACAAGGTCACACCTAGTAGTGTGTTTATAACCTTTAATAGGGTTGGATCCTAACAGTGCTCACTTTAGAAGAGTGAAAATTTGGGGTACCGGTCCTAGTGGTTTTTTCCCTTGACAAGGTTTCCACGTTAAAATCCATGTGTTAAATGTGTGTATGAAGCATTTCTTTACTATTTTGTATCTTACATAATTCATTCTAGATATATCAGTATACTTGCATATTTATTGTATTTTGGTATATAGATAACTTCTTATCGGTAAACATTAAGAAGAAGGTGTAACAGAGCAATCTGACAAGTAGAAAATTGATATAAGTTGTTCAAGGCATTCATCTTATAGAACAATAGATAACTTGAGAAATAATTAGTGGTTATATGAGTTGAAGGGTTGATTTAAGAATTAAAATTTGAGGCCACTGATTTCCCCCCCCTCCTCTCAGGTATTAATAACATTTGGTATCATAGCTTGTGTGCTTATAAGGAAGGTTTCAAGACCTAAGCCAAAGATCACAAGATGAATAGATGAGATGTGCCCAAGTTGAACAAAGATAATTTTTCTTCATGGCAGAGCAGGATAAGACTCCACTTATCAGGTATTGGTAATGATGTCACTCAATTCCTAGAAATTGAATATGTGTTGCCCACAGGAGCACCAATAGTTGAACAAATGAGAGAGATGCATGAACATAACGACATGGTGATAGAGATTGATTCCTCACTCTTTGATGCTAAATTTGAAGATTTCAAAGAATGAAAAACTACAAAGCAGATGTGGGACAAATTGAAGCTTGTACATGGTGGTGACAAAAATGTTTTGAGAGCCAAGGATGAAAGCCTTAGAGGAAAGTTTGATGATCTAAAAATGAAAGAAGGAGAAAACATCACTCAGTGCAACACAATAATTAAAGAGGTAGTAAATTCTATTCGAGGAGTTGGAGGTGTGGTAGAAGAAGATACAGTGGTAAGTAAAATTCTAAGAACCTTAATGCCTACTTATGCTATTAGAGTATCTTCCATTCAAGAAATGAGAGCAGTAGAAAATAGCAATATTACTCTAGACAGTATAATTGGAAGATTGATTTCATTTGAGATGAATAACTTTGATAATAGTGTCTTACCAAACATAGAGTCTGCATTCAAAACTTCTATGAGAATAAGTAAATCAATTCACAAAAACACTATGAGAAAAGATAGTGATAGTGAAAATGAAGAAGATGATCTTGATGAAATTGAAGCACTTATGGCCAGAAGAATGCAGAGAGGCAAAGGTAAATACAAAGGTAAATTACCACTTGTTTGTTTTAATTGCAAAGAGATTGGACACTTTTCTGCAAGATATACTAACAGAAGAAAAGATGATAGAAGTAATGATAGATCTTTTGAGAAGAAGTCTGACAGAGGTGATTATAGAAGCTACCAATAGTCAGAAAGAAGAGATACCTGAGACTATAAGGACAAAGGAAAGAAGGTCAACTACCTATCAAAATGCAAGGATGATGATACTGACACCGAATCTGATGAAGACATCGAGATGGTGTTTGTGGCTGTAAATGATAATTTAGATGATGATGAAGAAAGGTATGTAGAAACATCTCTCATATCTAAAATTAGAAAAAATGATGTTTGGATCATAGATAGTGGTTGCACTCATCATATGACCGGTGATACGAAAAATTTTGAGACTTTTGAATACTACAAGGGTGGATCAGTAAGAATGGGTAATGACACAGCTTATCAAGTTGAAGGTAGAGGAACAATAATGTTGAATAACCAGATAAAGTGTGAGAATGCTTATAGGGTAAATGGATTGAATTATAATCTATTGAGTGTTTCTCAGTTGAATAATTTAGGTCACAAAGTTACATTTGAAAATGAGAAGGCAAAGATCTTCAACAAATATGGAAATCTTATTGGTACTGGTGATTAGACTAAAGGTAACCTATTCTATCTGAATGATACTAACTCCACTTGTTTGATTGAGGCACAAATGAAGACATATGGTTATGGCACAAAAGACTGTGTCATAGGAACTTTGACAACATGATAAAGATTAGCAAAAAGAGAAACATCAGAGGCTTACCGATGATGTTCAAGCCTGACAATATCATGTGTTAAAACTGTCAAAAAGGTAAAATGACAAAGTCTAGTTTCAAAAGAAAAACCCATACATCTGATGCAATTGTAGAATTAGTCCATACTAATTAATTTGGAGCTATGAGGACAAAGAGTTATTATGGACATATATATTTTATTCTCTTTGTTGATGATTACTCTATAATGATGACAGTTATGTTTCTAAAAGATAAATCAGAAGCATTCAAGATGTTTAAATGGTATAAGGCTATGGTAGAGAAACAAAGTGTTAAGGATCTAAAATGTTCAAGATCAGATAGAGGAGGTGAGTTTATATCGGATGAATTCACTAACTTTTGTAATGAGAATGGTATAAAAAGACAAGTCTTTGCACCAAGAACACCACAAAAAAATGGGATTGCTGAGAGAAGGAACAGATCAATAGTTGATTGTGCTAGAACACTGATGATAGAAAAAGGCATTACGCAAATATTCTGGAGGGAAGCTGTCAGTACTGCTCTTTACACACTGAATAGAGTACAATTGAAGAAAGACACCAAGAAGACACCTTATGAGCTATGGTATGGATAGACACCTAATGTAAGTTATTTCAAAAAATTTGGCAGTCAATTTTATGTCTTAGAAGATGATAGAAATGGAAATCTTGATGCCAAGAGTGATGAAGGTGTTGGAAAGTGACATTGCAAGCAATTGTTATTTTATCATTGATGTCAAACCTTTATTGGTGAGACTATTGCTATCTATTTGAGTACCATATCTATTGTTGATGAAGAATATTTAACAAGAAGACCAAGTGAATGGTTGAGTTAAGGTAATTCAAAGGGTATTTGATTAGTTGGCACTCTGGCAAAGTAATTAGTTGTTTATCTTTCAAAGATAGTTTTTTTGGTCGTTCTATGCCGAGAAAGTTTGGCTTGTGCCAAGTAAATTTGCTTATGATGAGAAAAGTTTCTTATGTCGAGTAAAGTTGCTTGTGATGAGCAAAAAGTTTCTCAATGTCGATCACCATTGAAATTGCCGAGTGGAAACAGTAATGAAGGCCGACTTACAAAAGTTTGATTAATGATGAGATTTGAGATCTATGGCCGACTTAGTTGATTTTATTGGGATATGTAATGTTAATAAAAGATTGATCCACATCAATTAATGTAAGGGTAATCATAATTAATGCATGGTTTCAAGATTTAATTAGAGACTACTTTAGAGAAGTAAATGTTATGCAAAGATGGAATGATACGTTGGATCTGACCTAACCTAAGATCTACGATCTTGTTTAAGTGGAAAAAGATTTATCTGACCTAGATAGAGAGGTATATGATAACATCAGAGGTTATTCATTGAGTGTGCAAGTGTGGATGAATGTGTGTATGCAAAAGGGTTGCATAGTTGATTTATTGTTTAGCATGATCTAGCAAAGAAGGCAAAAGGCAGAGGTAGAAAGTTGCATGTGTGATTGCTTGATAGATTTCCAAGAAGATCAGAAGGTTGAAATGACAATGCAGGCTATCTAGTAAGTTAACATCAGAGCTGTAATTGGATCTGAATTACAAAGTAAGTTGTATGTATCAAATCACAAACTGATGATTACTTTCTTACCATTGTATCAGTTAAATCCTTTAACAAGGTTGACTTAATAGTCATTTGTATAAATCCTCTAACAAGGTGACATTCACATTGGAATGTTCTAAATCCTCTAACAAGGCCACTCCTGATAGGGTGATTAAATCCTTTAACCAGGTCACACCTAGCAATGTGTTATTATAACCTTTAACAGGGTTGGCTCCTCACAGGGCATCACTTCAGAAGAGTGAAAACTTGGTAGCATGTTACTGGTGGTTTTTCCCATATTGGGTTTCCACATTAAATACTTGTGTCAACTTGTGTGAATACTTATGGTTTACTTTACTATTATGTTACTAAAAGCTAATTTCAATTGACAGTAAACTACATGATTTAAGTTGTTGACTTATGCTATTGCTGCCGAGTAGATCTGAAGTACAGAAAGTTTTATTTGCTACATCTAGACTTGAGGATAACTGATTCACCCCTCCCCTCTCAGTTATTTTAAATTCATTCCAGCAATTGGTATCAGAGCATTGGTCTCCTGAAAACAGTTTGAAGGTACTTGGAGAAAAAATATCAAGATGTATAAGAAGGAGGTTCCCAAGCTGAACAAAGATAACTTCCCTGCATGGCAGAGCTTGATGAAACTATATTTTTCTGGTATTGGAGATGATGCTAAGCAACTTATTTAACATGACTATGTAACACCTACTTCTCCTCTCTTAGCTGTACAACTAAGAGAAAAGCAAGAGCACAATCAAGCAATGTTGGAGATCGCCTCCTCATTCAGCTATTCACAGTTTGATGATATAAAGAGATGCATAAATGCAAAAGATATGTGGGAAAATTTTGAAACTGTCTATGGTGGAGATACAAATGTGCTGAGGGCTAAATCAGAAAGTCTAAGAGGTAAGTTTGATGAGATGAAAATGCAAGAAGGTGAAAATGTCATTCAGTACTATGGTAGAATAGAAGAAGTTGTAAATGCCATTAGAGGGGCTAATGGAACTATTTATGAGAACACCATTATGAGAAAGGTACTAAGAACTTTACTTCTTGTATATGCTATTAGAGTTTCTGCAATTCAAGAATTGAGATGTACTCCTAACAATAATTTGAATCTGGAAAATCTGATAGGCAGACTCACTGCATTTGAAATGTCAAATTATGATAACTATAATCCACAAGGGATTGATTATGCTTTTAGGTCACATTTGGTTCTCAATAAATATAAGAAAGGAAAGAAACATGTGGACAGTGATACAGACACTTTTGATGATGATCTTGAATAACTTGAAGCACTCATGGCAAAAAGACTATCCAGAGGAAAAGAAAAATACAAAGGTAAACTTCCTATTATTTGTTTTTCATGCAACAAAGTTGGTCATAGAGCTGTTAGATGTCCTGAAAAAAATGAAAAGGATGAAAGAAGGGACAAAAAATACAAAGAATACAAAGATAGAAAGGATGATTGAGACTTTAGAAAATATAAGTACTACAAAGACAAAGGTAAGAAATATTTTTATATTGTTGAAGAAACTTCTGACAATGACATTGATAATTCTGATGACAATGATATAGAAGTTTTTTATGTTGCAATGAAAGAAGATTTTGATGATGATGAGAAAACTGCACTAATCTCTTATATGGGCAAAAATGATCGTTGGATCATTGACAATGGTTGTTCCCATCATATGACTGGTGACAAAGATAAGTTTGAAACCTTAAACCAATGTAAAGGAGGATATGCAAAATTTGGTAATGATTCACCATGTCTTATCAAAGGTAATGGATTGATTAATCTAACTAACAAAATTAGATGTGATGATGTGTATTGGGTTGATGATATCAAACATAATTTGCTAAGTGTTTCATAGTTGAACACTGTTGGTTACAAAGTTGAATTCCATCATAGAAAGGCAAAGATATATGATTCTACTAGAGAATTAGTTGGAAGTGGTGATCAGACTAAAGGTAATTTATTTTATCTAGATTTATTTGAAGAAACATGTTTGTTTGCACAGTACAATGATGTTTGGTTATGGAATAAGAGGTTGGCATGTGAACTTTTATAACTTGGTAAGCATAAGTAAAATGAAAAAGGTTAGAGGGCTACCTAAGTTAAAGAAACCTAAGAATGCTATGTGTAAACAATGTCAACTAGGAAAGATGACTAAGTCTAGTTTCAAGAGAAAAACACATGTATCAGAGGAAATTCTAGAATTGGTCCATATTGATCTCTGTGGTCCCATTAGAGAAAGAAGCTATTGTGGTGCCATATATTTTATTCTATTTGTTGATGATTATTCAAGGATGATGATTGTAATGTTTCTCAAGGAAAAATATGATGCATTCCAGTTATTTAAATGGTACTTAGCTAAAGTTGAAAAGGAAACAAGAAAAAGTTTGAAATGCTTAAGATCTAACAAAGGTGGAGAGTTTATTTCTAATGAGTTTAATAGATTTTGTAATGACCGAGGCATAAAGAGATAGATGTCTAGGACTCCTCCACAAAATGGTATTGCTGAATGAAGGAATAGATCTATTATGGACTATGCAAGAACACTAATGATGGAGAAAAATGTTGCATAGAAGTATTGGAAAGAAGCTATAAGTATTGTAGTCTATACACTGAATAGAGTTCAAATCAAGAAAGGTACAAATGGTACGCCTTATGAACTTTGGTATGGTTATGCACCTAGTGTAAAGTATTATAAAGTATTTGGAAGCAAATGTATTATACTGAAAGACAACAGAAATGGAAAACTAGATGTTGAAGGTGAAGAAGGTATATTCCTTGGTTATTCAACCAAAAGCAAAGCATACAAATGTCTAAATTCTAATACTAACAAAATTATTGAAAGTGCAAATGTAAGAATTGATGAGTTTGTAGAAAGAAATGAAGCTGAAAGTACACAAGAACCTAAAAGCTACAGATCATTCGTATATCTAGATGAGGAAGATTCTAATTCACTACCTGAGACTACTGCTAAACAACAGCATGCACCTGCCAAGTCACAAAGTGGAGTTGCCAAGAAATTAGAAGTGAATACCGAGCTATCTGATGGAGATGCCGAGTCACAGAATCAACCAGAATTGAATACAGATGATGAACCTAAAGCAAGGACTAAGCCTACCCTAGAAAAATATGTGAGAAGGAATCACAATTCTGATCAAATCATTGGGTCAAAGGATTCTGTTGTTATGACAAGAAGTAAGCTAAAAAATAACACATGTCTATTATGTGAATTTGAGCCCAAAACAGTGAAAGATTCTTTAGAAAATGAAGATTGGATACAAGCAATGAATGAGGAAATTGAACAAATTGAGAAGAACTAAACTTGGACACTTGTACCCAGGCCAAAGGATAAAATGTAATTGGCATAGAGTGGGTATTCAGGAACAAACTAAATGAACATGGAGAATTGACAAGAAACAAAGCTAGACTGGTATGTAAGGGTTATGCATAGGAGGAAGGAATTGACTATGGTGAAACCTTCACCCTAGTTGCAAGATTGGAAGGTGTCAGAACCTTACTTGCATATGCAGCCTACAAAGGATTCAAAGTTTATCAGATGGATGTGGAATCTATATTTCTCAATGGAATCTTGCAAGAAGTATATATTGAGAAACCTGATGGCTTTGTAGACCCAAACAACAAGAATATGGTTTGTAGATTGCACAAAGCATTATATGGATTGAAGCAAGTGCCAAGAGCATGGTATGAAAGATTGCACAATTATCTGATCAAGATTGGATTTTCAAGAACCAATGACAACAACAACTTGTACTTAAAGACAAAGCAAAGAAAAGGTACATTATTAGCTGAAATTTTTGTAGATGACATCATATTTAGTGGACAAGATGTGTCATGTCAAAAATTTGCAACAAAGATGCAAATTGAGTTTGAGATGTCTATGTTTGGTGAAATAAAATTCTTTGTTGGCTTACAAATTTGTCAAATGAAGAATGGTATCTATATCACTCAATCTAAATATATCAAAGAGATACTGAACACTTTTGGAATGGAAGAGTCCAAACTAGTGAGTACACCCATGGCTACTGGGCAGAAGCTGACAAAAGATGATGACACAAAAGAAGTGAACCAAACACTCTATAGGTCAATGATTGGAAAACTACAATATGTTGTTCATAGTAGACCTGATATTGCACTAGTTGTTGGGATTGTTGCAAGATTTTTTTCTAATCCTAAGGAAACTCACATGATGGTAGTCAAAAGAATTTTGAGATATTTGAAAGGAACTGAGGACTATGGTCTATACTACAAAAAGAATGACAAGATTGAACTCAAATTTTACACTGATTCTGACTGGGATGGAAATGTTGATGATACTAGTGGAGCATTTCTTTTTGGTAAGAAATTGATCTCCTGGACAAGCAAGAAAAAAAACTGCACCTCACAATCTATAGCTGAAGCTGAGTATGTGGCATCAATAGTTAACTCTTGTAACATTGTGTGGCTGAAGATGTTACTGAAAGGTATGAAGGAAGAAATTACTAACCTATTTGTCATATATTGTGATAACACAAGTGTTATTAATATTTCTAAAAATCCTGTGATGCACTCAAAGATAAAGCACATAGCTATCAAGTATCATTACTTGAGGGAGCTAGTTCAGAGTAAAGAAGTGATACTGGATTATGTGAACACTAAAGAACAATTAGCAGACATATTCACAAAAGCACTATGCAAGGATGCTCATTAGTATCTATGAGGTAAATTGGGGGTGATTCCCCTAATTGAGGCCAATTAAGTTTTGTATGGTACTATTGCATCAAATATTTCATTCAAAAAATCTGACACATTGATGCACAGTAAGTCACACTTTAGGATGCTGACTAAAGTTGTGAAGATGAACAAGGATAGAAAAGAAAAATCAGTCATACTGAAGATGATAGGATCTGCATGATACTGAAGATCTACATGATAAATATATTTATGTCTTTGGCATTGTTGTCAAACAGGGAGATATTACCTATAAAGAGGAAGAAGTGAAGAAAGAGAGATTACAGAGAAAGAGAGATTACAAAGAAGGAAAGACTACATAGAGGTAGAAGTTACTATAGGTATGCAGGAATAAAATATTGACCTATTTTTCATATATTGTGATAACACAAGTGCTATTAATATTTCTAAAAATTCTATGATGCACTCAAAGATAAAGCACATAGCTATCAAGTATCATTACTTGAGGGAGCTAGTTCAGAGTAAAGAAGTGAGACTGGATTATGTGAACACTAAAGAAAAATTAGCAGACATATTCACAAAAGCACTACCCAAGGATTCTCATTAGTATCTACGAGTTAAATTGGGGGTGATTCCCCTAACTGAGGCCAATTAAGTTCTGTATGGTACTGTTGCATCAAATATTTCATTCAGAAAATCTGACACATTGATGCACAGTAAGTCACACTTTAGGATGCTAACTAAAGTTGTGAAGATGAACAAGGATAGAAAAGAAAAATCAGTCATACTGAAGATGATAGGATCTGCATGATACTGAAGATCTACATGATAAAGATATTGACGTCTTTGGCATTGTTGTCAAAGAGGGGAATATTACCTATAAAGAGGAAGAAGTGAAGAAAGAGAGATTACAGAGAAAGAGAGATTACAAAGAAGGAAAGAATACATAGAGGCAGAAGTTACTATTGAAAACATTGAAGTGATTATCTACATAGAGGGAGTCTACAGATGATTAGACACAGATGATTACAGTGTGATTATAGACACAGAGGGAGAAATTTTTTACAGATATAGAATCAGAATGAAGCTAAAGACATTAATGAAGATGTGTTCATATCAAGGAACACAGGTGGATTTTTGGATTGGTTGGTAACTATTCTTGTTAAATCATTGTTTTAATATTTTGTGTTGCCATCAATGCCAAAGAGGGAGATTGTTGGAAAGTGACATTGCAAGCAATTGTTATTTTGTCATTGATGTCAAACCTTTACTGGTGAGACTATTGCTATCTGTTTGAGTACCATATCTATTTTTGATGAAGAAGATTTAAAAAGAAGACCAAGTGAATGGTTGAGTTAAGGTAATTCAAAGGGTATTTGATCAGTTGGCACTTTGGCAAAGTAATTAGCTATTTATCTTTCAAAGACAATTTTTCTGGTTGTTCTGTGCCGATCAAGTTTGGCTTGTGCCAAGTAAAGTTCCTTATAATGAGAAAAATTTCTTGTGTCGAGTAAAGTTGCTTGTGATGAGAAAAATGTTGCTCAATGTCGAGCACCATTGAAATTACCAAGTGGAAACAGTAATGAAGGCTGACTTACAGAAGTTTGATTAATGATGAGATTTGAGATCTCTGGCTGACTTAGTTGATTTTATTGGGATATGTAATGTTAATTAAAGATTGATCCACATCATTTAATGTAT
>MU224495.1:403337-416766 GCA_018584345.1 Thuja plicata
TTATTTATTTATTTATTTATTCCACCTATGCACCTTGAAAAATGAAATAACTTTTTTTTTTCTCTTTTTTGTTTTTTTTTCTTTTTTTTTTTTTTCCTTTTTTTTTTTTTGTTATCATGCCCCCTTTTTATTTTGTGATGCAAGATGCTCTTGCATCAGACACCCAAGGTAGAAATTTTTTTGTGGATATAGATTCACAAAATGAAGTAGCTATTGATGATATTATTTTTTTTCTTCTCTTCCAACACCTTGCTGGAACAAGTATCTGTTGCCGATATATTTCCTTTTTTCTTCTTTTCCAACACCTAGTTGGCACAAGTATATGCTGCCGACAATACTCTGCTATAATCAACTTCGTCAATCTATAAATCTCATTCTCCTCCAAACTTCTAGGATCTAATGCACCTGTAATAAACTCTGGAACACCATACAAATATTCTATTGCATACCAAACATCATTTGCAAATTCCTCATATAAACCAACATCATTATATTTTAAATCCATCTCAAAGTTAGCATCCCATGATTCATAAAAATTTACCTATTTCACATCTTCATCTTTATTTTCTTCTTTCGTGTCTTCAAAAAGGCATATAACAAATTCTCTACTTTGACCTTCAACCAAGGTATTCCACTCTTCCTCAACTATTGTAATCTTCATTAATAAATCATCTTCTTCAAATGTAGGTTCAAGAATCTTTGCATCTTCATGGTCTACCTCTTCTTTTGTATCGCATGCATGATACTCCAATGTATATTCTTTCTTTCCTTCATCCAAAGAGTTGACATCAACTCTTTGAATCGCTCTTCTCTTTTTCAACTCCACTTTTAATTCAGCCACTTGCTTCTTCAAATCCAGTATTGCAACTCTTGTCTCTTCCTGATATCTCTCTCTAATTTTCTCAATTCTAGGAATTCTAATAATCCATCCAATCACAAAAGTCATCTTCTTTTTTCTCTTCTCCATACTCACATCCTCTTAAGGAAAAACCTCACCCAACCCAAGGTCCTAGTGCAAACTGCCTCATAGTCGATGATCTGTTTACACACTCAAGAACTACTGCTCTGATACCATTGATGAAGGGACACTACCGCTCTGATACCACTGATGAAGGGACACACCACCCTTACCAATTCATACCAAAAAAATATAACAACATGGAGATAAAGAGAAGATAAAATGCTTTACAAAGCATACATTAATACTTGAAAATAATTACAACTTGAGAGATCTTACATCCTCAAAGCTTACAATCTAAGAGCTTCAACTTGAGAGCTTCTTCCCCAATACAAGATCCTATAACTTGAGCACTTTTCTCCAATAGGAGATTCTACAACTTTGAGAGCTTGCTTATGAATGCTCCTATGTCTTCTTTATATAGGCATTTACCACCCAAGAGATTACAACACAACCAATGTGGGATAAAAAGTAAATGCAACTACCTTGATACAAATATTAAATACCCACCCAATTAATATAAGCACCACCATGTGGGGAAATTACAAAATTACATTGCATTTGTGGGCCAATAAGAAAATTGAAAGGTGTAACTACCTAGCTACAAATATTAAATGCAAGAACTTTCTATAAATTTTCTAAAATGCCAACTACACACCTCGATAAATGAAATGATTTCTTTTTATTTTTTTATTTATTTTTTTATTTTTTTATTCCACCTATGCACCTTGAAAAATGAAATAACTTTTTTTTTTCTTTTTTTTTTTGGTTATCATGCCCCCTTTTTATTTTGTGATGCAAGATGCTCCTGCATCATTGATCAAACCAAATAACACCACGCAAAATATTATATCAACCTAGATTACTCAAAATAATGCTCAAAGAATTGGATTCAATCCATTAAACTATCAAATCACCTCAAAACACTTTAACAGACACTATTATTGTCATACATAGTCTATACACAAAATTTCTCCAAATTTCCAACCCTTCACACATCTCAAGGATGGTCTTATATAGTTGACCCAAACACTAGGAAATGGATTTCAGATAGTTAAGGAACTAATTCCTTCAAAGTTGCATTCTTGTCATAAAAGTTCTCAATGTTGTCTTTTGCTATGGTCTCCAAACTTAGTCTAACTTTGTCCAAAGTTATCCAAACCCCTAATTATGATGAAATAAAAAAAAAGGACCTTTAGTCCCTTCATTAACTCATTTTGAAATGAAATACCAAAAACACCCTATCGGACCTAAATGGACACAAAGGTCTCTAAGGACCTAACAAGACACATCCTCCTACCTAACACTCCACACATTAGGAATCTTGGTCGCTTTATTCACCCAATTGTCTAGCTAGAACCACTACATGCCAAAACAAAGAAGAAGCAAACACTAGGTTACATTGTATCAACTACCCCCCTAGGTGCTTCTGGACCATACTCCCCTAAAAGGAAAATCTATGTCACTCCTATGGATAATAGATCCTCTGAAATGCCCACCTTCTTGAAGTCTTATTCAAAAATCCATGAAGCCTCTGACTCTGGTTTATCCTTCCACTGAATCAAATTCTCCATGCAGACTTTATGTCTAGTAGTCTTCTTAATCTAGGAGTCCAGAACTTTTTCATCCACCATCTAAAACTTTGGATGTAGGACATCAAACTCCACATCAACACTAACTTCTTGACTATTTGGATTGATCTCATCCATTGGTCCTCTGAACTTGATTAAGTCTTGAACATTAAATACTGGAGATATGCTCAAGTTTTATGGTAAGTCCACTTTATAGGCATTAGCCCCATATTTTTCCAAGATCTTGCAAGGTCCTACCATTTTCATCTAAAGCTTGGTAGGGACACTCTTCTATAGCCTAGACTTGTTCAAGTGAACCATGACATAGTCACCCACTTTAAAATGAACATCCTTCCTTTTCTCATCAACCTTCACTTTCAACTTATGTTGACTATCTTGGATATGCTTCATTACTTTGTCTTGTGTCTCTTTCATGGTATGGGTGAGGTCCTCTACATGGCCACTTCTATACTCTATCCCACCAAGATCCTTGATCTCACACACACCCCTTGGGTGCATCCCATAAACTACTTCAAATGGGCTCTTTCCTGTCATTCTATTATTGCTATCATTGTAAGCATATTCTGCTTGGGGAATGACCACATCCTAAGTTTTTCCATACTCCTTTGTTAGGAACCTCAATAGGTTACCCAAAACCCTATTTACCACCTCAGTTTGTCCATCAGTCTAAGGGTGGTAAGCTAAACCAAAAGATAGGTTAGTGCCCAATCTGGTCCACAATGTTTGCCAAGAATGGCTCATAGATTTCACATCTCTATCAGAGACTATACTCAAAGGAAGACCATGAATCCTTACAATCTCTTTGAAAAAAAAATAGGCTATGTGGCTAGCATCACTAGTAGTCTTACATGGAATTAAATGTCCCATTTTACTAAATCTATCAACAACTACATAAATGCTATCATACCCCTATTTAGTTTTGGGTAAGCCCACAATAAAATCCATACTCACACACTCCCATGGCCTGTTAGGGACTGGCAGAGGCTAATACAACCTAGCATTAATCATTCCTCCTTTGGCCTTCATGTAAACAACACACTACTCCACATACTTGGTGACATCTTTCACCAAATTTGGCAATGGTAGAACCTTTGGACTAGTTCCAAGGTCTTTTCCTTACCAAAATGACCACTTAGAGAACCATTATGTTTCTCTTGTATGAGATTCATCCTCATTGACCCTTTAGGTACACACAACTAATTGCCCTTGAACAACAATCCATTCTATAAAGTAAAATCAGAGAACTTTCTATGAAACTAATTTTCAAAATCAACACATACCTTATAGGCCTCACCAAAATCCTCATCTGATTTGTATAGATCACTAAAACTTTCAATCCCAATGCTATTCAAGTGGACTTCTTGCACTGTCAAAAATCTCCTGCTTAAGGCATCTTGCAGCTTATTAAGGTGACCATTCTTGTGCTTTATATTAAAAGTGAATGCTTGCAAGTACTCCATCCACTTCAAATTCCTATTGCTTAGCTTTTCTTGAGTGATGTAACGAAGAGCCTGATTTTCAGTAAATACCACAAACTCTTTAGGCAAAATATAGTATCTCCATTTTCTGAAATATTGGACTAAGGCATATAGTTCCAAATCATAAGAATAATATTTCTTCTTAGCCTCATTCAATTTGTCGCTAAAGAAGGCAATAAGCCTACCTTCTTGACTCAATGCCCCTCCTACTGCCAACCCACTAGCATCACACTCAATGGTAAAAAACTTCTCAAAGCTTGGCAATTGTAGGACTGGTCGAGTAGCCACTTGTTTCTTCAACAACTCAAAGGCTTTCTCTACTTCTATTGTCCATCTAAACTTAGTTTTGACCCCACCCTTTATAGTATCCATTAATGGAGCACCTATCCCACTGAAGTTCCTATTAAACTTCCTATAAAACTATGTAAGGCCATGAAAACTCCTTACCTCAGTGGTTGTGGTAGGTGGAGGCCAGTTCAAGATAGCAACACATTTTTCTTTGTCCATCTTCAAAGACCCCTTGGACATGACAAAGCCCAAGTAGACTAGTTCTTGTTTTAGTAACTCACACTTCTCAAGGTTGATAGCCAATTTCTCCTCATGCAACCTTTTCAATATTGCCTGTACATGTCTGATATGCTCCTCTCTTGTCTTGCTAAATATAATTATATCATCAAGATATACCACCACAAACTTCCCTATGAAGTCCTTGATCACTTCATTCATGAGCCTCATGAATGTGTTTAGAGCATTTGAGAGACCAAATGGCATAACAATCCATTCATATAACCCATCTGTGGTCTTGAATGCCATTTTCCATTCATCACCTTCCTTCACCCTAATTTGTTGATAACCACTCTTCAAATCCAACTTTGTAAAGTACATTGCCCCACCTAGGAAATCCATAAGATCCTCTATCCTAGGTATAGGGAATCTATACCTTATTGTGATTCTTTTTATAGCACTTGATTCTATTCATAATCTCCACTTTCCCCCCTTCTTGGATGTTAAAACAAGTGAGACTGCACAAGGGCTAATACTCTTCTTGATCAAGCCTTGATCCAAGAGTTCCCGTACTTATCTTTCTACCTCAAAGTTTTGATCTGGAGTGAGCATGTATGCTGATTTATTGGGCAAAGATGCCCCTAGAAAAAATTATATTTGATGACTTATAACCCTCTTAGGTGGTAGGGTTGTAGGAGTGCCATCACTCACTATGTCCTTGTACCTCTCAAGAAATTCTTGCACTTCTGATGATAATGGTTCCTTTACTGATCCTTCTTATTCCTTGGGCTTCAACACACTGGAATACCCCTCACTCTCATCACACTTGATGTCTTTCACAAACTCCTTTCCATTGCATACCATAACACTAGGAGTTTTGGTCTGTGGTTCTTTATCCTCTAGCAATGACTGAATTTTGAAATTATTTCCTCCTTTCTTGAAAGTGATGGAGTTCTCCTTCCCATCATATACTGCCCCATCCTCAAATTTTTGAGGCCTCCCAAGAAGTAAATGGAAAGCATCCATTCGTAGGATGTTACAAAGCAATCTTTTCTTGTAACCTGCTATTGAGAACTCTACCCATGTTTGGTCATTGACCAACACACTTTGGCCTTTTTTGAGCCATGTCACCTTATAGGGATTTACATGGGGTATCTTGGCTAGCTTAAGCTTTACTAATGCCTCCTCTAAAATGATGTTATCTGTGGATACGGAGTCCACAATCACCTTATATACCTTACAAAGGATTTTGCATCTGATTCTAAACAATGCCCTCCTCTCTTTGGGATAATACTTGATTGGTTGCCTTATTAGTACCCTTTTGAACACTATGTTCTCACCCATCTCTGAGTCTATATGGTCAACCTCAAGGGTTTTGACACTTGAAGTGTCTTCATGTTTATATGTTATCCTCTTGTCACTATTTTCTATAGAAGGTTTATCTAGACATCTATAGGCTGGATGACCTAATTGTCCACAATAATAACATTTCATGGTTGCAAAATAGGAATTTCTCCTACCTCCTCTTCCTCTGTTAGGACCACCATGATTACCCCTACCTCTATTATAGCCTCCTCTTGAAATATTCTCAATCTACTGCTCTATCAACTTGTTCTCTCCTTGTGACCTTTATTCACCACCCCTGCCTTGGTAGCCTCCTCTTTGACCCCTCTGGTCTCTTCCTATGCCTCTATTGTTATTTTTATACTTGAAGGTAGAATCCCCTTTCTTCTTATTCTTTTCTTCTACTCTTATAGCCAAATGATAACACTTTTGGATTATAGTAGGTGTCCATAGGCTAATCTCTTCTTAGATGTTCCACTTCAAACTACCCAAGCATCTAGCCACTTTGATTTACTCTTCTTCCTGAAATTTAAACCTTAGACAAAATCTTTGGAATTCCTCAGTATATGAGGCCACATCTAGGTCTTTCTATTTCAATTTTTGTCTCTTCCTATGGAGTTGGATTTCACAATCCTGTGAAAGATAGTTATCCTTCAACTTGGTCACCACAACATTCCAATTTTCTATTGGTTTCTTTCCCATACTTACCCTCTCATCCTGAAAGTATTTCCACCAATTCAAGGCTGACCCTCTGAGTCTATACTTGGACACTTTGATCTTTTGGGCTTCACTTATCCCCTCACACTCAAAGTGATTCTCCATTGCTTCAATCCATTCCATGACTGTTTCAATGTCCATCTTTCCTCCAAATAAAGCTATTCCTTCCAAATCCTTGCCACTTAATTCCTTAATGGCCTTCAAGAAAGGTTCCTCATTCAACATTGGGTTTGGTTCAGGGATAAAGTCTTCCTCTTCCATCTTTTTCTTGCCCCTATTACTGGTTTGATCTTCATAGTCTTTCTTCCTAGTAGAATCTACTAGTTCTTCCATCTCCACCCTCATTGCTTCATAGGTAACCTCAAGGAGTCTATTTTTCTCCTTTTTCTCTTCCATGTCCTTGGCTAATTCTTCATTTTTCACCATCTTTGTAGAACCAAAAGATTCCACTTCTGACATAAACCAATCTTTCCAAGTTTCTCAACTTGCTCTAATACCACTCTAATGTAGCACTAGTACTTTCTTTCCCTAGCTTCTTCTAGGGTCTCCTAGGCCAATTCCCTGACCTACTAGGGTTTTTTCACTAACCCTAGGATCCGTAGGTTTCTTTTCACAAGAACCTAACACTTTCAACTACTAAACACCAACAAAGTAGAATCCAAACTCTTCATGCTCTCTCCAAGACCCAAATTTGTATTTCATGCTCCATCCACACAATCTGATCCAAATGGATCCCAAACATTCCCAAATGGAAATTTAGTCTCCAAGAATGTTAATTGGACCAATTCCAATATCCACAATCTTTCTTGAAAGTATTAACCTAAACAAGTTCCAATTTCCAAGGCAAATTCACCCAAAAGAGGGCTACAAGATTTAGGCCTAATTAGGCTCTTTTTCTGCAATAACTCTTAAAACCTCCAAATAAGTATGAAACCAAACTTCATATCCTGATACCCTTTTCCAAGAACCTAAGGATTTCCTAGGTCTTGGACCTCATAGGTGTCCACAGTACCTCCTACATTCATGCCTAAAATTTTGGGTTTTAGGTCTTTGCCACTGTCTGCACAAGAAATGGATCTTCTTGGATAACAAACAATTCCTCCAAACTTATCCTCTAAACTAAGGATCCTTCACTGACTACCCTACCTTCCCACATTCATTTATTGAAGCTATGAATTCTTTCAATCCTTCAAGCAAGCTCTGCAATCACTGGTGATCCCTAACCATGCCACTCTGGCTCGCCTAGGGCATCACCTTAAAAATGGCTCCCATAACTTCCTAGGCCCCTCATGTAGTGTACACAATGTACATGGAGTCTACTCTCGTAATCCAAAATCTCATGCAAGTGCCATGGTGGAAAATGGAGTTAAGACCCCATTTGTTCACAATGCTTAGTTCGGGACAACGATAGTGATGAAAACAAAAGAATTTAAACAAGAAACTAAAACTATTTGATAAAACCAACTAACACCACTCAAAATCTTTGATCAACCTACATTACTCAAACCAATGCTCACAAAGTTGGATTCAATCCATTAAACTATCAGATCACCTCAAAACACCTTAATAGTCACTGTTATTGTCATACGTAGTCCGTACACAAAGTTTCTCCAACTTTCCAACCCTTCACACATCTTTAGGATGGTCTTATATATTTGACCCAAACACTAGGAAACAAATTTTAGACAGTTAAGGAACTAATTCCTTCAAAGTTGCATTCTTGTCATAAAGTTGTCAATGTTGTCAATGACAACATTGAGAACTTTTTGCTATGGTCTCCAAACTTGGTCTAACTTTTTCCAAAGTTTTCCAAACCCCTAATTATGATTAAATAACAACAAATAGGACCTCTAGTCCCTTCATTGACTCATTTGGTAATGAAATACCAAAAACACCCTATTGGACCTAAGTGGACACAAAGGTCTCTAAGGACCTAACAAGACACATCCTCCTACCTAACACTCCACACATTAGGACTCTAGGTCCCTTTATTCACCTAGTGGTCTAGCTAGAACCATTAAAAGCCAAAAAAAAGAAGAAGCAAACCCTAGGTTACATTGTATCAACTAGCCCACCTAGGTGCTCCTACACCATCTTGTTATATTGCTAAATATTCTGACAGTAATGAAGAAGAATATGAAATGATTTTTATTTCTATAAAGGATGAGTCAGATGAAGAAGATGAAAAGATAACTCTTTTCTCACACATCTGTAAAAAGGACACATGGATAATTGATACTGGTTGTTCTCATCACATGACTAGTTATAAGACAAAATTTGAACATCTTGAACACTATGATAGTGGGAGTGTCATTTTTGGGAATGATGAACCTTGCGTTGTAAAATTAAAAGGTTGCATTATTCTGAAAGAAGGAATCAAATGTGATAATGCTTATTGGGTTGAAGGATTGAGGAGAAATATACTAAGTGTAGCACTGCTGAATAACATTGGCCTCAAGGTAGAATTATTGAATGGTAAGCCCAAGCTCCTAGATGGTAAAGGGAACCTAGTCATAATTAGTAGGAAAACAAAAGGTAATCTATTATATCTTGATCTCACAAAAGGTTCATGCTTTATTGCACAAGTAGAAGAAAGTTGGTTATGGAATAAAAGGTTCTGTCATGTAAATTTTGATAATTTGGTAAACATAAGAAATAAAAAGAGATTCAGAGGTATTCCTATTTTGAAGAAACCCGAGTTAGCAATATGCAAACAATGTCAAATTGGAAAGATGAGCAAGAGAAATTTCAAAAGAAAGAATTACAATACTGATGAATTCTTGGAATTGGTACATACTGACCAATGTGGACCAATTGGAACAACAAGCTATACTAGAGAGAAGTATTTTATTCTATTTGTTGATGATCATCCTAGAATGATGACTGTCATGTTTCTCAGAGAGAAATTAGAATCTTTTCAAATATTCAAATCGTATCTTGCAAGAGTTGAAAAGGAAACATGAAAGAAACTAAAATGCCTAAGATCTGACAGAGGAAGTGAATTCATTTCTAATGAGTTCAATGAATTCTATAATGAGATAGGAATCAAAAGATAGGTATCTGCCCCTGGTACACCACAACAAAATGGAATAGTAGAAAGAAGAAATAGATCCATTATGGATTGTGCTAGAACCCTAATGATTGAAAAGAATGTTGCTTCCAAATACTGGAAGGAGGTCATCAGCACTACAGTGTTCACCTTGAACCGAGTTCAACTATAGAAAGGTAGTAACTAGACACCTTTTGAATTATGATATGGATATAAACCTAATATTCATTATTTCAAATTATTTGGAAGTAGATGCTACATCTTGAAGGAAGAAAGAAATGGAAAACTAGATGCGAAAAGTGATGAAGGAATATTCCTAGATTGCTCATGTAAAAGAAAATCATACAAATGTTTGAATCTTACTACACATAAAGTCATAGAAAGTGTACATGTCAAGATTGATGAGTTTGCAAAAAAAATTTAAGAGAAGAGAACTAAAGAGCATGAAGACTACGTGAACTTTGTGTATCATGAACCTGATACTTTACCCATGACTCGAGCAATGGTGATTGGACAACAGAACTATCGACCACTAAGTATACTAGCACAAACTGTGCAACCTGAGTTGCAAACTATGCAACCTAAGCTACTGGTAGAAGAGACTGAGTCACAGATAGAGGGAATTGATTCATAGATAGAGGAACCCAAGTCATAGATAGTGGAACTCGATCATTAGACAAAAGAAAAAGAAAGAATGTTTGAGAATGATAGACCTAGTGGATCAAGTCCAGAATCTAAACTGAAGGATCTATTACTTTCAAACTATGTTAGAAAACATCATGCACCTAAGAAAATAATTGGAGATCAAACATAAGTTGTAATGAAAAGGAAAAAATCAAAGGTACATGTTTACTAAGTAGATTTTAACCTAGAACTATTAAAGGTGCATTGAATGTTGAAAGCTGGATAGAGGCAATGAATGAAGAAATTGAGCAAATTGAGAAGAACAAAACTTGGACTCTTGTGCCTAGGCCAAAGGACAAGAATGTGATTGGAACCAAGTGAGTCTTTAGAAATAAGATGAATGAAAATGGTAAAGTTTCTAGAAACAAGGCCAGACTAGTTTGTAAAGGATATGCTCAAGAAGAGGGTATTGGTTATGGAGAAAATTTTGCTCCTGTTGCAAGACTTGAAGGAGTCAGAACTCTTCTGCATATGCTACACATAAAGGATACAATGTATAAAAAATGGATGTGAAATCTTCATTTCTGAATGGAATTCTAGAAGACGAAGTCCACATTGAACAACCTGAAGGATTTGTTGATCGTAGCAGAAGGAATATGGTTTGCAAGCTCCACAAAGAATTTTATGGATTCAAACAAGTGCCTAGAGCCTGGTATGAAAGACTACATAGCTATCTAGTAAGTATTTGATTTTAGAGAATCAATGATAACAGTAGCCTGTACATCAAAGAAGGACGACAAAAAAAAATAATGTTAGCAGAATATTTTTTGATGACATATTATTCACTGGCTATGATGACCTATGCAAAGCATTCTCTATAGCTATGAGTAAAGAATTTGAGATGTCTATGTTTGGTGAGATCAAATTCTTTGTTGGATTACAAATACATCAAATGAAGGATGGTATCTACATTACTCTTGATCAAATATATCAAGGAGATACTTAAGAAACTTGGTATCGAAGATTCCAAACATGTTGGAACACCCGTGTACTGGACAAAAATTGTCTAAGGATGATGATTCAAAAGAGGTAGATCAGACAAACTATAGATCCATGATTTTAAAATTGAAATATGTTGTTCACACAAGACTTGATATTGCATTGACAGTTGGTATTGTTGCAAGATTTTCAGCTAATCCTAGAGATAATCACCTAATGGCAATCAAAAGAATTCTGAGATATCTAAAGGGTACTAAAGACTATGGTTTATGGTATAAGAAAGGTGGAAACTTCTATTTAAAGGTATTCACTGATGCTGATTGGGCTGGAAGTGTTGATGATAGGAAAAGCACCAGTGGTGGAGATTTCTTTCTTGGAAAGAGGTTAGTGTCTTGGACTAGCAAGAAAGAGAACTGTATCTCTCAGTCTACAATAGAGGCAGAATATGTTGCTGCAGCAGTGAGCTATTTAAACATCATATGGATCAAGCAGTTGTTGTTAGGAATGAAGGAAGAAGCAAAAGAACTAGTTATTATCTATTGTGACAACACTAGTGCCATTAAAAGTTCAAAGAATCCTGTGATGCACACCAAAGCCAAGCATATAGCTATAAAGTATCATTTTTGGAGGGAATTGGTACAGAATAAAGAAGTAAGGTTGGAATATGTGAATACCAAAGAAAAAGTTGCAAACATATTCACCAAACCTTTACCTAGGGATTCATTTTGGTATCTTAGAGGAAAGATAGGGGTGCTTCCCCTAACTGAAGTTCACTAAAATACAGTTTAGTGATGCATCAACTATTAGTTGATGTAGGTACATCAGAGCACATTGTAGATGAATTAGTACATTTAGGTATATTACAATTGCAAAGTGAAATAGTATTGAATATTTCTATTTAGTATATGAGAAGATGGAGTCTTACAGATAAAACATAAGAAACTTATGGAGTCTTTGGCATCTATTGTCAAAGAGGGAGAGTTTTCTATAATACATAAGAATAAGACAAAAGAGGGAGATTTTGATGTTAGAGGGATTTTTTGGATGAGAATTAGAATGAAGCTAAGGACATTAAAGAAATGTTTCTATTACTCTACAATTCTTTGTATTATGACATGTTGTGTTGCCATCAATGACAAAGTGGGAGATTGTTGAAGACAATTATTCAATTGTGTATTTTTATTGATGTTACACATATATATACACTTATGTAGTGATTTTACACAAATGTATACATTTAGACCGAGCATAGTTGGTGAATAGAATGAGTTATTTCAGTGTTGACTGAGTTCAGTTGAGTATTGAAGAAGTTCAATGTTGACTGAGTCACTCGAGCATTTCAGTCATGGTTGGGAATTTAGTTGCAGCTAACTAACAGTGAAATACATTCTATAATTAATTGACTATATGAGGCCTCCTCAATTGTGATTTATTATGTAGAAGTATATTCAAGATGACTTGACAGGGCTTATCATATATATGAAAGTTCAAGTATGGATTGAATGTGTGTAAGTGAAAAAGGAAGTACAAAAGAAAAAGTGTGGAATTCTATGACATGAAGAGTGAAGGTAAAATCAGAGAGGATTCAGATTGATTATAGGTCACTCAAAACTGCAATAGAACATCTGATTAGCAAGGATCCAGTCATAATCACAATAGAGATATGAATCAGCAAAGAGAGTTTCTTACACATACAAGTCAATTCATTGTTACTCTCTAATAATTGTAGCAGTGATCCCAAATCTCTTAACAGAGTAGACTTAACATTATTTTTGTAAATCCTCTCACAAGGTAGCCTTTCTATGTTGAATTTTTGAAGAACTCTAACAAGGTTACTCCTCACAGGGTGATTAAATCCTTTAACAGGGTCACACTTAACAGTGTGTTATTATAACCTTTAATAGGGTTTTCACCTAACACGGCTCACTTCAAAAGAGTGAAAAACAATAACTAGTTACATTAGTGGTTTTTTCCATATTGGGTTTCCATGTTAAATCTTGGTGTCACCTGTGTATATGTTATTTATTTCATGCTTTATGTTTCTGCACTTAATAACTAAAGTATAATTGCATTAGATATTACAAAGATTGCTTTGACACCCAAGTTATAGAAGAATATCTTAATTGACCGAGTAATAGTGTTAAAGTATTTAAAACATCTAAGG
>MU224495.1:416816-427413 GCA_018584345.1 Thuja plicata
TATATATATATATATATATATATATCACTCTATCTCTCTCTAGAATGAATTTAGAATTACTGAGAGGGGGGATGAATTAGTTATCATCGGGTCTAGATGTACCAATTGAAACTTTATAGCACCTTAAACAACTCAGATCTGCTAGGTAGAAACAACATAAGTCAACAATATAAATATGCAGTGTATTGTTCAAATGTAATCAACTTCCAGAAACTTAATAGTAAAACACAACATAAATATTCACACAGGTTGACACCAATATTTAACGTAGAAACCCAATTTGGGAAAAACCACTAGTAACATGCTACCAAGTTTTCACTCTTATGAAGTGAGCTCTTCTAGGAGCCAACCCTGTTAAAGGTTACAAAACACATTGCTAAATGTGACCTGGTTAAAGGATTTAATCACCCTGTCAGGAGTGGCCTTGTTAGAGGACTTAGAATATTCCACCCAAATGTCACCTTGCTTAAAGGATTTATACAATGACTGGTAGGTCAACCTGGTTAAATGATTTTGACTGATACAATGGTTATAAATTAATCAGAAGGTGTGATCTGATACATAAAACTTACTTTGCAAATCCATATCCAATTCAACTCTTATGCTAATTCATTGAGTGGCCTCCATTCTCATTTCAATCTTTAGATCTTCTTGGAAATCAATCAAGAAATAACTTTCAAAACTCTCTTCTTATGTGCCCATCTTTCTCTCCGAGATCATGCAAATCAATCAATTAACCATGCAATCCTTTTGCATTCAATTCTCATGATTTTGTATAACCCCTTGAGGTTATCTTAGACCTCTTCATCTAGGTAAAATAAATTTGTGCTACTTAATCAAGATCGTAGATCTTAGTATAGGTTAGATCAAATGGATCTTTCCATCATTTACATTTAATTTACTTCTCCAAAGCAATCACTAATTACATCTTGGATCTATGTGTTAATTATGGTTACCCGTGCATTTAAATACTTTTGACCAATCGTTCTTATCCTTAATTAACTTTACATATCCCAATAAATTCAATTATATCGGCTAGAGATCTCAAATCTCAACAATTACCAAAATCTTGTTTCTTGGTCAACATTGTGTTCTTCCACTCGGTCATCACTGATGTCCTCAGAAATTTATTGGTGCTCGATCGACACTTAAAAATTATGCTTGGAATACATTGGTGCTCGTCTGACACAAACTTCACTCAGCATATATTGTTCCCATTAAACTAACATCGTTATAGATAAACAACACATTATTTTGCCAATGTGCCAAATGATCAAGTACCATTGTAATTTTCCATAACTCAACCATTTCACTCGGTCTTCTTGTTATCCTTTCCTTCAAATATTCTTTAACAATCAATAGATATGGTACTCAAAAAGATCGCAATAGTTTCATCAGTTAAGGTTTGAAATCAATGACAAAACAACAATTGTTTACATTGTAGCTTTCTAGAAATCTCCCTCTTTGGCATTGATGGAAACACTAAACATTAAAACAATAATTTTACAAACATAGTTACCATACAATCCAAAAATTCTACCTGTGTTCCTTGATATGAATAAATCTTCATTAATGTCTTTAGCTTCATTCTGATTCTCATATTGTAAAACATTTCTCCCTCTGTGTCTGTACTCACACTAAAATATCTCTATTTCTATTCATTTGTATACTCTCTCCATTTCTCTAAGTAAACTCTCCCTCTTTGACAACAATTCCAAATACGTTGACATCTTCATCATGTAGGTTCTTCTATTCTAAATTTGTATCATGTTGTTCCTATCATCTTTCTTATGACTAATCCTCTTTTTTGTCCTTGTCTTTCTTTCACAGCTTTAGGCAGCTTCCTAAAGTGTGACTTGCTATGCATCAATGTGTCAAATATTCTGAATATAACATTTGATCTAATAGTTCCATTCTGAACTAATTATCCTCACGTATGGGAATAACCCCTAATTTACCTCGCAGATACTCATGAGTATCTTTGGGTAGTGATTTTGTAAATAAGTCTACTAACTGTTCCTTAGTATGCACATATTCCAGTCTCACTTCCTTGGTTTGAACTAGCTCCCTCAAGTAATGATATTTGATAGCTATATGTTTTGTCTTAGAGTGCATCACATGTTTTTTAGAAATATTAATGGCACCCATGTTATCACAATATATAACAACTAGTTCTGTGATATCCTCTTTCATACCTTTCACTAGTTTCTTCAACCACATAGTATTAGAGCGGTTAACTGCTGCTACCACATATTTAGCTTCAACTGTAGATTGTGAGGTGCAATTTTTTTTCTTTCTTGTCCATGAAACCAATCTCTTTCCCAAAATAAATGTGCCCCCTATGGTTCTTTTCTTGTCATCCACATTTCCAGCCCAATCAGAGTCAGTGTAAACTCTGAGCTCAAACTTATCATTCTTTTTGTAATACAGACCATATTCATCTATTCCTTTCAAATATCTCAAAATTCTTTTTACTGCCATCATATGAGTTTCCTTGGGATTGGCATAAAATTTTGCAACAATTCCAACATCCAGAGAAATATTAGGTCTGCTATGCACAACATATTGCATCTTTCCAATCATTGACCTATAAAAGGTTTGATTCACTTCTTTTGTATTCATTTTTTGTTAACTTCTGTCCAGTAACCATGGGTGTACTTACTGGTTTTGATTCTTCCATTCCAAAAGTTTTTAGTATCTCCTTGACATATTTTGATTGAGTAATGTAGATACCATTCTTCATTTGATATATTTGTAAGCCAACAAATAATTTGATCTCACCAAACATAGACATCTAAAATTTAGTTAGCATCTCTTTTGCAAATGTTTGGCATAACACATCTTATCCACCAAATATAATGTCATCAACATTCAGCTAATAAAGTAGCTTTATTTTGTTATGTCTTCAAATATAGATTGTTGTTGTCATTAGTCCTTGCGAATCCAATCTTTATCAGATAATTGTGCAATATATCATACCATTCTCTTGGTGATTGCTTCAGTCCATATAGTGCCTTGTGTAGTTTGCAAACCATGTTCCTCTTGCTTGGGTCAACAAATCCATCATCTTGTTCAATGTACACTTCTTCTAATATCCCATTCAAAAATGTTGACTTTACATCCACCTGATAAACTTTAAAACCTTTGTAGGTTGCATATGCAGGTAAGGTTCTGACTCCTTCCAACCTTGCAACTGGGGAGAATGTTTCTCCATAATCAATTCCTTCCTCTTGTGCATAACCCTTGTATACCAGTCTAGCTTTATTCCTTGTTACTTCTCCATGTTCATTCATCTTTTTTTGAATACCCACATAGTACCAATTACATTTTTATTATTCAGCCTAGGTACAAGTGTCCAAGTCTTATTCTTTTCAATCTGTTCAATCTCTTCATTCATGGTTTGTACCCAGTCTTCATTCTTAAAGCATCTTTTACTATCTTAGGCTCAAAATCACATAGAAAGCATGTACCATCTCTCAACTTACTTCTTGTCATTACTGCAAAATCCTTTGATCCTATGATTTGATTAGGTTTGTGGTGCCTCCTCACATACTTTTCTAGATTAGGTTCTTATTTTGCTTTAGATTCATTATTCTTGTTCAATTCAGGTTGATTCTGTGTCTTGACATCTCCATCAAATAGCTCGGTAGTTACCTCCGATTTCTCAGCACCTCATTCTGTGACTCGGCAGGTGCCAGCTATTGCTCAACAACCTCATTCTTAGGCTTAGGTAATACATTAGAATCTTCCTCATCTAGATAGATAAGTTATTTGTAACTTTCAGGTTCCTATGTGCTTTCTACTTCATTTCTTTCTACATATTCATCAATTCTAACATTTGAACTTTCCACAATTTTGTTAGTGTTAGAATTCAAACACTTATATGCTTTACTTTTAGTTGAATAGTGAAGAAATATTCCTTCCTCACCTTTAGCATCAAGTTTTCCATTTCTCTTATCCTTTAGTATGAAACATTTACTTCCAAAAACTTTGAAATATCTTACATTAGGTGCATACCCATACTATAGTTCATAAGGTGTAGCATTAGTACCTTTCTTGACTTGTACTATATTCAGGGTATAGACTACTATACTCATAGCTTCTCTCCAATTTTTTTGTGCAATATTTTTCTCCATCATTAGTGTTCTAGCATAGTCCATGATAGATCTATTTCTTCTTTCAGCAATACCATTCTGTGGTGGTGTCCTAGGCATGGACATCTGTCTTTTTATACCTCAGTCATTGTAAAACATGTTAAACTCATTACAAATAAACTCACCTCCTCGGTTAGATCTCAAACATTTTAGACTTTTACCTATCTTCTTTTCTACTTTTGTAAAGTACCACTTAAATAACTGGAATGCATCATATTTTTCTTTAAGAAACATAACAGTCATCATTCTAGAGTAATCATCAACAAATAGGATGAAATATCTATCTCTACAGTAACTTTTCTCACGAATGGGACCACAAAGGTTAGTATGAATCAATTCCAGAATTTCCTTAGAAGTATGAGTCTTGCTCTTGAAACTAGATTTAGTCATTTTTCCCAATTGACATTGCTTACACATTGCATTTTCAGGTTTCTTTAACTTAGGCATCCCTCTAACCTTTTTCAATTAGCTTATGCTTACTAAGTTATCAAAGTTTACATGACACAACCTTGTATGCCATAACCAAACATCATTATATTGTGCAAACAAGGATTTCTCATCAACTAAGTCCAGATAGAACAAGTTACCTTTTTTCTACTCTCCACTTCCAACTAGTTCTCTAGTGGCATCATAGATCTTTCCCTTCTTGTGATGGAACTCAACTTTGTAACCAGAAGTATTCAGCTGAGAAACACTCAATAAATTATAGTTAAGATCATCAACCCAATATACATTGTCACATATGATCTTGTCAGTCAATCTAATTGATCCTTTCCCTTTAACAAGACATGGTGCATCATTACCAAATTTAACATAACCGCCATTGCACTGATCTAAGGTCTCAAATTAATCCTTATCACCAGTCATGTGATGTGAACAACCACTATCAATAATCCAATGGTCACCTTTACTCATATAAGAAATTAATGCAGTTTTATCATCATCATGAGAAACAACTTTCATAGAAACATATACAACTTCTATATCATTTTCATCAGAATTGTCAGAATCGCTGTCAGAAGCTTCTTCAGCTATATAGCAAGATTTCTTACCTTTGTCTTTGTAATCCTTATACTTTCTTAGGTCTCAGTCATCCTTTCTATCTTTGTACTTGTTGTCTCTTCTTTCATCTTTGTCATTCTTATCAGGACGTCTAGCAACAATATGACCAACTTTGTTACATGAAAAACAAATGATAGGAAGTTTACCTTTGAATTTTCCTTTTCCTTTAGATAGTCTTCTTGCCATAAGTGCCTGAAGTTCTTCCAGATCATCATATTTAGTGTCATTTTCACTATTCACACATTTCTTTCCTTTCTTTGATTTGTTAAGGACCAACTGGGATCTGAATGCAGAATCAATAGCTTGTGGAGTGTAGTTATCAAAATTTGACATCTCAAATGCAGTAAGTCTACTTACCAGACCTTCTAAAGAAAAATTATTACTAGGATTACACCTCAATTCTTGAATTGCAGAGACTCTAATAGCATATACAGGAAGAATATTCATCAGTACCTTGCTCATAATGGTGTTATCGTTAATGGTTCCATTATCTCCTCTAATAGCATTCACAACTTCTTTTATTATACCACAATATTGAACTATATTTTCTCCTTCTTGCATTTTCATTTCATCAAACTTACCTCTTAAACTTTTATATTTGGCTCTCAACACATTTGTATCTCCTCCATAGATAGTTGTTAGGGTATCCCATAGTTGCTTTGCATTTGTATAGTTCTTTATGTCTTCAAATTTAGGATAGCTCAAGCATGCTACAATCTCCAACATTTCTTGATTGTGTTCCTTCTTTTCTCTTAACTGTTTAGTAGTGAGAGGTATTGTTGGGAATACATATTCATGTTCAATATAGTGTTTAGCAGCATCACTAATACCAGCCAGATGCAATTTCAAAAAACTGTGCCATGCAGGGAAGTTATCTTTGTTCAACTTTGGTACATTCTTTTTATACATCTTCATCTTTTTCTCCAAGTACCTTCAAACTATTTTAAAGAGACCAAAGCTCTGATACCAATTGTTAGAATAAATTTAGAATAACTGAGAGGGGGTTGAATCAGTTATCCTCAGGTCTAGATGTACCAATTGAAACATTATAGCACCTTAAACAACTCAGATCTGCTACGTAGAAACAACTTAAGTCAATAATATAAATATGTTGTTTATTGTTTAAATGTAATCATCTTGTAGAAACTTAATAGTAAAACACAACATAAACATTCACACAAGTTGACACCAATATTTAACATGGAAACCCAATTTGGGAAAAACCACCAGTATCATGCTGCCAAGTTTTCACTCTTCTGAAGTGATCTCTTCTCGGAGCCAACCCTGTTAAAGGTTACAAAATACAATGCCAAATTTGACCTAGTTAAAGGATTTAATCACCTTGTTGGGAGTGGCCTTGTTAGAGGACTTAGAACATTTCAGCTGAATGTCACCTTTCTTAAAGGATTTATACAATGACTGTTAGGTCAACCAGGTTAAAGGATGTTGACTGATACAATGGTTAGAAAGTAATCAGCATGTGTGATCTGATACATACAACTTACTTTGCAAATCTAGATCCAAATCAGCTCTTATGCTAATTCACTAAGTGGCCTCCATTCTCATTTCAATCTTTAGATCTTCTTGGAAATCCATCAAGAAATAACTTTTGTAACCCTTTGCTTCTTTGCTCAGCCTTCTCTTCTAGATCATGCCATTCAGTCAATTAACCATGCAATCCTTTTGCATTCACTTCTCACATTTTTGAATAACCCCTTGAGGTTATCTTATACCTCTTCTTCTAGGTAAAATAAATATTTTCCTCTTAATCAAGATCATAGATCTTAGGTTAGGTTAGATCCAATAGATCTTTCCATCATTTACATTTAATTTACTTCTCCAAAGAAATCACTAATTAAATATTGGATCCATGCGTTAATTACAGTTACCCATGCATTTAAATACTATGGACCATTTGTGCTTATCCTTAATTAAATTTACATATCCAAATAAATTCAATTATGTCGGCCAGAGATCTCAAATCTCAACAATTACCAAAATACTATTGCTCGGCCAACACTGTGTTCTTCCACTCGGTCATCACTATTTTCCTCAGCAATTTACTGATGCTCAGTCGATACTTATAAATTATGCTCGGCATACACTGGTGCTCGGTCGACACAAACTTTTCTCAGCATATACTGTTCCCAGTAATCTGACATCATTATAGATAAACAACACATTACTTTGCCAATGTGCCAAATGATCAAGTACCATTGTAATTTTCCATAATTAAACCATTTCACTCAGTCTTCTTGTTATCATTGTCTTCAAATCTTCTTCAACAATCAATAGACATGGTACTCAAATAGATAACAATAGTCTCACCAGTTAAGGTTTGTAAATATATATATATATATATATATATATATATATATATATATATATATGAGAAATACTATTATATTTATATATAGTATTAGGAGAAATACTACTATATATATGTGTGTGTGTGTGTGTTTTCAATAGTCTCATAGGATTTATCAGACAGAAGCTACAAAACATCAACATTTTGTTGGGATGTTTGACCAAATGCAAGGCCTATAAGTCTTTCAAATAAAGGACTAACAAGATGGTTAAAAGTATAAATGTTAAGGTAGATGAATATCCAAAGATATATGATGAATCAAGGAAGAAAGAATCAAAATATTTCCAAGAGATTGTGTATGTACAACCTAAAGTGTAAGAAATTGTTGATTAGAACAATGGGGAAGAAGTGGTTCCCCCAGTGGAACAAGAAGAAGAACTTAGACCCAAGACTATTATTTGAAGGTATGTGAAACTAAATCATTCTACTAGTCAAATCATTGGTGATAAAGATGCTAGGGTATAGACAAGAAGAAGAATCAAAGAGTGTTCTTGTCTGATTTCAAAGTTATGGGAGAAGAGCTTGATCAGATTGAGAAGAATGAATAATGGACACTTGTTACTATACCAATAGAAAAGAATGTGATTGGTACAAAGTGGGTTTATCAAGAAAAAAACTAATTGAAGATGGAGAAGTGGCTTGAAATAAGGCAAGACTTGTGTGTAAGGGGTGATAATGTTACTTTCTTATGCCTCCTATAAGAATTTTAAGGGTTTCCAAATGGATGATAAATTTGCTTTTTTAAATGGGATTCTTGAAGAAGAAATTTACATAGAGAAACTAGATGGGTTTGCACTTGAAGAGAACAAGGATATGGTGTGCACGTTAGAAAAGGAAGTATATGGATTGAAAAAGCACCTAGATAATTGTATGAAATAATACACTCTTATATTGTTAAGATTAATTTCATAAGAACAAGTTAAGATAGTAATATGTACTTAAAGGTTGAAGGTGATAAGATACTATTAGCTAAAGTGTTTGTCGATGACATAATTTTTGGAGGAAATGATGAGATCAGCTTGGAGTTTGTAGAAGAGATGAAGAAAGAGTTTGAGATGTTGATGCTAGGAGAAATTAAGTTCTTTATTGAATTACATATTTTACAACTAAAAAGAGGTATCTAAATCGGTTAGTCCAAGTACATAAAGGGTGTATTGAATAACTTTGGAATGGAATATTCCAAGCCAGTTGGAACCCCCATGGTGATAGGATGCAATCTATCTGAGGATGATGAGTTAAGTAGAGTGAATGCAAATCTATTCAAATTCATGGTTGGTAATTTGAATTTTGTTGTTCATAGTTGACTAGACATTGCACAAGCAGTTGGAATAGTGGCCATATTTCAAGCTAATCCTAAGGAATCTCACATGGTAGCAGTAAAGATCATTTTTAGGTACTTGAAAGGGATTAAAGATTATGGTGTTTGGTATGCTCACAAATTTGATTCTCTTTTAGTTCTTTTATTGATACAGATTGGGAGGAAACATTGATGATTGAAAATATACAAGTGGAGGAGCTTTCTTCCTAGGAGGAAGACTTGTGTCATGGACAAGTAAGAAGAACAATTGCATATCCAAAACCAAAGTAGAAGCTAAGTATGTTGTGTAGCTATCAATTGTAAACAAATTGCTTGGATGAAGCATATCCTAGAAGGTATCAAAGGGAAGGTAACTAGACCTATGACTATCTAATTTGATAATACAAGTGAAATCAATACTTTAAAGAATTCGGTAATGCATTCTAAGACTGAACACATTGCAATAAAGTACCATTTCTTAAGAGATAAAGTGGAGGAAAAGGTAGACAAGTTGGAATATGTGTCAACCAAGGAGAAACTAAACTATATATTCACTAAACCATTTCCGAAAAATACCTCTGAGTATCTAAGAGGTAAGTTAGGGTCTACTCCCCTACCTAAGCAAAATTAAGATGCTTTTGTAAGAATCAATCTCGTGGACTCGTTGAATATATTCCACTATTGGGTTGATGTTAAAAGAGACTATTCCTTAGAGGGAGCAGTCAGTGGAAAAGGAGAGATGTTTCAACAATAGGTGACCTATGTGGTGAATTTTGCATTGTTTTCAAATGGGGAGAAGATTAGAGGAAGACTTTGGAGGAGAAGATGATGAAGATCAAGACAAAGAGTTTGGTGCATCAGCTAAGGGGGACCAACTGCTATTAGATGAAAGTGGTGTTTCCATCAATGCCAAAGGGGGATATTGTTGGCATAACCGATGCAGAGATTGTTGAGTTTTTCATGGTACCATTTTTATGACAAGAAGAGATCATTTATTATGTTGTCATTGATGTCAACTTGATGTTGTATTTTTTGACAATGTTCCTAATGTGTTGCTAAGTATTTGTGTAGATAAATTATGTGTTGTAGTAGGAATTGGAGTGTGTGATCATGGTTGGAGACTCAAGGATGTCTCTAGATGCATTATTTATGATTGCATATGTTGGGAACAAACATGGAGCAAGTTATGATTGATTGAAGAGCAAGAGGGCATACACAAAAATAAAGACTGACAAAGAGTGAATGATTTGATTGTTCTATCAAATTGTTATGGATCCAAGTGTTGTGTTCATGATATATTTATCTTGAATAAGATATGTTATTGTTTCTATTATCAAAAAAGAACTGGAGTACCATAAGGCATTGTTTCAGTTGATAAAAGATCATTTTGTGCCTAATAACTACATATTTGAACTGGTTTGAGCAGTTGGTGTTAGATCGGTGTGTGGTGATGATATGACAAGTTGTAGTGGAAGTTTCTTTGATCCAAGTGTCAAGTTGTCATGGCATAATAGTTTTTTAATGATTAATTATTATTTCATTGCTCGAGGTGATTGGATCTAATCAAGTTTTGGAAGCGTGTTGATGAAGTCCAAAATATTTGACTATTCTTGATTCAAATCGATGTGCCATGAATCTTATGGCCAACATGATTCTGTTAATGAATGTTCTAGATTGGTAACACATTTAAGGGTTCAAGGATCAAGTGGAAAACAT
>MU224495.1:431891-462860 GCA_018584345.1 Thuja plicata
ATATATTACATTATTTTTATTTAGTGTTAAAATAATTTCAATTTAATTTTACATGATGCTCATAGATTTGCTTGCTCATTCTTTTAACTTTTTTCTTTGTTTCCCTTATTTATTTTAGCCTATATATTTTAAATTGTAAATCTAAAAATCTTGCTTATTCAACTGCCTATATTGTATAATCTTATACAACAATTAATAATATAATCTATTAACTGGACAATATTACGTCATCCAAATAATATATTATTTATACAACAATAATAAAATTAAAAATTTTAAAATTTTACTTAAAGCATCACTAGATATGGCAGAACTAATTTGGCCTAGATTCAAAATATTTTTTTAATGCATGTCTTGCAATCACAATGATGATGCGTTAACCATGGCAAATTAACAAGTTTTATGGTGAAATGAAGTAAAAATATAAATAATCAAAGGAAAATATTTAATTTTTATCTATCTTGTCATGTATTTGAGCAGGAGATTACTTTGATACTGGACATTTCCACTGAATGACATTAGCTTGATAGAAGACATTATTTATTCTTCCTTTTTTGTGACAATAAACTTTCCAAATAGATACATGATAATCATTTAATTAGTGATAGTTATTTTTAGAGGCATTATATCAGATTATGGATATTTAATAGTTTTGGGTGCTATCATCATAGTGCCACCTTTCATATCATGACAATGATAAATTGTGAGAAAGAAATGATAAGACTTATTTTTTTACAGTGATCAAAATATTTTCTAGCAAGTGGATCTATTCTTCCTTAGTGTTGGTTCATGTAGATCCTTTAGACATTGATAATGTTTTAGGTAGATTTGTGATGCAGGAGCATCTTGCATTTATAGAAATCTTGTGTCAACCAAAAATATGTTTTCTTTTGAGCTCATTAACTTGTTGGATACTTTTGGTAAACAACTCGGTAACTATTTTGGAGTTCTTGGTTGAAGTTTCTTATCTCATCTCAACATTGAAATTGGTTATTATTCGTATGCTAGTTTCACCCAATGATCTCAATAGTTATTTCTCTTTGCTCGGTGCTTTCTTGTTTCATGTCTCACTGAGTGTGTTTTGTTTCATTTGATCTTAGTGTTAGAATGATTTAGAATAACTAAGAGGGGGGAATCAGTTATCATAGGTCTAGATGTACCAACTAAACTTTCAAACACTTCAACCAACTTAGATCCACTCAGTTATCCACTCGGTCTCTATAGCATATAATAAATAACATAAACTTGTAGTTTATTGTCCTAATGTAACCAACTTGTAGAATATAAAACTCTTAAAAATATAACACATAAAATAACATTCTTACAAGTATCACACCAGTATTTAACGTGGAAACCCAATATGGGAAAAACCACGAGTAACATGCTACAAATATTTTTCACTCTTCTGAAGTGAGCTCTATGAAAAAGCCAACCTAGTTAAAGGTTACAATACACACTATTAAATGAGACCTGGTTAAAGGATTTAATCACGCTGTTAAAAGTGAGCCTGGTTAGAGGGCTTAGACCATTCCATTAGAATGTATCCTTGATTAAAGGATTTAACAATATGATTGTTAGGTAAACCTTGTTTAAAAGGATTTTGCAACTAATACCATGGTTAGAAAGTAACATCAAATTGTGATTTGAAACATACAACTCACTTTGCAAATAGAGATCCAATTATAGCTCAAATGGTAATTCACTTACTAGCCTTCATTTTATCTCTATCACTTAGATCTTCTTGGAAATCCTTGAAGAAATCACCAATGTGCAATCCTCCAGAACACTCTTCAACCTTCTCTTCTTAGATTTTTAAAATCAACTAAATTAACTTCATACAGAAAACACACACACTTTACCTGCAATTAGCGTAATCTTATACCTCTCTAATCATGTAGCTCAGTCTATTGTTGATTAATCATCACTGTAGATCTTAGGGTTTGGTCAAATCCAACAAATCCTTCCAACATTTCATTTCCATTTACATTATAGAATACATCCTAAAACTCCTTAAATCCATACATAAAAATGGTTAAACATATATTAAATTCTCAATTAATTCTCCACAACCATCATCCTTATCTTAAATACACTTCACATATCTAAAAATAATCAACTATGTTGGCTGGTATCTCAAATCTCTCTCAAACTGTCATAATATTGACAGTTAGTCAATATTATGTCGTGATGCTCGGTCATCACTAGATAACTCAGTAATTTAGTGACACTCAAAAAATACTGATGCTTGGTCAACACTAAATTTTCTCAGCATGTATGGACGCTTGGTCGATACCCGCATCACTCGATAGAATCTTAAGTTCCTTAATATTCTTCTTTTTTACTCGGTCAAGACTAGTATTGTAGTCATCCAAACTTCACTTAGACATAAGATAAAATATATATTACCTTGCCAAGGTGCGATCTTGTTAATTACCTATTGTAGTTTCACATAACTCAACAATTTCACTAGGTCTTCTTGTTATCTCTTCTTTTCAAATCTTCTTCATCAATCAATTGATATGGAACTTTACAAGATAGAAACTATCTTACCAGTTAAGGTTTGACATCAATGGAAATATAAAAATTATTTCAATTGTAGTTTCCAACAATCTCCCTCTTTCGCATTGATGGAAAATACATGCAAACAAACAACATATGAAAGGTTCCAAAGCAATCCAAAAAGTATGTTATATAAATAGATTTTAATTGATGTCATTAGCTTCATTCTGATTCTCTCCAATACAAATACTTTCTCCCTCTTGGATAGATTTCTCTATGTATCATATCTCTCTCAGTGTCTTCTCTGGATATCTCCCTCATATATAGTCTCTTTGTAATTCTCCCTCTTTGTCATATCTCCCTCTTTGACAACAATTCCAAAGACATACATCTTCATCATGTAGATATCTATGTATCACATTTCTAAATTCTATGCTTCCTCTGTCATCTTGCTTATGACTGATCAACATCTTTTTCTTAACACTTCACAACTTTAGGAAACACCTAAAGTGTGACCACCTTTTGCATCAATCTATCAGATATTCCATATAATACATTTGATGCAACCACTCCATATGATCTTAGTTAGCCTCAGATAGGGGAATCACCCCTAATTTTCCTCTTAGATACTCATGAGAATCCTTAGGTAAAGCCTTAGAAAATATATCTGCCAATTGTTCATTTGTATTAACATATTCAAGTCTTACTTCATTGTCTTGTACCATCTCTCTGAAGTAATGATACTTGATTGCAATATTATTGGTATTTGTATGCATCACATAGTTCTTTGTAATATTTATAGCACTAGTGTAATCACAAAAAATAACAATTGGTTCTGTGATATCTTTCTTTATACCTTTCAACAATTGCTTGATCCACACTATGTTTGAACAATTAACTATTGTTGCAATATATTCAACCTCTATTGTAGATTGAGAAGTGCAGATATGTTTCTTTCTTGACCAAGAGACTAATCCCTTTCCTAATAAGAATGCACCTCCACTTTTTCTCTTTCTATCATCAACATTGCCTACCTAATCTGTATTTGTGCAAACTTTCAGTTCAAACTTCTCATTATTCTTGTAATATAATCCACAGTCCTATGTTCCTTTCAAATATCTCAGAATCCTTTTCACTAACATCAAGTGACTATATTTAGGATTTGCAAAAAAAAAGTCAATAGTCCCAATTGCTAATGCAATATCTGGTCTAGTGTGGACAACATATTGTAGTTTTTGAATCCTTGATCTATAGAGGGTTTGATTCACTTTAGTTGTCTTGTCAATATTTGATAGTTTCTGTCCAGAAGCCATAGGTGTACTTCCAGGTCTAGAGTCCTCCATGCAGAAAAATTTTAGTATCTCCTTGATATACTTAGATTGTGTAATGTAGATACCTTTCTTCATTTGTTATACTTGCAAACCAACAAAGAATTTGAACTCTCCAAACATAGTCATCTAAAATTTAGTTTGCATCTATTTTGCAAATAATTGGCATAAAAAATATTGTCCACCAAATATGATATCATCAACAAATATCTCAGCTAATAATATCCCTTTACCTTTCTTAGACTTTAAGTACAGATTACTATTATCATTTGTCCTTGTAAATCCAATCTTGACTGAGTAATTATGTAATCTATCATACCATTCTCTAGGGGCTTGCTTCAATCCATACAAATTTTTATGTAGCTTGCAAACCATATTATTCTTTCTTGAATAAACAAATCCTTAATCTTTTTCAATGTATACCTCTTCTTCTAGTATTCCATTCAGAAATGCTCATTTGACATCCAGTTGATATACTTTGAATCCTTTGTAAGCTACATAAGCCAATAGAGTACTAACTCCTTCCAATATTCCAACTAGGGAAAATGTCTCACCATAGTCAATGCCTTCTTCTTGTGCATAAACTTTGCATACTAGTCTGGCCTTATTTCTTATAACTTATCCATGTTCATTCAGCTTGTTTATAAATACCCACTTTGTTTCAATAACATTTTTGTCCTTTGGTCTAGGTACTAGTATCCAGGTTTTGTTCTTCTCAATTTGTTCAACCTCTTCATTCATGGCCTATTTCTAGTCTACATTACCTAAAGCATCCTTCACTAATTTTGGCTCAAATTCGCACAATAAGCATGTCTAATTTTTCAATTTTCTTTTTCTCATGACCTCTAAATATTTATCTCCAATAATTTGATCCGGTTTATGATGTCTTCTTACATACTTTTCTAGTGTAGGCTCTTTTCTTCTTTTCTCTTTCTGTTCATCCTTAGATTCATTATCAAAATTAATTTGAGGTTCAGTTTATGTCTCGGTTTCATTCTTAGATTGCTTGGTAGTTTCCTCTTGATGTTTGACAATGTCTTTCTGTAGCTTGGCATTATGTTTATGTTTCTCACTAACATCATTCTATTATTTCAAAGCTTTGTTTTTTAGGTTCAGGTAAACTGCTGAGCTCTCCTTCATTCATATAAATGAAATATTTGTAATCTTCAGGTTCTTGCTTGCATTCCACTTCATTCTTTTCTGCATATTCATCAATTCAAACATTTTCACTTTCCACAACTTTGTTAGTGTTATAATTTAAACACTTATACACTTTTCTCTTGGTGGAATAATGTAGTAATATTCCTTGATCACTCTTAGCATCAAGTTTTCCATTCCTATTGTCCTTCAATATATAACATTTGCTTCCAAAAACCATAAAATATTTTCCATTAGGTGCATAACCATACCATAAATCATAAGGTGTAATATTAGTACCTTTCTTGACTTGTACACGGTTCAAGGTATAGACTATTATACTCACAACTTCTGTCTATTACTTTTGTGAAACACTCTTTTCTATCATCAGTGTTCTAGAACAACCCATTATTGATCTATTCCTTCTCTCGGCTATGCCATTGTATGGAGGAGTCCTTGGAGAAGACATATATCTTTTAATTCCTCTATCATTGAAGAATAATTTGAACGCATTAGATATAAACTCTCCTCCTCTTTTAGATCTCAGACATCTCAAGGTCTTACCTATCTCTTTTTCAACATTTCCCAAATACCACTTAAACAACTGAAAAGCATCAGATTTTTCTTTGAGAAACATTATAGTCATCATTCTAGAGTAATCATCAAAAAATAGTATGAAATATTTATCACCTCAGTATCTTTCTACACAAATAGGTCCACAAAGATATGCATTAAACATTCCAAAATATTATTTGAAGTATAAGTTTTTCTCTTAAAGCTAGACTTTGTCATTTTTCCCAACTGACATTGTTACACATAATGTTATATGGTTTCTTCAATCTTGGTAACCCTCTTACTCTTTTCATCTTACTAATGTTTACCCAATTGTAAAAGTTCACATGACACAACCTCTTATGTCATAACCATATATCATCATATTGTGCAAAAAAATATGTCTCATCCGATAAATTGAGATAGAACAAATTACCTCTTTTATGTTCTCTACTTCCAATCAGTTCACCAGTAGCATCAAAGATCTTATCTTTTCTGTGATGGAACTCAACTCAGTATTCAGAAGTATTCAACAAAGAAACACTCAACAAATTATATTTTATTCCTTCAACCCAACAGGTACTACCATATATGATCTTATCAGTCATTTTTATTAATCTTTTTTCCTTTCACGGGACATGGTTTGTCATTACAAAACTTAACATTACCACCTTGCAATAGTTTAAGGTTTCAAAATTACTTTTATCACCAGTCATGTAATGTGAGAAACCATGATCAATTATCCATCTATCACCTTTAATCACATATGAAATAAATGTAGTTTTCTCATCTTCATCAAAATCATCTTTCATAGCAACATAAACAACTTCTATATCACTATCATCAGATTTATCAGATTCACTATTAGTTTCTTCTTCAACAATATAGTAGGATTTCTTACCTTTTTCCTTATATTCCTTATACCTTTTGAAATATATGTCTTCCCTTTTGTCTTTGTACTTTCTTTCTCTTCTCTCATCCTTGTCATTCCTGTCAGGACATCTTGCAACAATATCGCTAACTTTGTTACATGAAAAAAAGATTATAGGAAGTTCATGTTTGAATTTTCCTCTTACTCTCGGTAGTCTTCTAGCCATAAGTATTTCAAGTTCATCAATATCTTCATCAGAAGTTTCACTATCACTATTCACATGTCTTTCTTTTCCTTTCTTTTATTTATCAAGAGTCAATTGTCATTTGAATATAGAATTAACATGATGAGGATTGAAATTATCAAAATTTGAAATTTTAAAAGCACTAAGTCTACCAACTAGACCTTCCAGAGTTAATTTGTTGCGAGGATTACATATTAGTTCTTGTATAGCATATACTCTAATATCATATATAGGAAGTAAGGTTCTCACTACCTTGCTAATAACAATATAATCACTATTAGTTCCACTAGTTCCTCTAATAGAATTTACAACCTCCTTAACTCAGCTACAATATTGAACAATAGTTTCACCATCTTGAATTCTCATTTCATCAAACTCACCTTTCAAGATTTTAGATTTGGCTCTCGGTACATTTGTATCACCTCCGTAGATATTTTCCAATGTATCCCACTTTTCTTTTTCAGTTTTGCAATATTTTATGTCTTCAAATTCAGGATAGCTTAGGGCTGATGCAATCTCCAACATTGCTTGGTTGTGTTCTTGTTTTTATTTCAATTGTTGAGCCTTCATAACTGTAGGCACAGATATGTAATCATTTTCCAAATCGTATTTTGTAGCATCTCCAATTCTAGCTAGATGTAACTTCATAAAACTTTTCCATGCAAGGAAATTCGCTTTGTTTAGCCTCGGTACCTCCTTTTTATACATTTTGATCTTTAGCTTCAAGTATGTTCAAACTTTTCTCTAAAAGCACCACAAGCTCTGATACCAATTGTTAAAATGATTTAGAATAAATGAGAGGGGTGAATCAATTATCCCAGGTCCATATATACCAATTGAACTTTCAAACACTTCAACCAACTCAGATCCACTCAATAATCAACTCGCTCTCTATAGCATATAATCAATAACATAAACTCGCAGTTTATTGTCTTAATTTAACTAACTTGCAGAATATTAAAATCTTAACAGTATAATACATCAAATAACATTAAAAAAAGTATGATACCAAGATTTAACATGGAAACCCAATATGGGGAAAAAGCTAGTAACATGCTACCAATTTTTTTCACTGTTCTGAAGTGAGATCTGTGAAAAGCCAACCCATTTAAAGGTTCCAATACACACTATTAAATGTGACCTAGTTAAAGGATTTATTCACTCTTGTTTAAACTTATTTTGAAACTAAAATGATTTTAAAATGATTTCAAGCTTGTTTTAAATGATTTTGAAACTAATAAAATGGTTATAAAGTAACAATAAATTGTGATCTGAACATACAACTGACTTTGAAAATATAGATCCAATTATAGAACAAATGCTAATTCAATAACTAGCCTTCATTTTCATCTCTATCACTTAGATCTTCTTGGAAATCCTTCAAGAAATCACCATTGTGCAATTTTGTACTACTCTATTCAGCCTTCTCTTCCTTCGGCTTAGATTTTTCCAATCAACTGAATTAACCTCAAACCACACACACACTTAACATTTAATTATGTTTATCTTATACCTCTCTGATTAAGTATCTCAATCTATTGCCACTTAATCATCACCATAGATCTTAGGTTTTGGTCAGATTCAATGAATCCTTATAAGGGTAAGTGCAAAAAGTTGAGTGCCAATTCCGCGGAAGTCTTGTGGGCTTGAAAACTACCGCTAGAAACGAGCACCCATTTTGAAAAAAATGGGCACCCGTCTTAGGCTCGGACACTCGATCCAAATTTCAAAAAATGGGTGCCCATTTTTAAAAATGGGTACCCATTTTTTTTTTCAAAATGGGTGCCTATTTTTTAAATTTTATTTTATTTTTTTATTTAAAAAAAAAAAAAATCATTTTTTTATGCCAATTTATTACATTTAAGAAATGGGTACACATTTTTAAACATGTGCCTATTTTTTAAAATTTGAATTTACCAAATCACCATTTGCATTGGATTTCAGTTCGGGATAGGTTTGGTGGGACCAAGCCTATACTTGGACCTCCAAAATAATGGCTAAGGCATTTGAACACCAGATTTCTATCTTGCCGTAATTTGTTGAGGGTCTTCCTAATCGAATTTTTTGATGAAATTAAAACCCATTAGAGATCTTACTATCTAGATTTCAAAAATATAAATTTTATAGTGATATGATAAATTTTACTATTTTTACAATATTTATTAATCAAAAGTGGTACCTAAACTTAAAATAGTAAGGTTCACTAAAACTTTAATAACTTTTTTTATTTTAGGTTTTTGAAAAAATGAATTATATGTGACCAATCTACATAGAATTCTATTCAAAATATTAAAAAAATTTCTCAAAAAAGTGAAATTTTCATCAAATTATGGTGGTTGTACACGAGAGGTTTTGAAAATTTACTTTATAGTCAATTAAAAATTAATAAAAAAAAAATATTCAAATAAAAAAAAAGAAAAAATATTCTGACCAATCTTTGATGTGTTAGGTACCTTCCCCCAAAATTATTTAGAAAAATTCATTTATTTACTTCAAAATAGGGTGGTCGTACACATGTGGGGTATGGTCCTGAAATAGACATTTTGAAAAAGAGGTTTTTAAACATGCCTACTAAATATATTTTCTACTATGTGGGTATTTGAATAAATTACATATTTGAAAAATAGACTCTGAGTACTACATTTTCTATTAGTGGATTTTTTTGATATTCAATCTCTAAGTGCCTCAAATTTTGACATCAATTGACAGACAACTTGAAATTCAGGGAAAACACTTCCACTTTTTGCCCAAAAAGTGGACTCAACTTCTTGTTGGCACCCATAACATTTCATTTCCATCTACATTGTAGAATACATCCTAAAAATCCTTCTTGAATCCATACATAAAAATGTTTAAACATATATTAAATAATAATTTAATTCTCCACAATGATCATTCTTATCTTAAATAGGCTCCACATATCCTAATAAAATCAACTATGTCAGATGGGATCTCAAATCTCTCTCAAATAGTCATAATACTGACACTCAATTAATACTATGTCCTGATGCCTGGTCATTACTACATAACTCGGTAATTTACTAGCACTTGGAAAATACTGATGCTCGGTTGATACTAAATTTTCTTAGCATGTACTGGTGCTTAGTTGACACTCACATCACTTGTCACAAACTTAAGTTCCTTAATCTTCTTCTTTGTTACTCGATCAAGACTAATCTTGTAGTCATATAAAATTCACTTAGAATTAAGATCAGCAATGTATTACCTTGTCAAGGTGTCATCTCATCAAGTACCCATTTTAGATTCACATAACTCAACTATTTAACTAGGTCTTCTTGTTATCTCTTCTTTTCAAATCTTCTTCATGAATCAATTGATATGACACTTTACACAATTTAAACTAACTTACCAGTTAAGGTTTGACATCAATGGAAATAGAAAAGTTGTTTCAATTGTAGATTCCAACACTTCAGACCAACATCTGCAGTTAATTTTGGTTATGTTATTAATGTTGGAATCGCTCATTGGGAAACGTGTGGACCTAAATCTGGGTTGTTTCTTTCTCCAATGTTGGATCTTGAGGATCTTTTGGGTCAACCTTCTTGATAGCCTCTTGTATAAATGCAATGATATGTTCCTATGTTTAGGGTAGTAATATTTAGGAAGAAAGAAGATAGATATTGTGCATCTTGTGTGTATGAGGATTATTAGGCAATAAATTTTGAATGTATTGGGCATAACTAGGAAGGCCTTATAGCCCAACACGCATGGAGTTTGATGAAATAATCTAAAGTATTTATACTCATTTTCTCCTTTTGTGTATTTGAGCTTTCGAGTTGTGATTCTTCAAGTAGGTTTTGGTATTTAGGAGTGCCTTTGGCTCCAGGTACTATCCCTCTTTGTGTTAGGCAATATTAGATAGAGGCTAGATCTGAGGTCCCTTCATGTAAATCCCAGTTGGTTATTTGTTGCGGTCTTAGCTGATATTCTAAGATAAATTGATGTTATATTAGAAGTTTTCGAGATATTCTAGTTCCAAGGAAGACATCTTGAGGATGTTAGTGAAGATGAAACTCAGAAAGTGTAGGAGGAAGCCACACCTATACCTGTAATGGATAGAGGAGAAGAAATATTCCTAAAAGCATTGATAAGTTTTAAGTCCACACCAAAGTTTAATCCTCCTGAGTATATTGGAAAGTTGGATTTAGATGAATTGATAGACTAGATAAATGAGATGGATAAATACTTTTAGTATGAGAACATATCAAAGGAGAAAAAGGTTAAGATTCAAAGCACAAAATTTAAAGGCCATGCATTCTTGTGGTGGGAGCATCTGGAATTGGATAAAAAGAAGAAAGGTAAAGAAAAAATAAATGTACATGGGACAAGATGATAAATAAGTTGAAGGAAAAGTTTCTACCTTGTGATTATCAGATTACCCTAGTTAGGAGAATGAAAAGTTTCAAGAAGAAAGATAGCTTTATGAAGGATTACACTGAGGAATTTTGTAGGTTAGATACCCGATTTGGACATGATGAAGATGAGGTGGAAAGTATTTCAAGATACCTAAATGGATTAAGGAGTTTGGGGTAGGAGAGAATAGGGTTAAAGGCCCTTAGGAACATTTTGGATTTATTTAAGTTAGTTTGTAAGGTGTTTGTTCGTTCACTCTTGTAATGACCGAGTGCAAAATGGGTCAAATTGGTGAAAAAAAACCTTTATTTCTTAGATGCATTTTTTATTTTAATTGTGTGTTTTAGAGTTAGTTTGTAAGCCTCTGGAAATCCAACCAAGGCATTAAAAACCTTAGATAATTTTCTCAGCATGTACTGAAGTGCATGGCATGTACTGATGCTCAATAATGATCTCGGTAACGATGCTCGGTACTGGTGCTCAGTACTAGTATTTCTCAGTGCTCAATACTAATGTTGCTCAGTATTGATGGTGTTTGGTACTGATGGTGCTCAGTAATATTTTTCTTAGTACTACTATAAATTGGTGGCACATTTTGATGCTCGGTATGTATTGTTGTTGTTCGGTACATTTAGTTATAACGAACTGGGAAATGTGGCTTTTGTCTTTTGTGGATAGTATGCTCAGTTCTAAAGGTTCTTGAAGAGATGCTTTCGAATTGAATGGGCAGTTAAGCCAGTTCCAATGATGGAAAGAATATAAAATATCTTGCAAGCCTTCATTTCAAGAGGTTAGATAGGGTTTGATAGAGATTGAATAGAGAGTGGAAAGGAGTGGTTGAAAGAGCTGGATATTTTGTATGTTTTTCTTATTTTCCAGTTAATGAAAAGTTGTAGGTTGTGTGTTTAGTTTTATTTTTTTATGTTGTGTGCAAGTAGTTTAATCTTTTGTTTCCATTTTGTAGGTTATAAGTTTCTGGACCGTTCTAGTTTTTAATTACTGAATAGATCCTCATGGTTCTTGAATCCATGGTGAGAACCATGTGCCCAGATGGAATTCAAGAGGATCCCCTTTATATTGTTTTATTTTCTTTTTTTTGGTAAGAAAAGTGATAGACATGATTTTGGAGTTCTTACCCTAGGTGAGCTCGGTAATAGTCTGACTAGGGAAGAAAGTTGGAAAGATGTTATGATTATATTTGTTGAAAGAGTCAGTTTAGTTAGGATGAATCTATTCTCATAGGTTCTCCAAGTGTGGAAGAGTTATTTTTTGATGGTAAATGGGTATTTTAAAGGAAGTTAATTTCTTAGTAACTTACATCAAATTAGGCTTTGAGAGTACCTTACGAGATCTAGAAGAGATACCTTCAAGAAGAGTTGGGCTAACTCTAGGAAAAAGAAACTGAGTCTCCCATCATATTGGTATTAGAGCCTAAAGATTGAGCTTGTGTTGTTTGGGTGTTATCTTCAGAAGAGTCAATAGATTGATTCAAAATGGTGACCAACACTGAGTTGGTGAAGGATGTAGAAGAGAAGAAGGGGGAGAATAGACTCCTGAAGGAATAGTTGGCCAAAATAGTAACTAAGTTAGAAGAAGTGTATCTTAGGACTGTAGCAGTCAGTAAAATGATGAGAGAAGCTAATGGAAAGGGTAAGTTAGTGGATGAGGAAGACATAATACTTGAAGCAGAACCTATGCTTCAAGATGAGCCATTCTTGAGAGCTTTGAAAGCAATGAGTGGTAAGTTCTTGGAAGGTGTTCCTATGTTTACTGGCAAGACAGAACAAGAAGTAGTCATGGAGTGTATATAAGCTCTTTAGAATCACTTTGATTGTGATAATGTGACTGAGGCTCAGAAGGTTAGAATAGCCAAGACAAGATTGGGAGGGACTGCTCTCACTTGGTGGAAGTTTGTCCAAGATGAAAGGAATAGAGAAGGAAAGAATCCTATAACCAATTGGAAAGGTATGGTGGCTAAAATGAGGAAAAATTATCTCCTTGATGATTATGAAGTGCATTTGCACATGAAAAGATAGAATCTAAGACAAAAAGACGTAGAGGTCATTACCTATATAGAACAATTTTACAAGTTATGCTTAAGGTCACCTGTAATGGAAGAGGAGAGCCTAAAATTGGCTAGGTATCTTAATGGTCACAAGTGGAATATCCAAGAGGAAATAAGTCTCTTAAGTACCAAGATAGTACATCAATGCTATCAGTTAGCTCTTAAAGTGGAAGAGAAGTTAAAAAAGAAACAAGATTCAAAAAGTAGGGGAAGAGGAAGAGATCATAGAAGTCAAATAGGAGGATTTGGAGGAAGGAATTCTTAGGCTATAAATTTGAGTGAGTCCAAAATTACTGAAAATCAAGGAGAATCTAGTAACACAAGAGGTGGCTACAACCAAGGAAGAGGTTCAAATAACAGTTCAAGAGGAAGAATCAATAACCAGGGAAGAGGATCTTGTTTATTTTCAATGAAGTACTATAACTGTCAATATTTTGGGCATCCTACCTATAGGTGTCCTGAGAAGTATTCTACATCACAAGGAGTAGAGAAAAGAATCAATTATGTGAAAGAAGAATATTCTAGTAGAAAGACAACAAAAAACACCCTAGATTTTGAGATAGGTTGAATTTGATGGTTCACAGAGCACTTCTCAAAGAGCCCATCAAAGAAGATCCAAGCCAAAGAATATCTTTTTTTTGAGTCAAACGCAAGGTACTCAGTAAGGTTTGTATAGTTATCATAGATTATGGTTCTTCTGATAGCATTGTTTCTATCGATGTTATTAAAAAGTTAAAGTTGAAAAAGATTCCTTATACTAACCCTTACATAGTTACTTGGTTGAACAAAGATCAACATGTACTAGTTAATGAGAAAAATTGGGTGGAATTTTTCATAGGAAGGTATAAGGACTGATTTTTGTCCGATGTCTTACCCATGGATGCTTTTCATCTATTGTTGGGTAGACCTTGGCAGTTTGACAGAGCTATAGTGCATAATGGAGCTAATAACTCCTATTCCTGTAAGAAATATGGAGTGACTTTCAAGATTCAGTCAATCTTGGAAGAAGGTGAAGTGAATAAATGGAGTCCTAACATACTATTGGTAGGAGATAAATAATTCTTGAAGACACCAGAGGAAGAAGATAGAGTAGGCTTTTCTTTGGTTCTAAAGCCAAAGGATGAAAACAAAAATAAGAAGGAAGAGTTACCTTTAGAAATCAAGGAGTTCTAAATTCAATATCAAGCCATAGTTAGTGATGGTCAACCAGCTAACCTACCACCTGAGAGGTCTATTAGTCATTAGATTGAATTAATCTTAGGAGCCTCACTTCCAAACAAATCTGCTTATAAAATTACCGCACAAAAGAATGTAGAAATTAATAGCTAAATTGAAGAGCTACTAGATCAAGGGTTGATTAGAAAGAGAATAAGTCCATGTGTTGTTCCAAAAATCCTAGCCCAAAGAAGGGTGGTACTTGGAGTTTGTGTACTGATTCTAGGGCCATAAATAGGATTACTATCCGGTATAGATTCCCAATACCTAGGATAGAATATTTAATGGATTATCTTGTTGGAGCTATGTATTTCTCCAAAATAGATCTTAAGAGTGGGTATCATCAGATAAGAATAAAATGTGGAGATGAGTGGAAGACTCCTTTTAAGACTACCTGAGGAACTCTATGAGTGGCTTTTTATGCCTTTTGGGTTATTGAATGCCCCAAGCACATTTATGAGGTTAATGAATGAATTGTTGAAGGAATTCATTGGAAAATGAGTTGTGGTATACTTAGATGACATTTTAGTGTTTAGTAAAATAAAGGGGGATCATCTCAGACATATGCAAATGGTAATGCAAAGACTATGTGAGGAGAAGATGATAATCAACTTAGAAAAGAGTGAGTTCATGAAGCAAGAGTTAGTATACTTGGGTTTTGTTATCTGAGAGAGTAACTTGAAGATGAATACCAGCAAGGTGCAAGAAGTCTGTAATTAGCCTACACCTAAATCAGATACAAAAGTAATAAGCTTCCATGGATTAGCATAGTTCTATAGGAAGTTTATCAGACAGTTTAGTGAAATCAAGGCACCCATTTGGATACCATAAAAGGAGGTATGAAAGCCAAATTCCAATGAAATGAGTAGGCTAATAAGGGATTTGAGAATTTGAAGAGAAGAATAGAAACCCAACCTATACTAACACTTCCTATTTTTGACAAGTTGTTTATTGTCAAATGTGATGCCATTAATATCACCATAGGTGCAGTTTTGAGTCAAGAGGAAAAACCAGTAGCTTTTCATAGTGAAAAAATTGGTGATGCAAAGAAGTACTCAAAATAGGATTTAGAATTATATGCATTGGTACAAGAACTAAAGAAGTGGAAACATTATCTCCTTCCTAAAGGATTTGTAGTCTTTACCAAAATTTAGGTTTTAAGTTTTCTGAATTCACGGGATAAAATATGCCATAAGAATATGAAGTGGGTGGAGTATATCCAAGCCTATACCTTCACTATCAAGCACAAGAAATGAGTTAAGAATAAGGTGGTGGATGCATTTAGTAGAAGATTTCTCACAGTTCAATAAATTCAGTTAAGAAGCATCACCATAGATAGCTTTAGGATTTGTATCCAACAAATGAAGACTTTTCAACATCATATAAGGTATGTCAAGATCTTAAAAACCACTTTATTAGTGATTATTCTAATTTCACTCTCCAAGAAGGTCTTATGTTTAAAGGAGGACAACTTTGTGTACTAAGAGAACTTCAATGAGGGAGAATTTAATGCAAGAGAAACATAATTGTTCATTAAGCGGACATTTTGGAGTGCATAAAACTTTAGAGTTACTACATATGTACAATTCTTGGCCAAGAAGGAGTAGGGTTATCAAAACGTATGCAAAGACTTGTATAGTCTGTCAAAAGGCTAAGGGGACTTCATCGAATGTAGGATTTTATCAACCACTTCCAATCCCAAATAGAAATTGGGAGTGCCTTAGTATGGATTTAGTGGTTGGACTTCCTAAGACCAAGTTGGGAATGGACAATATTTTTTTGATTGTGGACAAATTTAGCAAGATGGCTCACTTTGTTCCATGCAAAAATACTCATGACACATGCTATATAGCATATATATTCTTTAAAGAAGTAGTAAGGATACATGGTTTACCCTTGATTATTTTCTCAGATAGGGACTCTAAGTTTATGAGTCATATTTGGAAAACCTTATGGCAAAATCTTGTTATAAATCTTTCCTTTAGCTTGACATATCATCTACAGACCAATGGTAAGACTGAAGTGGTGAATTGAATCTTAGGAAATGTTCTGAGATGTCTCAAAAAAATAATATAGACATTAATGGGATCAATTACTTGCTCAGGAAAAATTTTCTTATAATGATATAGTCAATAGATCCACTGAAAAGAGCCCTTTTGAAATAGTGTATGGGAATCATCCCAGGGGTATATGTGAACTCATGGATCTTGGAAGAAATGTAGAGAAGAGTTGTCATGTTGAATATTTTCCCTAATCCATAGAAGAAGTTCATGATACTGTGAAAAACACATTAGTAGAGAATACAGTTCACACCAAGCAGAAGGTAGATGAAAAGATAAGAGATGTTCAGTTCCATGTTGGAGATTTGGTCATGATGCACCTAAAAAAAGAAAGACTCCAAAAAAGTGTCCCAAGTAAGCTTCCGATGAGGAAGATAGGCCCTTGCACAATTCTGGTAAAGTATGGGTCTAATGCTTACAAATTCAAACTTCCTACTGATATAGGGTTATCTCTAGTTTCTAATGTGGCAGATCTTGTGTCCTATAATGGACAAATTCTAGAAGGAGGTCTTGATACATTAGGAGATACTGAGGATCTCAAAGCACTACAACTTATAGTTACTCCAAAGCCAAAGGAAGAGAAGATTTTGAATTCCAGAGTTTCTAAGAAGACTAGAACACAAACCTACATTGAACATCTGGTCAAATGGAAAGGACAAGAAGATTCTAAAGCTACATGGGTGTAGGGAAACTGAGTTCAAGAAGCTATGCATTGACCTTGACTTGATCCAATCTCCTGGAAGTTGATTACTCTAATTTGGGGGAGTATGGTGTAGGAGCACTTAGGGTTAAAGTCCCTTAGGAAAATTTTGGTTTTGTTTAAGTTGATTTGTAAGGTGTTTGTTCATTCGTTCTTGTAATGACCTAGTGCAAAATTTGTGAAATTGGTGAACAAACACCTTAGTTTATTAGATGCATGTTTTTAGTTTAATTGTGTGTTTCAGAGGTAGTTTGTAAGCCTCTAGAAATCCAACCAAGGCATTAGGAACCTTAGATAAGTTTCTTGGTGTTTACTGAAGTACTTGACATGTACTAATGTTTAGTAATGATGCTCAATAATGATTCTCAATAATGATGCCTGGTACTAGTGCTCAGTACTAATGTTTCTTAGTATTGATGGTGATCGGTACTAATGGTGCTTGGTACTAATGTGCTTGGTACTACTATCTCTCAATGGCATATTTTGATGCTCGGCATGTATTGATGTTGCTCGGCACATTCAATTACAACGGCTTGGGAAAAACATCTTTTGTCTTTAGTGGACAGTATGGTCAGTTGTAATGATTCCTAAAAAGATGCTTTCAACTTGAGTGGGAAGTTAAGGCTATTCCAATGATGGAAAGAATATAAAAGATCTCACAAGCCTTAATTTCAAGAGGTTAGATAGGGTTTGATAGAGATTGGTTAGAGAGTAGAAAGAAGGAGCAATTGAAAGAGTTGGATATTTTGTATTGTTTTCAAGTATTTTCCAATTAATGAAAAATTGCAAGTTGTGTGTTTAGTTTTTGTTGTTTTCTCTATATGCAATTAGTTTAATCTTTTGTTTTTGTTTTCCACTTTGTAAGTTTCTAGCCCATTATTGGTTATAAATTTTGAATGGATCCTCAAGGTTCTTGAATCCATGGTGAGAACCATGTGCCTAGATGGAATTTGGGAGGATCCCATATATAGTTTTCTTTTAAAAAAAATTTGTACGAGAAGTGACAGTCATGATTTTGGTGTTCTTACCCTAGGTGAGCTCGATAATAGTCTAGCTAAGGAAGAATGTGAGAAATATGTTATGAGTGTATTGGCTAAATGAGTCAGTTTATTTAGGATGAATCTATTTTTGTAGGTTCACCAAGTGTGGAAGAGTAATTTGTTGATGAGAATTGGGTCTTCGGAAGGAGGTGAATTTCTTAGTGACTTACTTGAGATTAAGGTTAGAGAGTACCCTAGGAGGTCTAGAAGAGAGACCTTAGAGTAGAGTCAGGTTGACTCTAGGAAGAAGAAATTGAGTCTCCCATCAGAGTTATATTCAAGAAGAGACCATTTTGGTGAAGATGGAGAGTATTGAGGAGGCTTATCAGCTTTCCCTAAAAGCTAAGAGAAATTGAATAAAATACATGAGCAAAGACAAAGAGGAAGAGGTGGTAGATTCTCTTGAGGAAGAGATAGATCTTATGGTGAAAATAATAGATCTGGTAAGGACAAAACAAATCTAGACACAGGAAAGACTGAGTGGAAAGGTGAAAGTTCATTTAGAGGAAGAGGTAATAACTTCTGAAGTGGATATGGAAGAAGAGGATTCCAAGAAACTTGTTACAATTGTGGAGAAGAGGGACGTAGATCATTTGAGTGTACACATGCAAGGAATAAGGTGGGTAGTAGTAGAAATGATTTGATGAAAGAAGATTCATGAAATGAACCTAAGAATGAAGGAAACCTAATGGTCAGAAGAATATTGTGGAGTGAAAATAATAAGGAAGACCTGGTAAGAAATATTCTTTTCAAGACCGGAGGTAGAGTTGCAGACAAAGTTTGGAAAATGATTATTAATAATATAAGTTTGGAGAATCTGGCATCTAAGGAAATGGTTACATAGTTGCTGTTGGAAAGATTGAAGCAACTGAAGCCCTATCAGATTTCATAGATCAAGGATGAGCATACACTTATGCTAAGTGGACAATATTTTGTGAATATTAAAATTGGAAAGTATTATGATAAGGTTTTGTGTGATATTGTGCATATGTATTTTTGTCATATTTTGTTGGGTAGACCTTGGAAATAAGATAGAAATTCTATACAAGATGGAATATTGAAAAAACATACTATTTGGGATGATGGTAAGAGGCAAATCTTTCTACCTTCGGTGGAAGAATGTGTTGGTGAGATATGTACATGTATGAAAGTTTGTTTGATCAAAGGTAGACATTTTGTTAAGGATTTGAAGACAAATGACATATGTTATGCTTTGATTCCTAATAAACAACGTAAGAAAACAAAAACATAAAGATCCTAAAGAGGTTGATAATTTTCTCACCAAGTACAAAGACATCATTTTAGATAATGTACCTGATGTTTTTCCACTGATGTGAAATATTAGTCATTGTAAGGATTTGATTCCTGGAGATATTTTTCCAAAGAAGGAACCACACTGATTAACACCAACCAAGAATGAGGAACTAAATTGACAAGTTCCCGAGTTGTTGCCAAAGGGTTTGATTAGAGAAAGTTTAAGTTCATGTGCAATACTAGTTGTCTTGGCACATAAGAAGAATGGATAATGAAGAATGTGTACTCACTCAAGAGCTATAAACAATATAATAGTTAAGGGTGAACCCACAATAGTGGGTTACACTTTTTCGGAGGAAGCAATTCCTCCTAAAATTTGCAAAGTAGGCGGATTTAGAAACTACTTTCAATAGAATGTAGGGACTTTTGATAGAAAGTAATTTCTATTGAAAGTCCTTGATTAAGGGTAATTCTAGTCAAATACTTTTGATATAAAGTAGTCTCTGATTAGAGGACATCTGTAGAGGTTGACACAAGTCTAAAGTTTTCATGGCTTCAGGGCTCAAGCGCAGGGCTCAAATGGAAGAATAAGGAGACGTCCTTTTGTATTGCACAAGTAATCTGAATGAGCTTTCTAAAAAATATAGATTTGACAATTTTTCAATTAAATAGGCCTATTTTTTTTATGTGCATTGAATGTATGTTTTTTTATCAAATATAAACCTCCAAGTTTGACATTCAATGAAAAATAGTAGAAAAGAGAAAAAAAATTGAAAAATAATAGTGCCCTCTATCTTCGAGTCTACTTTCTATCAAAAAAAAATTGGATTTTTATAAATACACAAGGTGTAAGCTATGTAGTCAAGCTATGTCAAAATTATGGTTTACTCAAGCTCAAACGCTCATAAAATATGAAATAATCATGATAATGTCGTCAAACCAATTGCATGCCCTCTGTATGGATGTTAAAAAAAAAAATTTTGAAAGAAGCACATTGATATCTATTTTAGAAAAAAAGAAGTTATGCTATATGAAGTCAATGTAACTCTTTTAAAATGACATCTTCAGCAACATAGCAGTTTTCGTGGGAGAAAAAATAAACCATTCAAATCAATTTAAAAAAATAGAAAATCCTAAAAGACTCTAGTTTACTTCATCTTCTAGTTTTGAATAGTTTAATAGCAATATGCATCTGAATCTCAAAGTTTTTTTCAAAATTTAGAGTTGAGTGTCCATTCAGGCAAAAAAGTGCAATCCACTATTGAGGGTTCACCCTTAAGTATCGGTTTTCTATGCCAAGAATGGATGATATAATGGATTATTTAAGTGGAGAAAAATATTTTACCATGGTTGATTTGAAGAGTGGGTATTATCATATAAGAACCAAAGAAGGTGATGAATGTAAGAATGCTTTCTAGAAAAAAGAAGGTTTGTATGAATTCCTAATTATGGCTTTTGGTTTGACTAATGAACCAAGTACTTTTATGAGGTTAATAAATGAGGCTCTGAATAAATCCTAGAGTAAATATGTGATTGTGTACTTTGATGACATTTTGATATTCAGTAAGACCATAGAAGATCATTTGTTGCACATTAGATAGGTATTGTAGATATTGAAAGTGGATAAGTTTTTGATTAATTTGAAAAAGTGTTCCTTCATGAAATAATTAGTGTATTTAGGATTTTTTATTTTAATTGATGGTTTGATAATGGGTCCTAAGATTTTTGAAGCTATAATTGATTGTCCCACATATGAGAATGATCATGAGGTAAGTACATTTCATGGATTAGCAAGTTTTTACTAAAATTTTATCAAAAATTTCAGTTCAATTTGCAATTCTATGAGTGAGACAATGAGACAAGATAAGAGAGAATTCATGTGGACACATGGAGTTAATAAGAGTTTTGAAACTTTGAAATAGAAGGTTGTTGAAATGCATGGGTTAGCCTTACCTAATTTCAATAAGGTATTCCAAGTGAATTTGATGCAAGTTACAGTTCAATAGGGGCTATGTTGAGTCAAGAAGGTAAACCTGTTTCTTTCTCTAGTGAGAAGTTGAATTATGCTAAAAAACATATTCTATGTATGATTAAGAATTCTATGTTATTTTTCATGCTCTGAAGAAAAAAGAGAGATTATTTAATGCTAAGTGAATTTATGTTACATACTGATCATAAGGATTTATTGTATTTGGGTAGTCACAATAAGTTGAATTAGAGACATATGAAATGGGTAGAGTATTTGCATAATTTCACATTTTTGATAAAGAATAAGAGTGGAGTATCCAACTAAGTTTATGATGCACTGAGTAGAAGAAGATCTTTGCTGACTAATATAAAAATTGAGGTTCTTTGTTTTGATGATATGAATAATTTGTATGAAACTATTCCTAATTTTTGTGAGTCATGGAGAATGTGCAGAGAACCTATTCGAGATCAATCGATTAGGTTTGAATACTATTTCATTTGATGTTGTTCAAAGGAATTGAGTTATATATATTGAGAGGGTCAATGAGAACAAATTTGATAAAGGAGAAGCATAGTGATGGTTTGGCTGGACATTTGGGCATTGATAATACATTGAGCTTACTTAAGGAAAGTTAATTTTGGCCTCAATTGTGTAAGAATGTTCAGAAACTTGTGAAGAGTTGTGGATTTTATCAAGTTGCAAAAGGAGTAAGTCAAAATAGAAACTTGTGAGGAGTTGTGGATTTTATCAAGTTGCAAAAGGAGTAAGTCAGAATACTAGATTATATACACCAATTTCTATTCTTAAAAAAATTGGAGTGATATCAACATGGATTTTATTCTTGGCTTACTAAGGACAACTAGAGTTAATGATTGCATATTTGTTGTTGTAGATATATTTTCCAAAATGATATATTTCATACAATATAGGAAAAAATCAGATGCAATGCATATAGTAAATATTTTCTTGAAGGCAATTGTTTGATTGCATGGATTACTGAGGAATAACATCTCTGACTGAGACAGTAAGTGTGTTGGCTATTTTTGGAAAACTCTTTGGAAGAAGTTGGACACCAAGCTGAAGCATAATTCTACATTTCATCTATAGACTGATGGACAAAAAAAAAATTTAAATAGAAGTTTGGGTAACCTATTGAGATGCATAGTTGGAGACTAACCGAATAGTTGGGATTTGATGCTAGCACAAGGAGATTTTTCATATAAGAATTTAGTAAATAGGAACTTTGGAAAGATGCATTTTTATATTTTTATTGGCATACAAGTGAGAGGTATATCATACTTGAGAGATATTATTGGAGAAGAGACAAGGAGTGTTGAAGGAGAAAAATTTAATGAGTTTATGAAGTCATTGCACGGGGAAGTGAAACATAAGATGGGTAATAGTAATCAAAAATAAAATGACAGTGTAGATAGATCATGAAGACAAAATATTTTGGAAGATAACGATGAAGTGATAGTTCATTTTAAGGAAGGAATATTTCCTGTTGGAACTAATGGTAAATTGAAGATCAAGAAATTTGGTCACTGCAAGATATTGAGGAAGTTTGATATTGGAAATTGTTATGAAGTAGAGTTACTTGATGACATGGACATATAATAACCTATATTAAATATTTCAGATTTGTATGAGTATCATGAACCTGATGAAGAAGTGACAGTTTTGAATGATTATCCTAAGAAAAAGATAGAAGAAGCTGAACATATTTTGGAACAAAGAATTGGAAAAAGAACAAGAGGAAATGATTACATGGAATACTTGGTAAAGTGGAAGAAAATACTGATTGAAGACTCTACATGGATTTATTAATGTGAGTCAGATTCAATTCAGGTTATACCTCACTCATGATTCAGAGAATCATTTCTTTTGAACCCCAAGTGTTTGATGTAGGAGCATCTTGGGGTCATGGAAATCCTATGTCAACCAAAAATATGTTTTCTTTTGAGCTCAGAAATATGTTGGTGACTTTTGGTAAAATACTTGGTAACTATTTTGGAGCTCTTGATTGAAGGTTCTTTTCTCGGTTCAACGTCAAACTCGGTAACTATTCTTGGCCTAGTTTCACCCAATGATCTCGGTATCTATTTATGTTTTCTTAGTGGTTTCCTGTTTCCTGTCTCACCAAGTGAGTTTTTTTCATTGGATCTTTGGGCCAACATCTGCAGTTAATTTTGGCTGCATTATTAATGTTGGGATCACTCATTTGGAAATGTTTGGACCTAAATATGGGTCATTGCTTTGTCCAATGTTGGATCTTGAGGATCTTTTTGGCTGACCTTTTTGTAGGCTCTTATATAAATGTAATTATTTGTTCCTAGATTTAGGGTAGTAAGCTTTAGGAAGAAAGAAGCTAGATATTGTGGATCTTGCATGTATGAGGTTTGTTAGGAAATAGATTATGAATGCATTGGCCAAAAATGGGAAGGCCTTATAGCCTTGCATGTATGAAGTTTGATGAACTAATCTAAAGTAATTTTATGCCTTCTTTCCTTCTTTGTGTTTGAGCTTCCGAGTTTTGATTCTACAAGTAGGTTTTGGTATTTGGGACTGCCTTTGGCTCTAGGTACTAACCCGCATTGCATCAGGTGGTATCATAACTTAATGGCAAGAATTTTTTCTTAGTGACAAAACTTCTCTCGGAACAACTTAAAAGAATGTCAACAATATCCTTTTTAGTTCAAATATAATTAATTTTTTCAAATTTTTAGTGATACACATAATCTTACTATTGCAAAATTAGTATTTGAAGTGAATAATTAGTTTGACAATCATAATCCTCACCATAAGTTGTGAGAGAAGTATTTTATGATTTATGGTTCATATAGAGAAGGAGAGCTCATAACCAAATCTTATAGTGGATACCCTAAGGGAATTTATTCCAATATTAATCAAGCATTTGTATCTTTCTCTCCTTAAATAGCTTGTCACAACATGCCATAGTTGAGTAAATACTTCTATAGATTGTGAAAATTGCTAATACTAGTGCATAATAGGGGTTATAGCTTAAGACATTGACTTGTCAATTTTTTTGGCTTAGTGCATGACTTGTTGGAGGTTAGTGTTGTATGGTTATTGGCACATGTAATTTCTAACTAATAAAAAATTGTGCCCATGAGCACCAAAATTTTAGTATTGATTAAATTTTTTAGCTCGATTTTTACCTTATTGGCTATATTATATCCTTTTGGAAGTTATATGAAAAGGTGTTGGAATTATATCTCTATATTTATCATGTGAAAGGTCTTTGTAGTTGCCTGAGAGGGGGAATTATAGGTACTGGAATGAATTTATTAGCACTCATATGGGTGAGGTTCAATTAGTGTCATACTTGTACAATCAAATTCCTAGTCCTACCACACTTTGGAAGCACAGTATTTGGAAGAGGTTGTAGGCATATGGTCATTAGGGTCATTTTTCAAAATATAAATGACATGAAACTTATTCACTTTGATTTTCCTCATGATATTTGAACTTAGATTCATGATTTGTATAGAGATCATGATACTCAATCATCTCTTGATGATTCATTTTTCTTTTCCAATGTGCCTCTTCATTCTTCAATGATAACCCATGTAGTTGATCCTTGAGACATTTCTCAAACTTCTTATGAGGTTGCATTTTCTTACGAGGTTACTAATTCTTTATTAGAGATAGTTGATCTTCCTCAAATAGAGGTTTCCCATATTCCTTATCAACAAGACCATCATTATTGTTTAAAGATCACCGAAGGACACATTGTTAGCAATTCATTACATGTTTTATCTATTTGTGTTCCTAATTGGGATTCATATCTTCCAAATATTGATTCTTTATTTTTTGAGCCTGACATTTAATATTTGGGAGACATATTTTTGGAGTCTCTCATATTTGATGACAATAGGGGCACAACATTTATCACATCACCTTTATCTTTCAATCTTTTTTAAAACTAGTTTTTAGGTGTTCTGTCTTGTCACATTCTCTTACGATTGGACAAGTTTTTTTTGGGTTCATGACATCATATTCCTCTTGGTCATACCGACACATGAGAATATTTTAGAGACATTATCATCCTATAATTGGATATTTCTTCCTCATAATTCCTATCCTGAATGGGAATTACACCTCCATATATACATCTTTTTTTCCTTCCTAAGACATACAAGTGGTTTGTAAGAATTAGATAAGTTTATGTCTTTAAATTCTTACCATTCTTGAAGGATATTATTCATTATGGGGGACTATATAGCCTCACCTTTACTTCTATCAGAATATGAAAACATTTTCATTTGTGTAATGAATTTAGTTCTTGGAGTGTATTGGTGTTGAGACCTTCATACATCATGTGATTTATCCCCTATCTTCATTTGCATTGTATATGGGCACCTAACATGTCCTAGTTGTTTGTACCCATCATCATTATCATATTGCATTATTCTTCCTAAGTTACACTTAAGGGAGGGTAGTCAGAGTAAATAGCTTATACTATTTACATGCTTAAGTTCCACTTAGATAAATCTATATTAGTTGTTATTGTATATTTCCTATGTGCATTATTATTTACACCAAGATAGTTTTATTTACATACCCTTACTCATAACTTCCCAGAAGGATGTCTCATTTAGTGCATTCCATATTCTTTCACCTTGCCTATATAAGTAGATTATTGTACTCTTTGTATTATAAATTGATTATTCAACCAGTCAATATTTCTTACTCGACATCTTCTAGTGTTTGGCTTATCCTACTAAGATCATGAAGGTGACAAATTCTAGTATCTAATGGCATCTACAAAATATTCAAAATTTTATGTGATTTTTATTCTAAAAAACTTTAGAGAGTAAATCTATAGCGAAAAATAGTGAAAAATATGTTCACATATTTTTTAACATGTTTAGTTCACCATTTCCCCCTCAACTCCATGAAAAGGGTGCTACTCCCTTGAATACTAAAGAGATTGTTGTTACTTAAACTTATTGGTGGTTTCCACCCCTGTGGCTGTAACTTTAGAATTATATCCAGAAACATATTAGAGGCTACATTGACCAATAATGTAGATATTAATCGATTGCTAGTTTTTGATATTTAGTTTTGAGGTGCATAAATTTGCTACAAATACAAATTTAAAATATAAAGACCCACCATAAAATTACCGCACTTACCCAAAATTTTGTAGGGTTTTAACAAATATTTTAGGGATTATTTATTAAATTTATCATTAATCCATAAATGTTTGATGATTTCAGGCTTGTTTACCTCTATTTATAGATGTTTGAGTTTGTGTGACGATCGATAGTATTTACAAATAAATTCTGAGAATTTATTTGAATCACGAGTGTCACATCCTTACAACTGGACCTCTATTATGACGTACTTATCACTATGGGCCAAAGATGAAAACAAGATCATGTACTATAGACCTAGGATGATGTGTTGATATAATCTTTCAAGAACACTACAATGATGCTCTCATAAATGGTCACTATTATAATTCCTTTATAAACTACTTACTTGTAGATGATTGTTATATTTAAATGAATGCATATTTTCAAATTGATGCAGGAGCATCTAGGGTGTAAGAGAAATCTTGCATCACCAAAATTAAAAAATTAAATTTTTAAAAAAATGAGGAGAGAGAAAGTGAAAAATGCAATAAACTAAAATAAACATCATAAAACTACATTTGTAAGTTTTCATTTACCAAGATGGATAGGTGGAATTTTAGAAGTATGTGGAAAGTTCCTATTTAATTAAATGTTTTAGGCATTTATCAAATTACAACATGCATTTAATATTTGTGGCAATGTAGTTGCACCTACCTTTTATGTTACATTGCTTGTTTTTACAATCTCTTGGGTGGGAACTGCTATATATACTCATGGAAATCAATTGTAAAGATTTTTGGAGTTTTTGTAAGATCCTCAAGAAGAAAGGATCGTATCCTTAAGAAGTAGTAAACTTGTAAGATCTAATTTGAGTATTTGAAAGCAACCTTGGATAATATTTGTAGAAGTCATGGAATATATATTTCGAATAGAATTACAAAGATTCAAAAATTTCTCTTGCATTTCTTAAGTTGTCCTTGTGTTATTGTTGATTTATTTTTGGAGAGTGTAGTGATCTCATATTGGAAGAAGTGGCAGTGATTGTTTTCAAGGAAAATTTAAGGACTTTATCCTTGAGAATTTTGGAATCATTTTTATTTTATCTTTGTCCTCATCTTTTTCTTTTGTCTCTGGTTATAAGTTGGTAAGGGTGGTGTGACCCTTCATCACAAATATAATTAAAAATTGTGTGGGTATGTGCAAGATCATGAGGGGCAAAACTATGCCTTTAAGTGGCAATGAAAAATCAGCAAATTAGGGTTAGTCAACTTGACATAAAAATTTCAACTAGCTATCAACCTAATATGAAAAATTTGTAAGAATAGAATCTATAGAAAATCAAATTTAGATTCTAAAATACTAGGCCTTTTTTGAAAAAAATAAGTTAATATGATTGGTGAAAAGTATAGATTTCAATCCAGCAGTACAAAAATTTTTGGAAAAAAATAAGAAGTAGGTGTATGTCTGACCACCTTAATCATAATCAAATGATAAGATTTTATATATAAGTAGTAGACTCGTGCCCGGATGTGACACATATTTTTTGTAATTCTATTCCAAAAAAATAATTAACTATGAATTTTTTGCTACAACATTTTCAGAATAAAAAAACTACTATGTCTAACCACCTTAACTCATTGAAAACTTTACAAAATTCAAAAAAAACATTCCCTTATAGTAGGCCAAGCATAGATTGTGACGCATTTTTTGGATTTCAAAAATGTTATACCATCTGAAAGTTATAGTCATTTTTCAATCAGTATATTAATCAGGACTTTAGAGGTAACTCAATTAGAAAATAACTAATAATTACTTACCAAATTTAAAATTTGACAGCAATTATATCGATAAAAATTTGATAATCTCCTTAAGATACCCTTTTTGTTTCATCAAATTTGGTTGAAAAAAAGTCATTAGCTACATGGTCGAAGTCTAGAACTGAGAGAAACAAGGGAAAAATGTGTTTTTGTGACATTCGTAGAGTTGACCATGTAGGTTTGGTGCACAAAGCATTACCGAGCCTAATCGGGTACTCGATAGTTTTGGGTATTTGAAAATCTCGGCCAAATTTTGATTTTTAAAATTTCCGTCCCCTTCCTCCCTCTTAAATTTTTTCCAACCCCTTTGTCCCTCCCATTTCTCCATCATTCATATAATATATTATATATCAAAAATTATATATTAGATTATATATTATATATGTTAAATATTATATAATATCTAGTATATATTAAATATTATATAATATATATTAATATTAAATGTTACATTATATATCATATATTATATATTATTTTATATGTATTATATATTAATATGTATTTTACAATATATCACATGATATCTTCATATATATATTGTATAGTCAGAAAATGGAAGCACTTCCATTGTAGACGTGTTTAGCCTTGCAAGTAAGTGGTTTGGGGTCATGACAAGTGCCTTGAATGGGTTCCTGATCTTGACATGGATTCTCCCCTATTCTGTCCCTCTTTCCACTCCTGTTTAGCCTAATTTCTACATTTTGAACTGCAGACTGGTGTTTCTGGGCTTCAGGATCAGGGTCAACCTTTTAGGTCTATGTCGACCTCAACCCTGACCTAGTTCATGGTTGACCTTGACCTTGACCCAGGGTTTAGATCCCGGGGTCTCACAGACTTTGGTGGTCGGCCTTTGCAAAAAGTTTTTCCCGCTTCTAGGTCGGCTGTTTCGGGTTCTGAAGCATTGATTCCTAAATTATATTTAATATAGGTCCTCTCCTAGGGGTAAAGGCTTTAATAGGAATTTAATCCTCCTATGTAGGCCTCCTTAGAATATTGTGTCCTAATTTCATATAAAAGGGAAGCTTTCTCTCTCATTTTATCTAAGTCTTCTCAGCATCAAGAAGGGATACTAAGTTCTCTATTGAAGTCTATGCATCCTTGAGAACTTGAGAAACATCATCAAGCAAGCAATAAAGCAAGATTTCAAGAAAGCATTCATCCATTCAAGTATCCATTTTCATGAAGGAGATCCATTGGAGGCCATTGAAGAATTCAAGCTACATAGTGCCCTTTTGGTGATCTCTCCATCCACCTTCTTCCAAGCCTATTCCAAAGTCAAGAACACATTCAAGAATTGGTGTTGTAGATATAAAAGAAAGAGATTGAAGACATCCTACCTTTCTACATTCTACATTTGAAGCATACTTGTGGATTCAAGGATTCAAATCCGCCACAAGGATCTTTTCAAGCAAGGTGAATTTATGCATTTACTTTATCCATTTCTGCAATTTCAATTACATATATTTGAGGTTAATTGCAAAACTGGGGTTTGACCAAGGTAAACCCCTCCCCCACAACAAACAATCCTCTTTTTCTTGTAGGTATAGGTTTAGAACAGTTGATTTGAGACCAGATCTGGATACCCTTTTTGGCTTTCTTGCGGACGGTGCAAAAAGATTTTCTATCAGACTTGTGCAGGTCAGGATTGACATTATTGGGTCAGGGTTGACATTTCTGGGTCAAGGTCGACCTTTTTCATAATATGACATTAGAAGGGAAAAATATTTCTGGGTTTTGTTCATCTCTACATTCCGGTTCGGGATCAACTATCAGTTTTTCCAGAAACAGTCTATAGACCTCAGAAAATAGCATTCTTTGATCTGTAATATTTCAAGGTTAGTGTATTTCTCCTACTTCTTCAATTACTATCATACATCATTTCTATACATATAATTAACAGAATTTAAGGTATCTCTCTTGTTATTCTCCCTTCCAAATAGTTGATTCATTTGTGCATTTTCCCTTCCTTGGTGTGGATCAATTTGGATCTTCCATTTGTGCATTTGGGAATAAAAGAGGAAACTCTTATTTTCTCCCTAATCACAATTTACAATCAATCAATACAATTCAATTAAGGTTAATACAATCTAGGCAACTTAAAGGACAATTTACATATTTCCTATTTCAAACACTACATTTCAAGATAACCAATAATCTATCAAACCCTTCTTCCTTAACACATTATACATATCACTATTTCAATCCTCCCCTTAACATTTTTATATGTACACATTATCAATTTCAATCTATCATACAATTTTATAATGTTACATTTTGGTGAACCCGCGATAGACAACTCTTTCTTTTTGGTGTTAGATTTATATTGTTTATGCTAGATCTTGTATTTTCTTTCAAAATTACATTTAAATTCAATTAATCAATGTTTTGTGTTAATTCATTTGCATTGTATTGGTGTATGAGCTTTACCACATCTAGTCCTACTTATAGTATCCTGGTTAGAAGAAGTCATAGACTTATGGGTTCCTTTGATCCCGAGTCTTCCTCTCCTTTCCTTAGGATCCCGGATGACAATTTGATAACTCATGATTCCAATCCTTCCATGGAGCATAACTCTTCTCACTCTTCTCATGATGAAGATGACGCTTTAAGAATTCCTCCTGAACAAGTGCAAAACCTTTCAACCGAACTTGATAAAATGGGAAATTGGCTTATCCAAGAAAACCATAATCAAGATTCTATCCAAGCTATAGAGGCTCTTAAGAAATTTCTCCATGATAA
>MU224495.1:511858-526114 GCA_018584345.1 Thuja plicata
ATATATATATATAATATTTATATATAATGTACATATAAATATAATATAAACATTATATAATTATATATAATACATATTAATATATAAAAAATATATTAATATGGTGCATGGCACCTAGGATACTCCATCAAGACACCAAGTACATTCAAAGAAGACAAGACTTTCATGAAGACACCAATGACTAAAGGAGATATCCTAACATCAAATAAGATCAACTATGAAATTCTAAGGCCTATTATGGCTATTAAATAACATGTAATTAAAATTGTCCTAAAGGACTTATATGCATTATAAGTGGACCAATAGTATCCAAGGATGTCAAGGATTGTTTAGGGGTTGTTTAGGTGTTAGAAGTGTTTATAATAAGTCTAAAATATGTTGGAAGACATTAGGCATTCATAGTTATAAGTTTAATCAGTTTTATTTGTTTTCAAAAGTTGAAAGATTCATATTTTCAAAGAATAACGGTTACATTGTGTTTTAGTGAAAAACACATCCAAAGGAGTCTTTTGGTATTCCAATTTGATGCAACTACCAAAAGATAGTTAGAATGGTTGCAAAAAGGAGTTATAAAACATTATTAGAGTCTAGTTGTGAAGGAGAGAGGCCTGGGTTGTACGAATTGAACAAGAAGCAATAAATTTTAGTTTTCTTCTATTTTCTGAGTATCATATAAATTTGGGTGTTGTTATAGGGGTCATAACTCCCAAACCCACCATTGGACTTTTCTCAGTTTTTAATATGTTTTTTGAAACCTAATTAATCCTATCCTCACCAGAGGGATATTGCAGATTGTATGGTGATCAAAAGTTATTAATGTCTGTGTACACATATATGCCAGGGGCAATGAGTTGTAAGTTTTAGGTGATTTTCAAGATGCATGTACTAGTGCTTAGTGCCTCTACATCAAGTGGTATCAGAGTGAGTGAAAGGTCTGGGGTTTGGAACATATAGAGTTCTTTTTTGAAACCTTGGAGTTTAACTATTCTCCTTTAGTTTTCCAAAGTGCTGGCTTGAGATCTAATGAATCCTAGATTGGTGTGAGAAGAGATGGCTTTGACATGGAGTGAAAGAGAAATTGTTAAGGAATTGAAGGATTACCTATATGGTGATAAGAAGGAGAGAAAAAAAAGAGAAAGAAAGAAGAAGGAAGAAGAAGAAAAGAAGAAAAGAGAAGAAGCCAAGAAGAAGCAAGAAGAAGGGAGTTAAAAAAGTCTTAAAGAGGCTTTGGATAAGAGTCAGAAGAAGTGGGAATGGATAGCATCACTTCTTGATAAAGCAATATATGAAGAGGAGGAGGAAGTGCAGAAAATTGCACATGATAAAGTGGAAGAGCCTATGAGAAAAGAGGTTCCAAAATATTATTTAGGCATTGAAGAGAAATTTGTTGATGAATGCAACAAAAATAAAGTCTTGAGAGGCTTGGATGTGGAGAAAATTTTGAGTTTGGGGAAAGATTGAGTCCCTTGATAATGAAAGAAGATGTGGAATTCCTAGAGGAGAGGAATGAGATCCTAGATGGATTGGTCTCTATGAGAAGAGACTCAAGTTTTGATAATGAAAAAGAGTTACAAGTTGCAGCAATGGTCTCATGGACTAAGACAAAGGAAAAAGTGCAGATTTGGGACCAATTCGTGGTCTACATTTTTCCCATGAGAGGAAAATTGAAAATGAGGAGGCATGGATGCATTTTGGAGAAGAACTATGCAAGGATGGCATGGATAATTGGTGTTGATATTTTCAAACCAAGGGTGAAGATCAATTTTTTTTTGCTTCCATGTTTGTGTTCACAGGGTTTCCAAGAGGACTTGGTAAAGTTTTCAAAGCTGTAGAGTATGGTGCAGGGCACCTAGGATAATCTATCAAGACACCAAGTACATTCAAATAAGACAAGACTTTAATGAAGAAACCAATTAATAAAGAAGAGATCCTAACATCAAATAAGATCAACTACATTTAAATTCTAAGGCCTATTATGGCTTTCAAATAATATGTAATTGAAATTTTCCTAAAGGACTAATATGCATTGTAAGTGGACCAATAGTGTCCAAGGATTTCAAGGATTGTTTAGGGGTTGTTTAGGTGTTAGAAGTTTTTATAATAAGTCTAAAATATATTGGAAGACATTAGGCATTCATATTAATAAGTTTAATTAGTTTTAGTTGTTTTCAAAAGTTGGAAGATTCATATTTTCAAAGAATAATACTTACATTGTCTTTTATAGAAAAAAACATGCAAAGGAGTCTTTTGGTATTCCAATTCAATGTAACTGCCAAAAGATAGTTAGAATGGTTGCAAAAAGGAGTTATAAAACATTATTAGAGTCTAGTTGTGAAGGAGAGATGCCTGGTTCATACGAATTGAACAAGAAGCAATAAAATTTAGTTTTCTTTTATTTTTTGAGTATCACAAAAATTTGGGTGTTGTTATGGGGGTCATAACTCCCAAACCAACCATTGGAGTTGTAGACACCTAAATATGGTTTGAGCCTGTTGGTCTATGTGTTTTAACATATTTAGCATTATAATTGAAACAATGTTTTGTGACCTAATTATTCTTCTATGTTGCGTATATGATCTTTATTATATGAAGATATTGTGTCTTTCATCAATGATTGAATATTGAAAAATTATTTAATTATTTACTAACATTTCTACTATCTTTATCAAATTGATCATTTTCCTAATCAATTATGATCAATCCTAAACCAATCCTATTCGATCCTAAACTGGTCCTATTCAATCCTAAACCATTCCAAACATTCCTAAATCATTTCAAACCCATTCTATTCTATTCTTAATCACTTGCAGAATTGTTTGGACTCATTCTGACCATTCTAGGGCATTGTCCAAGATCATCAATGCCTAATTAATCCAATTTTAAACCAATCGATCAAACCCTATTTCAATTCAATCAAGCTATTCATCATTTCAAGAGCATTGCCCAATATCATTGATGCTTTGTATCCCCTTAACCAGCTATTAGATAACATTGTCAAAGATCATCGATGTTATCGCTATCAATCTATCAATATCAATTCAATAGTGTTGTTCATATTTGTTAATACTATTTTTTATTATTATTTTGGGAACATTGTCAAAGTTCATCGATGTTTCCCCATTTCAATTTCAATCCTACGATGCCATCAAAGTTCACGGGTGCTTTTCAATCATTTCCAATCATCATTATCTGGGTGCATTGTCAAAGATCATCGATGCATCATGATTTTCCTAAACTATTTTGAAACCCTCAAAATTAACCCTAATCTTTATCTACATTATCAAAATCATTTCAATTTGAGATCAACACCGTCAATTCGATCGATAATCCACTAATTCCCCCCTTTGGATGAATAACCCATAGTTTATCCCTAGGTCCTAATTGAATAAATAAATAAACTTTATTTATTCCCTTTTCCCTATGTCTCCAATAATTAATTAATTTTTATTAATTAATTAGCTAATTTCAATTTATGAGATTTCCATAATTTCATAGATCTAATTATGGATTTTGAGGAATATTTGAGAATATTGAATTATTAACTTGATTAATGATTCCTAATCTGACCTAAATATCATATCCCTTAATTGAGGATTCACATCCCTATTAAGGTGTTTCATGAATATTCTTGATATCTCCTCATTTGATCTCCCCCATATCATGCTTCCAAGCATCTCACCAACCAAATATCTTCAATATTCATGGATTCTTGAAATCCTCACCTAATTGGTCCTCATTTCCTATAAATTGAGAGCTATTCCTCTTATTTAAGGTTAACCACAAGATTTTGAGAACCTCAAGAATTGTTAGAAATCTTCTAGTATTCTCATTAGCAAAACTTGGCTTTTTTGTGCAATTGTGTGTGTGCAAAGAGAAACATCAATCTACCTATGTAGAAGAAAGAAGGACATGGGAGCTTCCTTTTAAGGGGTTTTTTAAGTGTTTATGCTTATTTTTATGGATTCCTCTTGCAAATAGCTTTCATGATAGATTAGTTAGGGTAGCATGTTATTAGGGTTTGTGATTAACTAAATATGTTATTTTTCCCTTTTTATGGTCTTACATTTGGTGAAACAAACATGAAACATGCCTAACTGACAAATTTTTTGTGTTTTTGTGTCTTATTCAGGTTCTGGAAGAGAGCTGCGTAGGTGGTTACAGAAGCTGCATAGGGGTCACTGTTCCTGCGTAGGTGGTCACTGTTTCTGCTCAGGTGGTTATGTCCTACGCAGTTGGGACCTAGACTTGTACACTTGGAGCCTAGAGCTGTGCAGATGGCTGCTTACTTGCGTAGTTGGTCATATGGGATCCTCATTTAGGGTTTAGGATCATTTTTTGCATGTTTAGGAAGCTATTCTGCATCTTAGACTTTCCCTTCTACTTTTTATTTGTTTTGAGGTTGAAATGAATCCTAAACTAATCAAATGAACCCTAAATTTGGTTAATGAACCCTAATATGGTTAATGAACCTCAAATTTGATTTGCAAGGCCTAAAATGAACTTTCAAATTTTTATTTGGGCTCTTAAAATGAATCTCATCTAGCGAGGGTTTCTACAATCATTCTTTTTCAAATTTCAAACAAACTTGCAATCTAGCCTAACTAGGGGTTGAAATGGAATATTTCATACAAGATCAAGTTGTTTAAGTTGGTAAGGGACCTAAAATGAACATGCACATCTGATTTGGGTACCTAAAATGAACCTCAAACTAGTTTAGGATCAAAATGTAGATTTGGTCTTTAAGGTATTCCTATACTATTTTTTATGCACATGCAAGCTAATTAGGGTTTCAAGTTTACTTAAATCTTTTCAAATCAACCTAAATGGAATAATTAATGAGCCCTAGTTATTTTTTTTATAGTATTTCATTCTTAGATGTGGAAAAAACCTCTTTTTTTGCAATTTTTTACTCCTTTTTAGACCTCTGATCAGAAGTTGCACACTTGGTTGTTGTTTCTACACAAGAGGTAAAAAGTTTCATAGGTGGTAGCCTATTCTAGTGAAGGTGGTATCCTAATTCTGCACATGTGGTAGCTTGTTCCTACACAGGTGGTAAATTTGGTGTCTTCTAAGAAATTTTTTGGCTTTCTACATTCCTATACTTGTTTTTGCACTTAGAATACTGGATTTTGGTGTTACTGATGATTTTGTGCAGCATGATGGCAACTATGGGATGAATATTAAATCCTAAAAACTACTAATTATTTCAATGCTGAATGTTTGGAGAAGACCTTGTGTTTTCTAAAACTTTCATGTGTGTGTTTAGTAGTTAGCAAACACTTCAGATTGGTGCTTTAAAATGAACTACTTCATTCATGTGCTTGAAAGTGTCTTTTAGTTTGTAAACCCAAGGAAATGTATGGATGTATCCTCTCCCCTCACCTTCATGGATCTTGGGTGTAAGAGAAATCCATCCAAATCATTTAGAGTGGCTTCCTCCCAAGTGCTCTAATATAGGTAGTGAGAGTGGATGCCCAACCGGTAACAGTCTAAAGCCAAGCCAATCTGAACTAGTATAGAAAAGATGCCATTGTGATTAATCTCACAATGGATAGGTGTTTAATGCATTATACTGGGAAGAAGATATCCCTCAGTACCCTTGTGGTGCATTAAAACCTACGTAACCTAACTTCCATAGGCTAGGAGGCCTCCATAACGAACCTAATCTACCACACATATAACCACTCGAACAGATTCCCTTACTAAACACCATGTCATAGTAGCTAAAAAAATTCTATCTATTGGCGCGGAAGGTCAGAGACCAACTAAGATGCCCAACACTTTCATGGCTATTAGTCGAGACAACAATCCCTTGGGAAGTGATGACCCTTGGGAGTTGAAGCTTGGAGTGCCTGAGAAGTGAGTGCACATGTAAGGAGGATCCCGTGCTTCCAAGCTTCTAGCTTTTCTACTATTATTAAGTGTAGCTAAACTTTGGTTCAAGTGGGGATTCAATAGATATTATCCTTTCTATTCTTAGGAAGTGGTGTGTTTGTTCAATTTTACAACAGTTATTCTAAATGATGTGCCTTGTGTGAGTGTTAAAACTTTAATAAAAATGACAATATCTTAAAAGCACTCTCCTTTAAGAACACCTTTTCCAAATCAATCTTTCAAAACAATCAAATGGTCACAACAAACCTTGTCTTTGAGTAAACATATGGAACCTTGAACTTTTCACTTGGAGCCTCTTGGCATGCTTGATAACCTTCATATTGCATATTCATGACCTAAATCTCCTTGCATTTTCATATCAAAAATCCTTTGCATTATAGACCTCATTAGAATCGTCATTATAGCCTCTTTTTCATGAGTCATAATCATATCTCCTTTTGCATACGTAGCTCATTTTAGATCCTCTTTCAAAAACTTTGCAAACAATCCTAGGAAAGTATCCAAATCATAGAACCTTTCTTTATGATGTTGAAAATAGGATCTTGACTTGATCCCCCTTTTTCCAAATTTCAAACCCCCTTATCAACTGGTCACATTCCACCTTTGTCATGATGATTTGACCTAATCCCTTTTATCAAACTTGTCCCTTGTCCCTCAATCCCCTTTTTCAAGTCAAGATTCATATTCAACCTCATGAGGTTATGCTCTTAGGTTTGTCTGCTTTCCAAAGATTTCTTGTTAAAGTCCAAAAAAAACCAAAAATGTAGTTGCATAAGCCTCAGATTGCACTTTGCATTAGCTCCTTACATTTCCAAAAATCCAAAAATTATTGCATTCGCATATAGTCATCATGTCAATCTTCACTGGGTTCCAAGCATTCAAAAGGCAACAAGAAACTTATCAACCCATGTTTCCATCACAAGGAAACTCACAATTACCTTTTGATCAAAGAGAAGATATACCTTTGCAACAACAAGCTTTTGAGCCAAGGAAAATGACATCAACACAACCAAATAATCAATTGCATCAAGTTTATGCAAACATGATTCAAAAGTTATAAGCAAAATTGGACAAAGAAAAGAAGAGTTTGGAAGAGAGCGTAGAAAAGATGATAAAGAGTAGAAAGGAGATGGCCAAACTCCTTGGTTGTCCAAGTAAATATTTTGGTGAAATTGACACACAATCTCTCATTGAGAAATCAAAGATACCAAAACTCATTTTACAACTCAATGAGGCATATGAACAATTTAACAAAGCCCAAATAAATCATGTGCAAAAGCCAACTTTTTTCAACCAAGTTCCAGATCATTCTCAATTCAATCAAGTTTCAAATCAGTCTCTATGTGCTCAAATTTCAAATAAATCATTCAACCAAGTTTCAAATCAACCCTTTCAACCTGACTGTGGCATAATTCAAATGGGGTGACCACCAAATTACAAAACAATCTTCATTCTAATGCAACCAAGTGATCTTCAAACAATTTCACAACCTCTTGTGCCAATCATGAAAACAAGACAATCAACACCAAGATCACAAATAATAACATTTCTTGAGGAACCTTTTGTGTCCTCCAATTCACCACCAATGTCTTATCAAACAAAGAAAAATTCAAATGTGACATCTTTTGAACATAAAACAAGCATAATCAATAAGAAACCTTTTGTTGAACATGTTCAATCCAAAAATTCTTTCCAACATGTAAATAATGATGAGGTATCACAAAAAAAACTCATCAAGCAGCGCAAGTTCAAATCCAAAATTTTAAAGAATTTGTTTCAAAAATTGGATGAAACAAATAATCTACCCGTGTCTAGAAATGGCTCACCCCAAAACAATCAAATGGATGACATACCTATTTCCCGTCAAGGCATTGACCTTCAAGAAACATCCATGTTTCCTGCCATTATCCTCCATTATCCCTAGCATGTCCTCCATTATCCTATGTCTGTCATATCCATTGTCCTATCCCCTTTTCCCCAACTTTGATCTTGACACAGTTACAAATCTTCCTTGAAGTATCACATGTCTTATCTGCTTTACATTGTCCTAATCCCTTTGGTCTATATTTCCTATCCTATCAACACTCATATATCCATCCCCCCTTATCCCTATTTGATCTTCCATATCCTATCCTTTTCCTATTCATATCGTATCATTATCCTATCAAGGTCCTAACATTGTCCTATCCAACTCCCTATCTTGGTCTTGATGTAAAATAAGGACGTTCAATGCAAAACATGTATTCAAAGAAAAACCTCTTGATATGTCCATTTCTCGCATTCTATCCACTGTGCTATCTCATTACCTTATCATTGTCATGTCCAGTCTCTCTTCTTGGCACAAAAATTGTTATCACATTTCTTGGATAGTCCTTGGCTCCTAACAGATCCAATGCAAGTGACCTTTGGCCTTCATCCATCTACCAGTCCATTTCTCCTTTCAAAATGTCCCTGCCTTGCTAGACACTGGGGGCAATTTCAAAAAATCCTAAAAATCCAAATAAGTAGCTCAAAATCCTAAAAAAATCAAATAATGTCCTAAAAAAAAATTGCTAAAAATCAAATAATGTCCTAAAAAATTGCTAAAAATTAAATAGCGTCCTAAAATAATTTCTAAAAAATTAAATATGATCCTAAAAAAAGACCCTAAAAATCAAATACAATGTTGAAAAAAATTATAAAAATTGTAAAAAGTCCTAAAAAAAGGTTATCACAAAAAAAATTCAAATATATCAAAAATCCTAAAAATTGCAAAATCTTTTCAAAAATTTGCAATAAATTTGTACATACTTGTCTTCCTTTTGTGAATCGAACATCATGTTTGTAGACATCAGTGGCAGATACATCCTTCTGTGCTTAGCGAAATCATTTTCTCACAAGCCTGATCTGAATCATTGTGACTCAACATTCAATCTGGTTGGACTATTCAATCTTTCGACCTTTGCTATTAATCAATCTATCCAAGCTATCAAAACAATTATCAAATTAGTCAATTTGCAATCTAAGCTATCAATCAAAGAACATTCAAGGAAAGTAACAAAAGATTAGAATGGCTGTTGGCTCACGCTATTTTAGTGAGTGTTTTATCTTTTATTGATTTTTCTTTTCTGATCATGTTCCTATGCTACTCGATGATATTAGCTTAACTTATGAGAGTAGTCAGGATGGTTCATGACCAGTTGCTTTCGCTTTACCTTTTCTTCTTGTTTTATGATCTCAGGGAATTCTAGGGCATGTCTGATACATGCTTTCAGGATGGAGAAGATCATCCTCTGTCTACATCATGTTTGTTTACACAAAAAGGATGACTTTTTTTCTCTACCTTTTATGCCACTATGCGCCGCATTCGCTCTTGCAATATCAAAATAATCTCTTATAAAAAAATTGCACTTTTGAAAGCCAACATATTTCTACTAACATTTCTTCGTCTAATCTCTACTTTATGCTAACAGTTCTTCAGTCAGTCCTCGCAATCACCTTGGTCTAGTACTCTGGTATATCAAAAACAACTGCATCCTACATACATGCATTCATAAATAGAAAAACAACAAAAACATGTACATTTGCATTCATTCATATATGAGAAAAGTTTCAAAAATATTTACATTTTGCATTCATACATTTCAAAAAGAAAAAGATAAAAAATAATTTTTGCATCTATAGCATATATTATTGCATAAAAAAGGCAATACATTGCAATATATCAACATCATCATATAACAAGAAAGTAAAGGATATAAATAAGCATCCAGCCTATGCATCATAAAGTAGTTGCATATCATATATGTGTGTGTCTCAAAAAAGTATCAGAGTACAAAAATAAAGGTGTCTATATACACTGAGGCCCATCGGCTCATAATCTATCACATTTCTATCAAAAATGTCCCTCTACTAGAGAGACCCCCTATCAACCCCTTCTCTCTTGGTCCTCCTGATCTCTGTCATGTCTGGAAGATGAGGTTCCCCCTGTCTAATGCCCTGTCTTTCTTGATCTAGGTGGCCCCCTCAGTCCCAACACTCCCCTGCTACTCTATGTCCTAGGGGAGTGTGATCTACTAGATGACGCTTTGTAACTCGGTGCCTACTGATCTCATGGCACATCTTGCTCATATGCATCTTGCCAGTACCTCTTCTCCTCCTGGTCATCCCTTAGCATCCTTGCAATTTTGTGCACACCCACATCTCTAATGGTACTGATAAAGTGGCATGACTCCTCATGCACACTTTGTTCTCTGGCCATAGCTACATCCCTCTCTGCTATCAACCTGTCCACCTGTGTAGTGAGTGATCATTGATCGGCTATCGATGATGTGTGATCTGCCATCCACAATGTGCAATCTATGGCCCATGTATCTCTCTCAAGTGCCAATTGGTCTATCTAGCTCATAAGCTCTACAATGTGCTATATATGACCCTCACACTGGTCATCAGGCACCTGTATGTCATCCCCATGTGGTGGATCATCCATATCCTCATCCATCTACATCAGCATATCACTGAGGTCCCTATCAGCATCTGAATCCTCCTCCTTACTCTCCTCATCATCCGCATCATCCTCATCGGACTCCTCCTCATCACCCTCCTCATCCTCATCCTCATCCTCCTCCTCCATGCTCTCATCTCTGGGCATCCACACTCTTGATATAGCCACATTCAGATCTGTCAAAGGAACATGCCTATGATCAGCAAACCACCTATCATACTCCTCTATAGTCCCTATGTATGCAAAATTTGCACTTGCTCCCCACTATCTGGGCTATAACTACTCAAACTCTACATATGCCACCTGAGGCTTGAGTGTTGCACCCCATTTCCTGGTCTCGGCCCTCGATCGAGAAAACAAAGTTGTACCTATCGGTACTCCCTGCCTCTAGCCAAATTGTCGAAGAACTTGCTCTGGAAGCTGAATCTCAATAACCATGTGACCCATGACAAACCTCCCAATGAGGTATCTCTCCTACCTACAATAAGGAAGGTGGTCCATATCATCATCCCATCTGAGGCAATCTCTGTATGGTTGCCATATTAAATCTCTGAGCAGATCTATCTCATGATGAAAATGCAATGTGTATCCTAGTGGCCCCTATGCTAGTGCTCCTCAATAATAGTATTCATATGGAAAATCTAGAAAAACAACTCTCTGATAAATGAGTCAGAACACAACTATGTGCTTGTATGCCCACACCTATAGTAGTGTAATCCCACTGCTGATAGACAACCCTCCTTTGTAGGCCAACTGGTGCAGTTGATAGTATGTCATCACAAGCATGCATGGCCACTATGCAAACACTATCCCCTCCATGATCATCTACTCAAGGACCCTCCCCCAGCCAATAGGGAATCTATGGCCTCATTTTTCAAGTACCAAAAGGCATGCGATAACTCTGCATATAAATGTTATCAATCAATCATGCTGCCTAGCAACTGTCTCCCATCGGATCTCACAGTCCTGAATATCCAAATCCTCATTGTCACTATCAAATAGCCTATGTAATTCTAACCTCCCTATAGTGGGGTCATACTCTGCTAGTTCCCCATGAATGGGAATGCTGAGGATGCACCATACATCCTCCAGTGTCACGGTCACCTCCCCTATCGATAGGTGGAATGAGCCAGTCTCCGAGTGTCACTGCTTGGCTAGTGCTATGATCAACCCCCAGTTTACCCTAATATTGGGCATGTACATAATGTAATAAAATCCTAGTGAGGCCATTATCTCCCTCTCATGACTGCTCAGTCGATTTCATATGTCCAGACATGCTGGTCTTCTCTCCCATGTCTGCAGAACTGTCATCTCCTCCTGCGATCACCATGCACCTTTGGTCAACTTTCTATACTTTCTATTTCTTTTTGATGAACCTAGGACCTTTTTGACCTGGTTTGACCTAATTTTGACCTTTTCCTAGGGTTTTGACCCGTTTAGGGAAGTTTAGGGTGGTTTAGGAACCCCCAGACCCCATTTTTAGGCCTTTTTGACCACTTGCATAGGTTGGCTTACCACCTGCATAGAATAGCCTCCCACCTACATTGACTACACAAGTGGTCATCCCACCTATGCTACTACATAGGTGGGCACGTCACCTATGCAGGTGGGCATATGACCTATGCAGGTGGCATGTGTGGACCCCTATAGGGCCCTATTTGACCCTGTTTGACACCTAAAACCACCTAGAAAAGTGTGCAAAGATAGAAATCACAAAGAGGCTTAGATGTACTCACCTCACGTCTTGTGTTAGCCACCATTAGAAGCTACACACTTGTTCTCCATGCTAATTCTTGGCTAGAACTCAATCCATCTTCCTTGCTCTAGAGCTCAATTCTTCAAAATGAGAGAGAAAATGAGAGAGAAAACCCTCTCCAAGCCCTTTTATAACCTCTTGGTTCCTTGATGGACATGCAACCCTTGCATTTTGTATTTTCCATGATACTTTTGGCACTCTGAACCCCATATATTTTGTGTTTGACCTCTAATTTTTTATCTAATTGTTGTTGTGGATCTGACTCAGCATTGTCAATAAATCGACCTATCATTTACATTTTTTGGATGATTTCTTGAGGAGGCACCTATGTATCCCACTATCAATGGGGCATGTTTTAATGCTATTTTATTTAGGATTCTTTGACACAACACTCATAATCGCATTATATCAAAGATGGGCAAAATGTAGACACCTAAAAATTGTTTGAGCCTGTTGGTCTATGTGTTTTAACATTTTTAGCATTACAATTGAAATTTATTTTTGTGACCTAATTATTCTTCTATGTTGCACATATGATCTTTATTATATGGCAACATTGTGGCTTTCATCAATGATTGAATATTGCAAAATTGTTCAATTATTTACTAACATTTCTGCTATCTTTATCAAATCGATCATTTTCCTAATATTTTTTATCAATCCTAAACCGATCCTATTCAATCCTAAATCAATCCTATTTGATCCTAAACCATTCCAAACCTTCCTAAATCATTTCAAACCCATTCTGTTCTATTCCTAATCACTTGCAGAATTGTTTGGACTCATTCTGACCATTCTGGGGCATTGTCCAAGATCATCGATGCCTAAATAACCCAATTTCAAACCAATCGATCAGACCCTATTTCAATTCAATCAATATTATCATCATTTCTAGAGCATTGTCCAAGATCATCGATGCTTCGTATCCCCTTAACTAGCTATTAGATAACATTGTCAAAGATCATCAATGTTATCACTATCAATCTATTAATATTAATTCAATAGTGTTGTTCATATTTGTCAATACTATTTCTAATCATTATTTTGGGAACATTTTCAAAGTTCGTTGATGTTTCCCCATTTCAATTTCAATCCTATTACGTCATCAAATTTCACTGGCACTTTTCAATCATTTCCAATCATCATTATCTGGGTGCATTGTCAAAGATCATCGATGCCTCGTGATTTTCCTAAACTATTTTGGAACCCTCAGAATTAACCCTAATCTTTATCAACATTATTAATATCATTCCAATTTGACATCAACACCTTCAATTTGATCGATAATCCACTAATTTACCCCTTTGGATGAATAACCCATAGTTTATCCCTAGGTCCTAATTGAATAAATAAATAAACTTTATTTATTCCCTTTTCCCTAAGTCTCCAATAATTAATTAAATTTTATTAATTAATTAGCTAATTTCAATTTATAAAATTTCTATAATTTCATAAATATAATTATGGATTTTGAGGAATATTTGAGAATATTGAATTATTAACTTGATTAATGATTCCTAATCCTACCTAAATATCATATCCCTTAATTGAGGATTCACATCCCTATTAAGGTGCTTCATGAATATTCTTGATATCTCCTCATTTGATCTCCCACACATCGTGTTTCCAAGCATCTCACCAACCAACTCTCTTCATTATTTATGGATTATTGCAATCCTCACCTAATTGATCCTCATTTCCTATAAATTGAGAGTTATTCCTCTCATTCAAGGTTAACCACAAGATTTTGAGAACCTCAAGAATTGTCAGAAATCTTCTAGTATTCTCATTAGCAAAACATGGCTTTTTGTGTAAGTGTGTGTGTCTCCAAAGAGAAACATCAATCTCATTATGGAGAAGAAACAACGACAAGGGAGCTTCCTTTGAAGGGGGTTTTTAAGTGTTTATGCTTATGTTTATGAATTCCTCTTGCAAATAGCTTTCATGATAGATTAGTTAGGGTAGCATGTTATTAGGGTTTGTGGTTACCTAAATATGCTATTTTGCCCCTTTTCTAGTCTTACAGGAGTGTTCTCAGTTTTTAATATGTATTTAGAAACCTAATTAGGCCCATCCTCACCGGAGGGATTTTTCACATTTTATGGTTATCAAAAGTTATTAA
>MU224495.1:526280-545859 GCA_018584345.1 Thuja plicata
ATATATATGACATACAATTTAAATATTATGATCTATAAAATTTATATATTAATATATATAAGATATTATAATATAAAATATATATTAATATATAATTATATATAATACATATTTAAATATATATAAAATTTTATATAACACAAATTAAATGTTATATACATAATTGATATAATAACCTTTAAATATTTATATAATACATATTAAACCTCTTTTTATATCTAAACGTTGAATTTTCTCATTTACTCCTGTTGTTTTTCGGGTACCCGAATATGGACTGGTGTAACTTTTACCAAAATATTCCTTGCCCCCACAGACCAGAGAATCACGCAATTTCAAAAAAATTTCATGGGTTTCAGATGTGTTGAAGAAAAGAAAAAGTGATTTGTAGCCCATTTTTTGAAAGTTAGTTAATTTGAGTTGTTTTTTGTCAACTTGTGGTCTCACCATGGGAAGCAGCATTCATCGAAAGTATAAATGGAAGATGAAGGTGATGGATGAAGAAATTCAATCATATACAGAATGAGATAGGGAAAATCACTAAAGAAAGATAGAAGGTATGTTAAACATTAATCAAGGTGACCCCGTAAATGTAGTTGCAAGTGAATAAGATGTTGTATTTAAAAATAATATGGAAATTAATTTTGTGAATACCAATGTATGGAGTGAAGATAAAAATGTAGAGATGGAGAGGGAAAATGTAGACTTGGGGAATAAAAATGTAGACTTGGGGAATGAGAATGAATTGAATGAAGATGAAAATGTATAGATGGAGATTGCAAATGTAGACTTGGGAAATGAAAATGTTGCACAAGAACCACAAGTGCGTTACACATCTCCAAATTATATGCGAAAGGAAGTCCCTTGCAATAAAGATAATCAATCTTCAAATTTAGGGCTTTCAAGAACACCTAAATGGTTAATTGAAATTGAGGAGAACATTATGAATAATTGGGAAGGAAATAGATCACATAGAACCGTTAGGTTGTGGGCTTCAAGACTTTATGATTAAATTTTTGGAAACAAGACATTGGTTGAGAAGTGTCAAATTTTTGTGCAGTTGTTAAAGATGCAAAAGATGAGGCCTGTTCTTGTGAAATTGAAGATTCATGTGAACAAGAAAATGGAGAGAAATGTCATTGTTGTGAAGAATCTTTTCAATGCTCTCAATAGAATTGGGAAGAATAGCAGAGAAAAAGACAAGAGAGTTTCTCGGAGGGTTATTACAACCTCCTTAGCAATTCATTAGTTAAGAAAGGCTCATTTAATGAGACAAACTTGTGTTGAATTCAATATAAATCATAAAACTTTGGGTAGATTACTTGCAAGAAGAGAAATACTTGATGATCCACTTCAAATTGATACATGGGCTTATGATGGGAGACTTCCACATTTTTATAAGAAGCTAACATATGTAGTCAAGGCTAAAATTTAACAATTTTGGCATGCTAACTCACCAAATGTGAAGGATGTCTTGAAGTTGAGAATTGGTAATCGAGACCGCACTCCACATCCTAAACATTATGATGACCCTGAAGAAAATAGATGACCCTTTAGGAACACTTGACTAGGTAATAATTTAACTGAGTGCAAGTTTTTCTAATTTAAGCTTAAATTCAATACATTAATTTCACCTTTCTTACATTCTATTTTGAGTCAGTAAACTTCATTTTGTAGGTGGATTGTAACTTGCGTAGGAGCACCTATGAAAACACCTAGGGTCACCATGGATCCAATTAGAGATAGAAGGAAAAAAGAATCCTTAATGGTTAATTGAGATCTTTTGAATCCTATAATGGAAATTTGTAACAATCATGTATGGGTGGCCAATAGTGCCAACAAGGGATCTACGTATAAATTTTCTTTGAAATAGGCAATTAAAACTCATAATTTATTATTATTTACTTATGTCATTTTCATGGTTTGAATTCTTACAAGTTTGATTGTTGTTTCTAATGCTTTAAGGATATTATTTTCTTCAATATGTGTTGAATAGTCTTTGAAATTCATAGATTATATACTTGTAACCTGTGAAGACAAGTTGTTTGGAGTTTGTTAGGACCCTAGGAAGTCTTGTGGTTAGCCTTGTGTCATTTCAAATTCATTTGACCTCTTAGAGAAAGAGGAATCCCTTGGGTACATGGTGAGACCTTAGGATTATTTTAAAAAGGTGTGGAGTCTTGTTGTCCAATTTGTGGAGTTCTCCAAGCCTCTGCATCATAATTTATAGTGAGGGTAAGTTAAAAGTAGCTCTGTAGTGTATATTTCAAACCATCTATCATGAAATCAAAGTGTCTTCTCTATCAGCTCCAGTTGGCTGGGTAAACACTAGTTACAACCCCACTCCACCCATGGAGTCACTGGAATGCTCATGACCATGCTCGACCCAAGTGTCCCCAAGGTGTAGTAAGTATGATTGGGAAAAAAGTTTCCAACATTTATATCTTGGACCTCGTGAGAGGTATCAAAAAAATTTAAGGGGCTATAGGATCTTGTTTCCAAGGTCTACACCAACCTCTCTTGGTTTTGGGGGATTCAACTTCGGCAAGGCAATCTCAGTCGATTCCAAAACTTGCAGTGAGGGTTAGTTGAAAGTAGCTCCATAGTGTATCTTTCAAACTGTCCATCCTAGCATCAAAGTACCTTCTCCATCAGCTCTAGTTGGCTGGAGAAATGCTAGTAACAAAACTCATTCCACCCACAGAGTCAATGGAATGCCCGCGACCACGCTCGACCCAAGTGTCTCTAAGGTGCATTAAGCATTATTGGGAAACAATATTCCATGGCTTGTATCTCAGACCTCGTGAGAGGTATCGAAAAAATGTTAGGGGATACAAGATCATATTTTTGAGGTCTACAACAACCTCTCTCAATTTTGGGAGATTCAACTTCATTTGTATTTAGAAAGGAAATCTCAGTCGATGCTAAAACTTGCAATGAGGGTCAATTGAAAGTAGCTCTGTAGTGTATCTTTCAGACCATCCATCCTAGCAATAAAAAATTTACTCCATTAGCTCTAGTTTCTTGATTAAACACTAGTTACAACCCCATTCCACCCACGAAGTCACTGGAATGCTCACGACCATGCTCAACCCAAGTGTCCCCAAGGTGCACTAAGCACAATTGGGCAGCGATCTTCCAAGGCTCATATTTCAGACCTCAAAAGAGGTATTGAAAAAATATTAGGGGATACATGATTGTGTTTCTGAGATCTACAACAACCTCACTTAGTTTTGGTTGATTCAACTTCGTTTACATTTGGCAAGGAAATCTCATTCGATGCTAAAACTTCTAGTAAGGGTCAGTTGAAAGTAGCTCCGCAGTGTATCTTTCAAACCTTCCATCCTAGCATCTAACCATCTATTCTATTAGCTCTGGTTTTCTGGGTAAATGCTAGCAACAAACCCATTCCACCCATGAATACACTAGAATGCTCACGACCATGCTTGACCCAAGTGTCCCCAAGGTGCACTAAGCATGATTGGGCAGTGATCTTCCAAGGCTTCTATCTCAGACATTGTGAGAGGTATCGACAAACCATCAGTGGATATGATATTTTTTTACCAAGGTCTACTACAACCTCTCTTGATTTTGGGTGATTTGACTTGATTTTTGTTTGTTAAGGAAATCTCAGTCGATGCCAAAACTTGCAGTGAGGGTCAGTTGAAAGTAGCTCTGTAGTTTATCTTTCAAATTGTCCATTCTAGTATCAAACCATCTGTTCCATCAACTCCAGTTGGCCGGGTAAACACCATTGACAAACCCATTCCACCCATAGAGTCACTAGAACGCTCGCGACCATGCTCGACCCAAGTGTCCAAAGGTGCACTAAGAACAATTGGGTAGCGATCTTCTAATACTTGTATCTCAGACCTCGTGAGAGGTATCAAAAAAAATTAGGGGATAAGGTATCATGTTACCAAGGTCTACAATAAAATCTCCCAAGTTTGGGCGATTTGACTTTTTTGCGTTTGGAAAGGCAATCTCAGTCCATGCCAAAACTTCGAGTGAGGGTCAATTGAAAGTAGCTCCGTAGTGTATCTTTCAAATGGTCCATCCTGGCATCAAACCGTCTATTCCATCAGCTTCGGTTAGTTGGGTAAACACCAGTGACAAACTCATTCCACCCACGAAGTGACTAGAATGCTTGCGACCATGCTTGACCCAAGTGTTACCAAGGTGCACTAAGCATGATTGGGCAACAATCTTCCAAGGCTCGTATCTTAGACTTCGTGAGAGGTGTCAACAAAATATCAAGGGCTATGGAATAATTTTTCCAAGGTCTACAAAAAACTCTCCTAGTTTTGGGTGATTCAACTTCGTTTGCGTTTGGCAAGGCAATTTTAGTCGATGTCAAAACTTGCAGTGAGGGTCAGTTGAAACTAGCTCTATAGTGTATCTTTCAAACGTTCTGTCCTGGCATCAAACCTTATATTCCATTGGCTCCGATTGTCTGAGTAAACACTAGTGAAAAACCCATTCCACCCACGGAGTCACTGGAATGCTCACGACCACGCTCGACCCAAGTGTCCTGAAGGTATGTGACTAAGGACAACAAATTTTGAGCATGATGTTATAAAATAATGTGGGTTGATTTTGACATATTTTTTATAACTTGATAAAGGGTATCTAAAGAACTTATTATTTTTTGAAGTCTTTTGGAAAGCTTTGGAGAAAACAACCAAAAATAGTCTAGAAGTTGATGTACTATTGAAGGAAGGATTTGGGTATTGTTACAAAACATAGGAGAATTTGAGTGATCTTGGTAATTTATTACATCTATTATGAAAAAAAGTCAAATAAATTGACATATAACTTCAATAAGATATAATTTAAATCATAATGATAATCAAATGTAACTTCAATATATTACAATCATATTCATAGTAAAGATATAACTTCACCATTTAATTCCATATACATGAATAATAAATGTGTATATAAAATATGACACAAATATAACATAAAAATGAAAATTTTCTATATATAGAAAGTATTAAAAGTATCTCCATATACAAATATGGCACATGCCATTTCAAAATGTCTACAAAATCAATGTTTCAAGGTGTACAATGTGGCATATATGCCATCTCAAAATGTGCCAAGTGGCATCTCTAAATGACCACAACTAAAACTACATCCTATGTCGTAGGGGGGTCATCAAAATGTAGCCTCTTTGAAGAACTATTTGGCTCTAATTGATCCTTCATAAAAAATGAGTTCAATCCGAAGTTAGATTGCTTAGTTTATATGATTTGTAGATATATAATTCATAATTCAAACACTAATTTAATCATAAATTATAATTGAATGCAAACATCTGTACATGGCCTCTTGGTTGCCTACCATGATCAGGTGTCCTAACATAAGCCTTTGGTAGCGAAGGGAGAATGCCACCAATACCAACTCTGACCTATAAATATATATTTGCAATAATGAGATTAGTAGAGTAGTGTAGGGGCTCAAGGTGAGACATAGAGTAATAAATTTACAAAATAGGATGATAGCATAATAAAATTACAAATTTATTAAACTAAAATTAAAACTTACATCCACCAATCTCTCCTCTGGAATAGTGGATTGGGTCAACAAAGATATGAAAGATTCTTGTGGGGCCTCCCTCACATTGGGATTAACCTATGAGAGTCAAAAAGAAAGTCAATTATATATAAATGTACATCATAACAACCCTGGTTACAAAATAAAAATAACAATATGTAAATCTACATACAATCGGGCTATCACTCTAAATCGAGATGCCTGTCACTCTAGGCTCTCGAACCTGTGTCAGGACATCGTCAAGAGCCACACCCTATACAATAAAGTGCATGTAAAATATTTATTACTACACACAATTGGCATACATATGCATGCATAATTAATCTTAAACAATTAATTACCTTTCCTTTGTTGACACATGAAGAAGGAACCCCCTTGTGCCCCCCACTAACATCAACTGATACCTACAAGAGTACAATAAGATGACAATATATTAGTAAATATATGAATTTTTTTGCTCTAATTGATAGAGATTTAAGCATGTACACCAAATTATATAAAAAAAAAAAATTGGTACATAATTTATAACATACCGTATAGGTTTCAAGGCCAAATGAAATGGCCAAAAGTGTGGAGTCATCCACATGTCTCAACTCCATCTCTGTCATCGACTGAACATAAATGGACCAAACATATATACATAAGTTCATGTAGTCATTAAAACTAATATAAATAAACAAATTATTTTTAAATTAAATAAATCATGTGATAAATTTATTTATAATGTTTACTCTTACTGTATCAAAAGGACTCCATGGCTCTACATAGCCCTCCTCAGCACTCTCATGAGACGTTGATGCTCCATGAGGTGTTGCAACCTCTATAGTTGTGTCTCTTGTATCCTCCTCATCAATAATATACTGATATGTATTAGCATCAGTAAGTCATCTGAGGCACAAATTATTGAAAATAATGCAAGTATGGGGCATGCTTACATGTGAACTACTACCAGATGTCAATGCACCAACATCATCTACACCAAGAAGAAACAATGACTTGGTCTGTGTGATCAACTGATCACTCACCATGTGAATGGGCCTAATACTCTGTGAGGCATCCTCTCCAATGATATCAGGATGCTGCACTAGAGGAGGGGGTGCGACTTTAGTGGGGGGACAAAGGTAGTGGCCTTTTTATGCTGGAAAAATAGCCTAGTCTGAGGAGGTCCTCCACCTACGCCCATGTTGGGCCTCATGCTCCAATAATTTACATTTTTACCAAGCACAAACTCAACATACAATTTTTTATAAAATAGAAAGGGAGCTCCAAATTGCTATGGGGTGGTTTATCAAAAACCATCCACCAGCGATCCCAAAACTATGTATGTATTGCATCGTTTGTGCACCATTTAATTGATAATTTAGGCTTTTTGGTGTCAACTTTTAATCCAGCTTTAGGATTCACAAAAGGGAGGATATATCTTCTTTAGTTATATTAAGGGCCGCAACCCCATCATGGTCAAGCCCATCATCAAATTGGGCATGCATATCATCACGCCAATGAAGAGTAGCATTATGTTGTCGTGTAAGTGTGTCAATGTTTTCAACAATAGTATTTAGGGTGGCAAGCATGGGACCTAATGTACGTATATTCTGATATGTGTTTTGGAACCCCCATATAGTGTTCAAATTATCTTGTATCAAATCCTCTAAAGATCGAGGGTTTGGAAGCGATTTAGGATTGTTTTGGGGATCATTATTTGGTGCGAGAGGGTTATTTTCTTCATTTTTGTTAGCCATGCCTGATTAAATAAAAAATTAATATAAATTTCAATTTTATTTGGTATATTATTAAAAAAATAAATACAAAACCCTATTTCAACCAAAAAAATACATTTAACATCAAAATGAAATAAAATAATCAAAATATACAAAGAATTTACTTGCCATATATACTGTGGAGTTGAATTTGTTGTTAGAGAAATTTAGGTACCCAAAAAAATTAAGTATAGGATATATAGAGCCATTTTCCAATCCTAAAAATGAGAGAAATTAGGAAAACAACTCGTGGGTTTTGATTTATGTCACAGGTTTTGGGTACTTGATTAGGCTTGTGCTTTGGTGTTAGGTTTTCCAAGGTGTACTGACACCCAGGCCTACTAAAAAGTCAACAAACATTTTCATGCACTTTTGGACGAGTGAAAAGTGGATTTTTTTTCACAACGCCACTTTTTTGCCCCTCATGATCTCGCACATACCCATGTAAATTAATACAAAATACTCTAGCTTGACACATAATACATAGTGGAATGTAGTCACTTAGGTCAAATTTAAATTTAAATTATAATATTTTATTCATAAACCAACCTAGATTAAGTCCACACTTATAGATCTAATCTACAAGGATGAAGACTAGATCTAGAATAAGATTCAATTTCTCAGAATAACATAACTACATTGAACCTTTCCTTCATCCTATTTGGATTTTCCCTTTGGTGCTATAACTCCCGATTCCTTTTGGAATACTCTTATTGAGATATTCAATCATAATTTTGTTGGATGGAAAGGGGCCTTTCTTTTCCATGCTAGAAAAGTCCCTCTTCTCAAATCGACCCTTCAAAACTTGCCTATGTATGCTATGAGTCTCTTTAGAATCCCAACTAATTCACTAATATGATAAAAGGAATTCAAAAGAGACTTCTCTGGTTGGGATTGGAAGAACAAAATCAGATGCATATGGTTTCATGGGAAAATATATGTAGACCTAAAAAATGTGGCAGTCTTGGAATACGGTAAATAATAATGGTTAATAAACCTCTCCTTTCTAAATAGATATGCTACTCCTACACTTGAGGAATTTCTCTCTACTAATCAGTGTATAAATGGATCTTACATTTGTAATAGTATTCAAAAGTCTAAGGAAATCGTGGATCAAGGAAAAAGGTGGAAATTGAGTGATGGAGGGAAGATAATTTTTTGGGATGACTATTGGATGTTGGATAAACTTCTCTCTAGCATCCTGACTTTTATTCATCTTTTTTATTACTATAAAGACTCTATGGGGTCTATAGTCTTTTATTAGAGGAGGAATCTCTCTTTGATTAATCTTAAGGACCTGAACCCTACACTTGAACCTATCAATTTGGAAATGAAGGCATGGTTTGTTAGGTCTGAAATCTATGACCAACTGGTCTGGGCCCACAACCCCAATGGAAGGTGCTATGTTTTTTTTCTTTCTATTTTATTTTTCAGGGATGTGAAAAAACCTTCTGGTCTAAATCCTCGGTGAAATACCTCATCCCTAAGATTAATTAGTTGTATTGGATATTTATGCAAAATACAATTTTAACTACTGACAATTTATACAAAAAGGGATTTTATCTTCCCAATAGATGTTATCTCTGTCCAAATGAATTTGAATCTACTTCACATCTCCTTCTTCATTCTTCCTATACCCTTGAGCTCTGGGATAATCTATTTCAAAGATGGAATGTCTTCTATATATTACCTAAGTCTTTGCAGGAGTTCTTCCTTCAATGTAGCTGCCCAATTTTTCATATGTTGCTAGGATGGTGTGGGCTATCCTAGCCCACCCCCTCACCTGATATGGAATATCTAGAAAGAACAACAAATTTTGATATTTAGAGATATGCATGCTACTCCTGGTATGATAGGGGAGAATATATTTGGAAATGTGAATGAAAATATCTACTTATCTATGAAAGCTTCTCCTTTGATGCTCTCTACTAATCATGAATTAAGGATTCTGAAGTGGAATATTGATGGTCTGAAATGTGATAAAGAGAAGATTAGGGAAAGGCTGGTCTAGACTTCTCTGACTTAGAGATGGCTCAAAGATAACTCTTATGGAGCTTCCAAAAGGAATCCAGGTTAGGCTGGATGTGGTGGTATTGTCAGGAAATATGTATTGGGGTTGTTGCTTTACCTCTTGGAGTTTAGACTAATCATCTGGTGGAAGCCATTGCTGCCCTGCAAACAGTCTTGTTGGCTAGAAATCCTAGCTATTGGAAGGTCTAGATAAAAGGAGATTCAAATAATATAATAACATATATTAGAGGAGATACTAAATCTTCATGGTCTATTTATAATATTATTGAGGAAATAAAAAGTACTATCCAAAGTTTTGAAGATTTTTATATTTCTCACGACTATCGTGAAGTCAATATGGTGGCTAATGACATAGCTAATTATGGTGTTAAGAGGGATAACATCATCACTTAGATAGGTGGAATAGAAATGAATTAGATTATATTTAATCTCATTAGATGTGGCAAGATTAACAATAAAAGTGGGGAAATTTCAAGTGATGATGGAAAAGATGTCTAGCCTCCTTGATAATCGGAATAAGTCAGAAAATCATATGGAAAGATGGATAGTTTTTAATAAGATTACTTAAAAAAAAATTTGTGGGTGTTTAGCTTCAGTGGGTGCCTCTATTAAAAATTATGACAATCACATTGAGGGTTATTCTACTTCTACTATAAATATGGGAGGTGAGTTGAAAATAGAAGAACCCATCTCTTGTGTTTGGAAAAAATGAGGAGAAGGTTTAGCAAAAGCTTAAGGTAGGAGGGATTACACCCTACCTGGAGACACTGCATGGCTACGATAAATATATTACCAAAAATCTTGTTGAAGGATGGAATAATGAAACTATTAATATTTTTGTTAAGAAGCCTGTGCTCTTCGTTAAGGTGACTGCTCAGATAATTGGTTTCCCTCTATCTGGCATGAAATTTTTAAACAAAGAAAAATTTCCAACAAGGTTTTTAAGATGTTCTCAAAATCTGATAAAGAAAAGACTATTCTTGTTATAGGTAATTCATATTTCTATGATAAGAGCCAGATTAAACCCATTTGGGCTAAAATTATGAGGGTTATTATGGAATACTTCAATGTTGATGGTAGATTCAAGAGGGTCTATAATTGTCATTTTGTGTTGTTAAATTATTTTAGACATAAATTCGAGGTTTCTTTCCCTTTCTTCCTTCTTTCCTCTTGTAATAATTATATTAAAGATAACAGGAAGAATCCTAGTAAAACAATTATGTATGATGGGCTCATTTACCTAATATACAATTTTTGTAGAGATAAAATTTTTGAGGGTGGTCAAAAGTCTATTGAGCTAAAAGGGGAGAAAGATAAGTGAAAAAATAGGGACTCTAATGTAGATAGTTCTAGAAATAGAATGTCGTCCTCAATAAAAAAAATTAAATCTAAGCCCTATACTCTGGTACTCAAATTTGATAAGGATAATGATGTGGAAATGGATGAAGATGAATAATAAGCTAATTTGGATGATTCTACTTATATGGAAAATAAGATGGATGAGGTTGATGATATTATAAGGAAAGAAGATTATAATGAAGTTAAAAGTTCCTCTATAGCAGATAAAAAAGTTGACACTGTGGAAGTTGTTGATGGGATGGAGACTGAGTACTCCATTGAAGAGGAAAAGAGCCATATCCTTAACCTTACTTGTTTGGTTATGAAGGATGAGAAAATGTACAATAATGAGAAAGATGAGGCCTCTTTAGAGTAATGATAGGGTGATGCGAGAAAGGAAGATGGTAATGTGAATACCTATTTGGAGAGTGATAATTCTGAAGGAAAAGGCAAGAGGGATAAAAGTAAAACTCCTACCCTAGTTGATTATGAAGATTATATTAACCATGAGGCTTAATCTATATCAGGGAATGATGATGAGGGCCCTGAGGAGAATCAACTCGATCAAGAGGAAAAAGTGTTGAAGGGAGCCTTCTCTTCTTTAAATCTAGAGGAATTTAATGATAAAAGAGATTTCAATGTTGAGGTTCTCTGTACTGAAAAATCTAAGTCCATCCATTCCTTTAGAATGGAAAAATGGACCTTTATGAAGTTAAAGAGATCCATCTTAAGTATTGGACGCTTGCAGCTAAATTTGAGGACCTCTGGCAGAGTATGGAAAATAAAAAATTTGAGAACAAGGAATTTGGTGATAGTAATGGGTATAAGGAAAATGACAGCTAGGGGATGGTTAATACAGAGATGGATAGAAAATTTACTACTATGTTGGATGATAAAATGTAGGAATTACATGCTAAGGTGGAGATAAATGAGGCAATGTTAAAGAGGATCCTTCATACCAATTATGAAGGAATGAAATCTTCTACTAATAACCTTAAAGCATTATATGCTATGTTGGAAGGTCGGTGCCATGATAAGGTAACTATTAATGTGGAACTAGAGCCTACTGATTCTTATAGACAAGTTTCAAGCCCTGGGAAGCACACCAGGTCAAGTATAAAAAAAAAAATTCTTCATTGTTCCCAAGGATCTGACGAGCCTAAAGGAGTCAATCTAGAGGACGTCTTGTCTAGAAAAAGACACTGCTAATTTTCTAAAGAAGCTGGCTTAACCCTTGGTGGCTTGCTTTTTGTTGGTTTTCTCTATGTGTCAGTCTCTTGGTGTCTATTGGTGGTATTTATTGGTAGTTCACAGTCTATTTTTGTTGTTTTTGTTGTTTTTAGTCTCGGTTGGTACTTCTTAGTTTCTGCAAATATTTCTCTTTCTGGTCCTTAATGCTTATCTTTCTTTTTGTAATGTAAAGGATTTTGGGGCCCCTTCAAAACCTTCTTTTTCCTTAATAAAAATATAACTAGATTAAAATATAATCATATCATAAACAAAATTAATATTAAATATAGCACTTATAGACTGGGGGAAGAGTACTAGTAGCCATGCACATTCTAATAGTTGTGCACTCCTTGTGTACCCAACCATGTAATGGAAAATTTAAAAGGAGTCAAAATAATAATAATTAAAAGCACATTAATATGTTTTACATGTACCAATAACTGACCACTTTATAGCTTTTTGGTTCATAATTGGCCCATTTATGCATCACTATTGGGGTATTTATGCACGAATAGTAGGACATTTTTCCATAACTAATAGTAATTTTGAGTTCCATTTATCGAGGAATATTTAAGTAGGTATCAAATGACACTTTGAAATGGCCAATTTTTACCCTTTAACACTAAATGAATCCTATACAGAGCTTAGTTAATACCCAAAAGCCAAAAATATTTTTCTAAGTAGTGAAGTCACAGACAAAGACAACCAAAATTAATCATTGAAATCAGATGTATAGCTTAGACTCTATGGATCGATGGAGTTAACTATAATGACTACTAATACATTACCCAAAAATCAAAGACATTTTTTAAGTATTTAAGTCACATAGAAACAACCAAGAGAAAACATCAAAATCTGATTTATAATTTAAGCTTTATTAATGCATGAAGATAACTATAAGAATCACTAGTACACTTACCTTAACTATTGTATAATTTTAAATTAAATAAAATGTACATATTGGAAATGAGCTAGTAGTGGCTATATCTAACTTTTCACATTCAATTGAGGTACCAAATGATGTCAAAATTTCCAATTTTTGTTTTGTTGTTTTTGGAAGTGACTTAACTACTAAAAACTAAGGTTTTGGATTCTCACCAATAATTATGCACTATATAGAATGTGTTATGTGCATATAGGTCCAAAAGTGACCAAAAAAAGTGTTGAATGGAATTCGACACTAATAACCCTAATAGTGGTTCATTTTGTATGCAATAATAAATTTTTAAAAACCTAATTTATGAATTGAAAAGAACCTAATTGTAAGTTTTTAAGTGTATGGGCATGTTCACATGTTTCATATTTGCGTTAATAATGGGGGACACCTAATCCCCCGTGGCCCCTTCCCATCTCATCATGGGCCAATAAATGCCACTTACGAGATTCATGTGCAAACATTTGGGAACCCTAAAAATGAATTTTTCCTAACTATTTTTTTATATTTCCCTTCTACATTTCACTCTCCTTCCATTTCTCTTTGACTTAGCTCTGTAACTTCTTCGACTTTGCTGAGAAACCATTTGGGATCCGATGTGAAACCTCTAAGTAACACCATGACCTTCAAGCATGATTTATTTCTTGTATGTACAGTGATAGAATTAAACAATGATTGTCCCAATATATTCCATTTCCTTAAAATATTTATTATTTTGTAAATTTCGTTGATGGTTTCAGTTTTTTGTTAAATGATTATCCATATGCATAAAGGGTTACCATAAACAGATGAATTTTTCTTCCATGTTCATATATTTTGGTATCTTTTATCATCATTGATTTAAATAGCTTCCATTTGCTTTAAATGTATATTATTTTGCAAACATCATCGAGGGTTTCAGTTTGTTGTTCATTGATTATCCGTATGCATAAAGGGTTACAATAAAATGATCAATTTTGGTTCCACGTTCATGAATTTTGGTATCTTTTGTCATCATTTATTCAAATGGATTCTATTTCCTTGAAATTATTATTACTTTTCAAACTTCATCAAGGGTTTCTGTTTGTTTTTCAATGATTATACATATGCATAAATGGTTACAATAAAATGATAAAATTTATTACCACATTCATGATTTTGGTTTCTTTTGTCATCATTTATTAAAATGGCTTTCATTTCCTTGAAATTTTTATTATTTACCATATCTAGACAAGAATTTTGGTTTTCTCTTCAATGGTTAACTATATGCATAAAGGGTTGCAATAAAATAATAAATTCTACTTCTCCATTTGTGCATTTTGGTTTATTGTGTCATATTTTCTTGAAATGACATCCATTTCATTAAAATGTTAATGATTGGTTGATGTCATCAAGGGTTTCATTTTTTTTCTAAGTGATTATCTATTTGCCTAAAGGGTTACAATACAATGATGAAATGTGTTAAGATTAACATGCAAGGTGATTTTTGATTAATATAATGTTTAGATTAATATATTGTAAATTACTATTCTATATCAAGTTGATGTAATCTTAGTGTCTAAAAAATTTACACTATTTACAATGCCTATAGGAATTTACATCAATTATGTCAAGGATGGTATATTTTGTCATCATTCTTTCAAATAGCACCCATTATATTATAATCATAATTGTTTGTTTTAGGTGTTCTCAATGGATCAAACATTTGGCATTCAATTTTGTCCTTTCAAGGTTTCATTGGAAGACCAGTACTCCATATTATTTATGTGTATGATGACGATCTCAAAAAATTCTTAGAATGATTTTAGAATAACTGAGAGGGGAGGGGTGAATCAGTTATCCTCAGGTCTAGATGTAGCAAATAAAAATTTTCTATATTTCAGATCTACTCGGCAGCAGTAGCATATGTCAACAACTTTAATCATGCAGTTTACTGTCTAATGAAATTAGCTTGTAGAAACATAATAGAAAAATAACCATAAGTATTCACACAAGTTGACACAAGTATTTAATGTGGAAATCCAATATGGGAAAAACCACCAATAACATGCTACCAAGTTTTCACTCTTCTGAAGTGAGCTCTGTGAGGAGCTAACCCTGTTAAAGGTTACAATAACACACTGTTAGGTGTGACCTGGTTAAAGGATTTAATCACCCTGTCAGGAGTGGCCTTGTTAGAGGACTTAGAACAGTCCACCTGAATGTCACCTTGTTAGAGGATTTATATAGATGATTTTTAGGTCAACCTTGTTAAAGGATTTACCTGATACAATGGTTAGAAAGTAATCAGCAATTGTGATGTGATACATGCAACTTACTTTGCAAATTCAGATCCAATTATAGCTCTAATGTTAACTTACTGAATGGCCTACATTGTCATTTCAATCTTCTAATCTTCTTGGAAATTTGTCAAGCAATCACACATGCAACTCTCTGCTTTTGTATTCAGCCTTCTCTGCTAGGTCATGCCAATCAGTAAATCAACTATGCAATCCTCTTGCATACATACATGAACTTCCACACACTTGCATACTCAATAGCACATAATGAATAACCCCTGAGGTTATCATATACCTCTCTGTCTAGGTTAGATAAATCTTTTCCGCTTAATCAAGATCATAGATCTTAGGTGAGGTCAGATCAAATAGATCATTCCATCATTTACATTACATTTACTTCTCCACATTAGTCTCTAATTAAATCTTTAAACTATGCATTAATTACAGTTACCCATACATTAAATGACGTGGATCAATCTTTAATTAACTTTACATATCCCAATAAAATTAACTAAGTCGGCCAGAGATCTAAATCTCATCATTAATCAAATTACTGTAAGTTAGCCAACATCACTATTTCCACTCAGCAATTTCACTAGTGCTCAGCATTGAACAAACTTGCTCGTCACAAACAACTTCGCTTGGCATAAACAACTTTCCTTGGCACAAGCAACTTTGCTTGTCACAAGCCAAACTTGCTCAGCACAAAACAACCAAAAAAAACTATCTTTGAAAGATAAATAACTAATTACTTTGCCAGAGTGCCAACTGATCAATTACCCTTTTATTTTCCTTAAATCAACCATTCACTTGGTCTTCTTGTTAAATCTTCTTCATCAATAGTGGATATGGTACTCAAATAGATAACAATAGTCTCACCCGTTAAGGTTTGACAACAATGACAAAATAACAATTGCTTGCATTGCCACTTTCCAACAATCTCCCTCTTTGGCATTGATGGCAACACAAAATATTAAAACAACGATTTAACAAGCATAGTTACCATACAATCCAAAAATTTACCTGTGTTCCTTGATATGAACAAATCTTCATTAATGTATTTTTCTTCATTCTAATTCTCATCTGTAAAACATTTCTCCCTTTGTTTCTATAATCACACTGTAATCATTTGTGTCTAAACATCTATAGACTCCCTCTGAGTATATAATCACTTCAATGTTTTCAATAGTAACTTCTGCCTCTATATACTTCTTCCTTTATGTAATTTCTTCCTCTAGGCAATCTTAGGAAATCTCTCCCTCTTTGACAAAAATGCCAAATACATCAAAATCATTATCATGTAGATCTTCAGCATCATGTTGATCCTGTCATCTTGATTATGACTGATTTTCTTTTCTATCCTTGTCCAACTTCACAACTTTAGTCAGCATCCTAAAGTGTGACTTACTGCGCATCAATGTATAGTGTATTTTGAGTGTTATATTTGATGCAACAGTACCATACAAAACTTAATTAGCCTTAGTCAGGGGAATCACCCCCATTTTATGTCGTAGATACTCATGAGCATCCTTGGGTAGTGCCTTTGTGAATATGTTTGCTAATTGTTCTTTAGTGTTCACATAATCCAGTCTCACTTCTTTGTTCTGAACTAGCTCCCTCAGGTAATGATACTTGATTGCTATGTGCTTTGTCTTTGAGTGCATAATAGGGTTTTTAGAGATATCAATGGCACTCGTGTTATCATAATATATGACAACTAGTTCAGTGATTTCTTCCTTCATACCTTTTAGTAGTATCTTCAACCACACAATGTTAGAGCAATTGACTGTTTCTGCCACATACTCGGCTTCAGCTGTAGATTCTGAGGTGCAGTTATGTTTCTTTCTTGTCCATAAGATCAATCTTTTACCTAAAATAAATGCTCCACCAATAGTGTTTTTCCTGTCATCAACATTTCCAGCCCAATCAGAATCAATGCAAACTATGAGTTCAAACTTGTCATTTTTCTTGTAGCATAGACCATAGTCATCAGTTCCTTTCAAATATCTTAGAATCCTTTTTACTGCCATCATGTGAGTTTCCTTGGGGTTAGCAGAAAACCTTGCAACAATTCTAACAGCTAGGGCAATGTCAGGTCTACTATGTACAACATATTGTAGTTTTCCAATCATTGATCTGTAGAGTGTTTGGTTCACTTCTTTTGTGTCATCATCTTTTGTTAGCTTCTATCCAGTATCCATGGGTGTACTCACTGGTTTGGACTCTTCCATTCCAAAAAAATTCAGTATCTCCTTGATATATTTAGATTGAGTGATATAGATACCATTCTTCATTTGATAAATTTGTAAGCCAACAAAGAATTTTATTTCACCAAACATAGACATCTCAAACTTAGTTTGCATCTCTGTTGCAAATTTATAGCATAACACATCTTGTCCACTAAATATGATGTCATCTACAAAAATTTCAGCTAATAATGTACCTTTTCTTTTCTCTGTCTTCAAGTACAATTTGTTGTTGTCATTGGTTCTTGCAAATCCAATCTTGATCAGATAATTGGGCAATCTCTCATACCATGCTCTTGGCACTTGCTTCAGTCCATATAATGCTTTGTGCAATCTACAAACCATATTCCTTTTGTTTGGGTCAACAAAACCATCATCTTGCTCAATATACACTTCTTCTTCCAAGATACCATTGAGAAATGCAGATTTCACATCCATCTGATAAACTTTGAATCCTTTATAGGCTGCATATGCAAGGTTCCAACTCCTTCCAATCTTGCAACTGGGGTGAATGTTTCACCATAGTCAATTCCTTTCTCCTGTGCATAGCCCTTGCATACCAGTCTAGCTTTGTTTCTTGTCACATCTCCATGTTCATTCAGTTTATTTTTGAATACCCACTTTGTACCAATTACATTTTTATCCTTCGGCCTAGGTACAAGTGTCCAAGTCTTATTCTTCTCAATCTGTTCAATTTCCTCATTCATTGCCTATATCCAATCTTCATTTTATAAAGCATCTTTTACTATTTTGGGCTCAAATTCACATAACAGACATGTGCCATTTTTCAACTAACTTCGTGTCATAACTGCAGAATCCTTTGATCCAATGATTTGATTAGAATTGTGGTGTCTCCTCACATATTTTTCTAGAGTAGGCTCAGGTCTTGCTTCAGATTCATTGATTGTGTTTAGTTCTAGTTGATTTTGTGACTCAGCATCTCCATCAGATAGCTCAGCATTCACTTGCTATTGCTTGACAGTAGCCTTAGGTAATGTATTAGAATCTTCCTCATCCAGATATATGAATGATCTATAGCTTTCAGGTTCTTGTGTACTTTTAGCTTCATTCCTTTTTGCAAACTCATCAATTCTAACATTTGCACTTTCCACAACTTTGTTAGTATTAGAATTCAAAAATTTGTATGCTTTTTTTTTCATTGAATAACCAAGGAATATACCTTCTTCACCTTTAGCATCAATTTTTCCATTTTTGTTGTCCTTCAGTATAAAACATTTTCTAGGTAAGTGCAAGAAGTTGGGTGCCAATTCTGCGGAAGTCTTATGGGCTTTAAAACTACCGCTAGAAACAGGCATCCATTTTGAAAAAAATGGGCACCCATCTTAGGCTCAGACACCCGATCCAAAATTCAAAAAATGGGTGCCCATTTTTTAAATATGTTTTTTTTTTTAAAATCATTTTTTAATGCCGATTTATTACATTTAAGAAATGTGTACACGTTTTTAAACGTGTGCCCATTTTTTAAAATTCTAATTTACCAAACCACCATTTGCATTGGATTTCGGTTCGGGACAGGTTTGGTGGGACCAAGCCTATGCTTGGACCTCCAAAATATTGGCTAAGGCATTTGAACACTAGATTTCTGTCTTACCGTAATTTTTTGAGGATCTTCCTAATCGAATTTTTTGATGAAATTAAAACCCATTAGAGATCTTACTGTCTAGATTTCAAAAATATAAATTTTATAGTGATATGATAAATTTTACTATTTTTACAATATTTATTAATCAAAAGTGGTAACTAAACTTAAAATAGTAAGGTTCACTAAAACTTTAATAACTTTTTTGATTTTAGGTTTTTGAAAAAATGAATTATATTTGACCAATCTACATAGAATTCTATTCAAAATATTAAAAAAAAAATTCTCAAAAAAGTGAATTTTTCATCAAATTATGGTGGTCGTACATGAGAGGTTTTGAAAATTTACTTTATAGTCAATTAAAAATTAATAAAAAAAAATATTCAATTAAAAAAAAAGAAAAAATATTCTAACCAATCTTTGATGTGTTAGGTACCTTCCCCCAAAAGGATTTAGAAAAATTCTTTTATTTACTTCAAAATAGGGTGGTCGTACACATGCAGGGTATGGTCCTGAAACAAGCATTTTGAAAAGGAGGTTTTTAAACATGCCTACTAAATATATTTTCTACTATGTGGGTATTTAAATAAATTACATATTTGAAAAATAGACTCTGAGCACTACATTTT
>MU224495.1:555276-569289 GCA_018584345.1 Thuja plicata
ATGACAACACTATAAAACTATTACAATTAGGAAATGATAGATAACAAATACAAATCCAATTCAAAATAAAATGACCAATGCAAAATGAAATTTTCAAATTGGATCATATGGCACAAGATATAATAGGCCATTTGAAAAACATAAATCTGAATTCATAAAAGAAGGTTCCTATTGTAATAGCTACAACAATATTACATTTTTTACTTAGATCATGTGGCACAAAATTTTCATTCCTCTAATGAATAGTAGTTGTAAATTATAAAAATAATAGAATTAACACATTTTACAATCATATTAGAATTATTTTCGATCAAAATGCATAACTGTAGTTATCTAAATGAAATTTTATAACCCCATCATGTTTGATCTTGTTCGTAGAATATATGAAAAACAAAACCGTCTTCTATGATCAAAATACAAAATATAGAACTCATACTCAATTGTCCATACTGGTTTTAAAAGCACCAGAGGTCACATCTCCATGGGTACTAGAGTTTGTCACACATGTACCGGTAGTTTTTGGGGTAGGAATGACTTCTAGGAAACTTTCTATATACAATAGAGAAATGCTTTCTTATCATATGAACTAAGTTGGATATTCACAGGGGCACTCCCAATTGGAAAGCCACTAACAATTTCTTAAAGTGGGGAGTAAATGGTCATCATATTCTCTACAACAGGTGGTCTTGCCTCCTCTACCAACCTCCTATGTTTAGCTTTCTCTTCTTGTTTTTCTATCTTTGCATACATCTTGTGTTCTCATTTATCCTTTGCCTCCTCTTGCCTCTTCAACCTCTCCTTTCTTTTTTTCTTCTTCTCCTCATCCTCTTGTATTTTTATTGTATCTTTTTTTTTGCCTTGATTCTTCCCATTGTATTTGGTCTGCTTCACGTTATGTCTTCCTCTCCATCATTTGTTGCTTCTTACACTTTTGCAACTCCTCATTCCTCTTCCTTTCTGCCTCTTGGACATTGAGCAATTCAATATAGTCATTAAACGCCAAAATTTGGGACAGCCTTGGTGTAGGAGCACTTAGGTTTAGAGGCCCTTAGGAACATTTTGGATTTTCTTAATTCAATTTGTAAGGTGTTTGTTCATTCACTCTTGTAATGACCGAGTTCAAATTCGGTCAAATTGGTTAATAAAACCCCTAGTTTCTTAGATGCATGTTTTTAGTTTAATTGTGTATTTCAGAGGTAGTTTGCAAGCCTCTAGAAATCCAACCAAGGAATTAGGAACCTTAGATAATTTTATTGGTATGTACTGAAGTGCTCAACATGTACTGATGCTTACTAATCATTCTTGCTACTGATGCTCGGTAATGATGCATAGTACTGGTGCTTGGAACTTGGTACTAATGTTTCTTAGTACTGATGGTGTTCGGTACTAATGGTGCTTGGTACTAATGGTGTTCAGTATTGTAGTTCTTAGTACTACTATCGCTCGGTGACATGTTCTAATGTTCAATATGTATTGCTATTCCTCGATACATTCAATTATAATGGCCCGATAAAAGTAGATTTTTTCTTTAGTGGACAGTATGGTCAGTTGTAACAGTTCGTGAAAAGATGCTTTCAACTTGAGTGGGTAGATAAGGTTCTTCCAATGATGGGAAGATCATTTAAGGTCTCACAAGCCTTCCCTTTGAGAGGTTTGATAGAGTTTGATATAGGTTGATAAAGATAGAAAGAGTTTGATGTGTTTGTATGTTTTTTTTTTTTTTGTTTATTTGTTGTTGTTTACTCTATATGCAAGTAGTTTAATCTTTTATTTTCATTTTGAAATTTTTAAGTTTCTTGCCTATTCTGGGTTATAAATATTGAATGGCTCCTCAAGGTTCTTGAATCCATGGTGAGAACCATGTGCCTAGATGAAATTGGAGAGGATCCCCTGTATATAGTTTTATTTTCTTTTTTTTTTGTAGGAAAAGTGACAGTCATAATGTTTGAGTTCTTACCCTAGGCAGGCTCAGTAATAGTTCGAATAGGGAAGAAAGTGAGAAATATGTTATAATTGTATTGGCTAAACGAGTCGATTTAGTGAGGATGAATCTATTCTTGTAGGTTCATTGAGTGTGGAAGAGTAAGTTTTTTATGGGAACTGGGTCTTTGGAGGGAAGTGAAGTTCTTAGTGACTTAATTTAGATTAGGGTTTGAGAGTACACTAGGAGGTCTAGAAGAGAGACCTTAGAGTAGAGTCAAGATGACTCTAGGAAGAATCTAACAAGTATCCCATCAGATTGGTATCAGAGCCTAAAGATTGGGCATGTGTTTTTTGGGTGTCATCTTTAGAGAGTTTGTAGATTCATTCAAAATGGTGACCAACACTAAGTTGGTGAAGGATGTAGAAGAGCATAAAGAGGAGAATAGACTCCTGAAGGAACACTTGGCCAAAATAGAAACTAAGTTAGAAGAAGTGCATCTTAGGACTGCAGCTGTCAGTGAACTGATGAGAGAAGTTGATGGAAAGGGTAAGATAGTGGCCAAGGAAGACATAATACTAGAGCTAGACCCTGTGCTTCAAGAAGAGCCATTCTTGAGAGCTTTGAAAGTAATGAGTGGTAATTCCTTGGAAGGTGTGCCTCTGTTCACTGGAAAGATGGAACTAGGAGAAGTAATGGAGTGGATAGAAGGTCTTGAGAATCACTTTAATTGTGATAATGTGACCGAGGCTCAGAAGGTTAGAATAGCCAAGTCAAGATTGAGAGTGACTGCTCTCACGTGGTGGAAGTTTGTCTAAGATGAAAGGACCAAAGAAGGAAAGAATCCTATAACTAGTTGGAAAGGTATGGTGGCTAAAATGAGGGAATCTTATCTCCCTGATGATTATGAACTACAGTTGCACAAGAAAAGATAGAATCTGAGATAGAAACACTTAGAGATCAGTACCTATACAAATGAATTTCACAAGTTATGCTTAAGGTCACATGCAATGGAATAGGAGAGGCTAAAAGTGGATAGGTATCTAAATGTTCTCAAGTAGAATATCAAAGAGGAAATTAGTCTCTTAAATCCAAAGATAGTACATTAATGCTATTAGCTAGCTCTTAAAGTTGAAGAGAAGTTCAGAAAGAAACAAGATTCAAATAGTAGGGGAAGAGGAAGAGACAATAGAAGTCAAAGAGGAGGTTTTTGAGGAAGTAATTTTGAGGCTAGAAATTAGAGTGAGTCCAAACTGATAGAGAATGAAGGAGAATCCAATAATACAAGAGGTGGTTACAACCAAGGAAGAGGTTCAAATAACACTTCAAGAGGAAGAATCAATAACTAGGGAAGAGGATCTTATTTCTCTTCAATGAGGTGTTATAATTGTCAATAGTTTGGGCATCCTTCCTATACATTTCCTAAGAAGGGTTCTACAACATAAGGATGAGAGAAAATAATAATAATGTGCAAGAAGAGTATTCTAGAAGCAAGACAGTAGAAGTCGCCCTAGATTATGAGATAGGGAAAATTTGATGATTCACAAAGATCTCCTCAAAGAGCCCATCGAAGAAGAGCCAAGACAAAGAAGATATATGTTTTGAGTCAAATGCAAGGGACTTGGTAAGGTTTGTAAAGTTAGCATAGATTCTGGTTCTACTGATAACATAGTTTCTGTTGAAGCTATTGAAAAGTTAAATTTGAAAAAGATTCCTAATACTAACCCTTACAAAGTTACTTGGTTGAACAAATATCAATATGTACTGGTTAATGAATAAGCATGGGTGGAATTTTCCATAGGAAGCTATAAGGACTGAGTTTTGTGTGATGTCTTACCGATGGATGCTTGTCATCTATTGTTGGGTAGACCTTGGCAATTTGATAGACATGCAATGCATGATGGAGCTAAGAACTTCCATTCATTTAAGAAAGATGGAGTGACTTTCAAGATAAAACCAACCTTGGAAGAAGGTGAAGTGAAGAAAGGGGTTCCTAACATACTATTTGTGGGAGAGAAAGAATTCTTGAGACACTAGAGGAAGAAGATGGAGTGTGGCCTGCTTTGGTTCTAAAGACAAAGGATGAGAAGAGAAACAAGAAGGAAGAGTTACCTTTACAAATCAAGGAGTTGTTAACTCAATATCAAGCCATATTTATTGATGGTCAAACATATAACCTACCACCTGAGAGGTCTATTAGGAATCAGATTGACATCATCCCAGGAGCCTCACTTCCAAACAAAGCTTCTTATAAAATGACCCCACAACAGAATGCAGAAATTGCAAGCCAAATTCAGGAGCTACTAGATCAAGGGTTGATTAGGAAGAGCATAAGTCCATTTGTTGTTCCCAAAATCCTAGCACCAAAGAAGGGTGGTACTTGGAGGTTGTGTATAGATTCTAGGGCCATAGATAGGATTATTATCTGGTATAGATTCCCAATACCTAGGATAGAAGATTTAATGGATTGTCTCGGTGGAGCTAAGTATTTATCCAAAATAGATATTAAGAGTAGGTAACATCAATACTTAGCCAAAATAGATATTAAGAGTAGGTATCATTAGATAAGAATAAAAGGTGGAGATGACTGGAAGTCTTCTTTAAGAATACCGAGGGACTATATGAGTGGATTTTTATGCCTTTTGGGTTATCCAATTCCCTAAGCACATTTATGAGGTTAATGAATGAAGTGTTGAAGGAATTCATTGTAAAATGGGTTGTGGTGTACTTAGATGACATTTTAGTGTTCATTAAAACAAAGAAGGATCATCTCAGACATATACAAATGGTAATGCAAAGACTGCATGAGGAGAAGTTAACAATCAACGTAGAAAAGAGTGAGTTCATAAAGAAATAGTTAGTATACTTGGGTTTTTTTTTTATCTCAGAGGGTAACTTGAATATGGATACCACCAAGGTGGAAGAAATGTTTAATTGGACTACATCTAAGTCAGCTACAGAAATAAGAAGCTTCCATGGATTAGCAAAGTTATACAAGAAGTTTATCAAATAGTTTAGTGAAATCAACACACATGTTTTGGATACCATAAAAGGAGGTATGAAAGCCAAATCCCAATGGAATGAGTAGGCTAATAAGGGATTTGAGAATTTAAAGAGAAGAATAGAAACCCAACCTATACTAACACTTCCCATTTTTGACAAGTTGTTTACTGTGGAATGTGATGCCAGTAATATTGCCATAGGTGCAGTTTTGAGTCAAGAGGGGAAACTAGTAGCTTTGCATAGTGAAAAACTTAGTGATACAAAGAAGAAGTACTCAACATATGATTTAGAATTATATGCAATGGTACAAGCACTAAAGAAGTGGAGACATTATCTCCTTCCTAAATAATTTGTAGTCTTTATCGACAATTAGGATTTAAGTATTCTGAATTCATAGGATAAACTAAGCCATAAGTATATGAAGTGGGTGGAGTATATCCAAGCCTATACCTTCACCATCAAGCACAAGAAAGGAGTTCAGAATAAGGTGCTACATTCATTGAGTAGAAGATTGCTCACAGTGCAAGAAATTCAATCAAGAGGCATTGGCATAGACAACTTCAAGGATCTGTATCCAATGGATGAAGACTTCTCAACAGCCTATAAGTTATGTCAAGATTTTCAAAACCACTTTCATAGTGAGTATTCTGATTTCACTCTCCAAGAAGGTCTTATTTTTAAAGGAGGACAAATTTGTGTACTAAGAGGTTCAATGAGGGATAATTTAATGCAAGAGAATCATAATGGTTCATTAAGTGGACATTTTGGAGTGCATACAACTTTAGATTTAGTACAAAGGTACTATTATTTGCAAAGAAAGAGTAGGGATGTCCAGAAGTATGTAGAGACTTGTATAGTTTGTCAAAAGGCTAAGGGGACTTCATCCAGTGAAGGATTGTGTCAGCCACTTCCAATCCCAAATAAAACTTGGGAGTGCCTCAGTATGTATTTTGTGGTTGGACTTCCTCAGACTAAGCTGAGAATGGACAATATTTTTGTGATTCTAGATTGATTTTAGCATGGATCACTTTGTGCCATGAAAAAGTACTCATGATGCATGCTATATATAGCACATCTCTTCTTTAGAGAAGCATTAAGGATACATGGATTACCCTTGAGTATTGTATCACACAAGGACTCTAATTTTATGAGTCATTTTTGGAAAACCTTATGGTAGAAGCTTGGTTAAAATCTTTCCTTTAGCTTGACATATCATCCACAGACCCATCGTTAGACTGAAGTGGTGAATCGAAGCTTAGGAAATCCTTTGAGATGCCTCACAAAATAATATGGACAATCATGGGATCAGTTAATTACTTAGGTAGAATTTGCCTATAATGTTACATTCAATAGATCGACTAGAAAGAGCCCTTTTGAAACACCAGTGGGAGGACAGTGCTTGTATCAAACAAGAAACACCATTACAAATATCAACTTATTATCCAGGTAAAGGCATAATACACTATCATGGGAGTGAAGAATATCAACCTTTAAGTGATCATATTCAATGTTATTAAGCTACATGAGCATTATTTCATAGGTTTCTATTGCAACAGGTATACAAGGGATTCATCCCAGGGGTATACGTGAACTTAGGGATCTTGGAAGAAATGCAGAGAAGAGTGGTTATGATGAATATTTTTCTCAATCTATGAAAGAATTCCATGATACTGTGAAGAATACATTAGTGGAGAGTACAACTCACACCAAACAGAAGGTAGACAAAAAGAAAAGAGATGTTCAGTTCCAAGATGGAGATTTGGTCATGGTGTACCTAAACAAAGAAATACTCCAAAAGGGTGTCCCAAGTAAGCTTCAGATTAGGAAGATTGGCCATTATACAATTCTAGAAAAGTATGGGTCTAATGCTTACAAAGTCGACCTTCCTACTGATATAGGGTTATATCTAGTTTTTTATGTGGCAGAATTTGTGTTATATAAGGGACAAATTCCAGAAGGAGGTCATCGTCTAGCAGCAGATACAGAGGATCTCAAGGCACTGAAACTTCCAGTTACTCCAAAGAAAAAGGTAGAGAAGATTCTAAAGTCAAGAATTTCTAAGTAAACTAGAACAAAAATCTACATGGAACATCTAGTCAAATGGAAAGGAAAAGTTGATTCTAAAGATACATGGGTGCAAGAGACCGAGTTCAAGAAGTTAGGAATCAACCTTGACTTGATCCAATTACCTTGACTTTGATTTCTCTTATCTGGGGGAGTCTGGTGTAGGAGCACTTAGGGTTAAAGGCCCTTAGGAACATTTTTTATATGTTTAAGTTAGTTTATAAGGTGTTTGTTCATTCACTCTTGTAATGATCAAGTGCAAAATGGGTTAAATTGATGAGTAAACACCCTAGTTTCTTATATGCATGTTTTTAGTTTAATTGTGTGTTTCAGAGGTAGTTTGTAAGCCTCTAGAAATCCAACCAAGGCATTAGGAGCCTTAGATAATTTTCTTGGTATGTACTGAAGTGCTCGACATGTACTGGTGCTCATTAATGATGCTCGGTAATGATTTTTGGTACTGGTGCTTGGTACTTGGTACTAATGTTTCTTGGTATTGATGGTGCTTGGTACTAATGATGCTCGATACGTCAGTGCTCGGTACTTGTATCACTTGGTGGCATGTTCTGAGTCTCGGTATGTATTGTTGTTTCTCTGTACATTCAGTTATAAAGGTCTGGAAAAAGTGGCTTTTTGTCTTTAGTGAATAGTATCGTTATATGTAACGGTTCTCAAAAAGATTCTTTAGAATTGATGATGGGAAGATCATTTAAGATCTCACAAGCCTTAATTTTGAGAGGTTTTATAGATTTTGATAGAGGTTTATAAAGATTGAAAGAGTTGGATGTATTTTTATGGTTTTCTTATTTTCCAATTAGTGAAAAGTTGTAGGTTGTGTGTTTAGTTGTTGTTGTTTACTCTGTATGAAAGTAGTTTAATCTTATGTTTTCATTTCGCAAGTTGTAATTTTCCTGCCTGTTCTTAGTTGTAAATACCGAATGGCTCCTCAAGGTTCTTTAATCCATGGTGAGAACCATGTGCCTGGATGGAATTTGAGAGGAGGCCCTATATACAGTTTTATTTTCTTTGTTTTTGGTAGGATAAGTGACAGTCATGATTTTGGAGTTCTACCCTAGGTGAGCTTGGTAATAGTCTAGAGAGGGAAGAAAGTAAGAAAGATGTTATGAGTGTATTAGCTGAACGAGTCAGTTTAGTTAGGATGAATCTATCCTTGTAGGTTCACCAAGTGTGGAAGAGTAATCTTTTGATGGGAACTGGGTCTTTCGAAGGAAGTGAAGTCCTTAATGACTTACTTTAGATTAGGGTTTGAGAGTACCCTACGAGGTCTAGAAGAGAGACCTTATAGCAGAGTTAGCCTAACTCTAGGAAGAAGCTACCAAGTCTCCCATCACACCTACTCAAGTGAAGCACACCTATCTTACCACCCCATACACTAGAAGTCTTAAGAATTGGCTTTTTGATGGTGAGACTTTATACCCATCTTGTTGGGTGCATGGCACGTACTCTTCTTCTTCATCACTTATGTCATTTTCATCTTCAAAATGTACATCATTCTCATCATCCCAATCTCTTGCTTTCATGAAGTAATGGATTATATATATTAGATCAATTTATGGTTGGGTTGGCATGGAAAGGGAAACCTCCTTTGTACTGAAATCTATATTCACTCCTAAATGTTTTGCCGCTACTGCAACCCACTCTGGTTGGACAAATTTTGTAGAAAGACTGAGACTTGTTGCTATGGTTTTTGTACCTTCATTGGATATATCTTACAGAACATGGATATATAAATGGGTGGTCTTTGGTGGATCACTAACGTCTTCAGCTGATGTGGTTTCGATACTTTCAACTGAACCCTTTGCATTATCTTTATCGAGCGAGTAATATTTGTTAAAGATATTAATTTCTTCTTTAATGCACCCTATATTCTAACAGTTTGCACATCATCTTGAACATAAAATGCCTCACTTGGCCTCATATTATTTTGTAGTGCAGACCTATTTAGTGGCCAAACTCCAATCCTATGAAACCCACTCATAATGTTACATGTTTTCATTTCTTTCTTAAATGCACGACTTGCAAGGATGATAACTCTTCTCGGCCAATTTCAATGTGGTTATTTGACATCCATGTAGTTCTTTGTTGTTTGAACTAATTCTTGAAAGAAGAGAAAACACTAACATCTAATGGTTGTAACCTATAGTTGATATGAGCAAGCAATTTTAGCAAGTCAATTCCTAAGCACTTGGCTTCTTCTATTGTTTTAAATGCCCCATGGCTCCCATGACGATCAAAGATAAGAAGAACCCTCTTAGTGGGTAAAACCCATCTAGTAATGGATGCTACAAAATGTTGTAACTAGTTAAAAAATAAATTCTTTGTCATCCATGCATGCTACTTACAAGTCATGCATGATGTACTTATTTTATTTGAATAAGTAAAACCCAGGAATAGTCATTCAAGCTACACTTACATAAGTCAACATTATGATGCACTATCTACTTTTTTATATCAAGTGGGGTACACATCTCTACCCCAATTTAGAAATCACTCTTATTCTATAGTTCATGCTAGCATAAACATGGGTCTCATCACAATTCCAAATTCTACTAGATCCATAGTGGTTCAAATTATAGATGTTCTCCAATTTGTGATCAAATGATGACATAATAGAAGGTTGTAGCATAACTACTGGTTCATTGTCCACTACTTAATATATTCTCATTTTCAGATCAAGGTTCCTATGACAAAAACCAACCCACCATAATTTTCCTAGCATACTATTCTTGAATGGGTTTGGCCTATGCCCAATAAATTAGGCAATAGTTGTTTGTAGTTGATTGATCAATAGACCATGCCCAATTTCCAAAATTTCCTTGCACCCTTGCACAATTTCAGCCTCCTCCTCTTCTGATAAAATAGTACATGGTCCCTTAATGATTTTTTTACAAGCCATGTAAACCATGACCTCAAGCTAGTATTGGGGACACCAAACTTGATCAGTGTAGCTCTGATTGACATCCCCTTTTCTTATACACAAGCAATTGCTTGTCTTATGTCATGTTTGGACCATTTTCTTGTTGGCTTTGAATGACTAATTTAGGTTCAACATTTTCAACAACAGGCTCTACCTGCACATTAGGATCATTGTCACAAGCAATATTTGTTTCTCATCTCTTATCATAAATATGGATTTATTCATTGAGGATTCTATCCACGAGATCCGTGAACTGTACTACATGAGTCACTCTAACTCTACCTCTAGCTCCACCTCTTCCACCTACCTCATTCTCTTTGGGACTCTGCCTTCCCTCTCTTTGGGAATTTTAGTTTACATGCATGAGGATAATCATATAAAACTTAATAATCATTTAACAGAAATCTGAAACCCTTGATGATATTTACAAAATAATAAACAGTTAAAGGAAATAGAAGGCATTGAGACAATCGTTGTTTAATTCCATCACTATACTTAAAGGAAAGGAAGCATCCTTGATGGGCACAACGTTGCCTGGAGGTTGCAAAGTAGAGCCCAAATGGTTGTAGAGCTAAGTAAAATATATATGTAATTACGCACACATGGGTACAACATTTTAATGTGACCATTAATACAAAATGATGTATCCATAAACATAATTTTGTATTTGTATACATAATTATGTATATGTATAGATAATAATGTATTTATTATTAATAAGAAAGTCCAATTTCAAAATTATAATGCACCTAATTGCAAGCATTTAGTCATATGACCCTGTTCACATGTTTCAGTTTTGCCTTGGATAAGGGTGGACAGTGAATACCACATGTCCTTGTTATGTCCATCGTAGGTCATGTGCATGCCTTATCATGGATGCATGTCCAAACATTATGGAACCATGTAAACCAAAGATTTGAACACACTTCCTTCATTATGTACTTATGTATACAATATACATGCATATACATATGTATGTATGCAGTATAAATGGATACATTTATAGCTATGTATGTATCTATGCAATATCCATGGCTACATGTAGATGTATATGTACGTATGCATTATACATGGCTACATTTTCTTCATTATGTAGTTCTGTATACAATAGACATGCATATACATATGTATGTATAGCCATGTATACATTTTTTTTATAAAATGGATACCATTTGAAAAAAATGATGACAAAAGATACCAAAACACAGGAATGCAAAAGCAGAATTCATCATTTTATTGTAACCCTCTACGCAAATGGATAATCATTTTAAAACAAAAAAAAAAAACCTCCACAACATATACCAAATAGTAAACATTTTAATGAAATGGAATGCATTTGAGGAAATGATGATACAAGAAACCAAAATGCATGAGATAAAATAGAAGCAGACGATGGAGGAGGTTATTGTGATATGATCAAAAAATGTTTATTGATGTTGTAACTATGATTGATATGGAAATAAATGAATGTGGCTATAGTTTATGAATTTGGACCCTACGAAAAAATATATACAAAATTGTAAACATATAAAAAAAATTACATCATAGACAATAGTAAACTGCTTTGCAGAATGACATAATTGATGCAAATGCTTACAAGGACTATAAATAGTATAAATATTTTAGACCCTAAGATTATATAAACTTGATATAAAATAATAAATTACAAAATATTAATCTATTTAATCAAATTGAAATACTTCAGATTTGAGTACCAACCTGAACACGATCTCTTTGACGAGGAATGTGCATAAAATTCCTCCTCCGCCTTTGAACTGTGCTATGAATATTCAGACAAAGCAGAAATAGATAGGTAGTATTTGTAGTAATGAAAATGAAGTTAACATTCCTGTTATAAATTCATTCAAATGTGCAAGGTGATTGCATTCATTTGTGATAAGTGATTTACAAATGTGAATATTGATGGGAACATTTGGTCATTTCATACTTAGTTAGAAAATGTGCAGTGCAAACTGAATTCTTATGGCTTGCAGACATTCGATCATTTCATACTTGCATATCCAATTCAATTATGATTTATGTGGATTTGGTCCAATAAATTTTTTTTTTTTTTCTGTGTCTATTGGGGAGCCTTACACTAGTTGTTGATAATGCATGTACTATTTGTAGATAAGTTTAATGCATTTACAAGTTTAAAGAAGTTTGGGAGAGACTGCATATGATAGCCCATAAAGTTCTTTTATGTATTTTAAATTGTCAATTGAGGGACCAATAACTGCTCATTTGTATTTGTTATTTGAGTTCATTTGTACTTTGGAATCACTTGCATAAAGTTGATTTTGTAAACATATACATTTTGAAATAATGATAAAGTGACTTTATTTGTGCTAATAGATTTGTATCTTAATCACATGAGGACGAGTAGCAATTCATTTATTTTATTTTATTTTTGTCAATTACTTGTTCATGATTGAACATGTATTGGGAGTCAAATAATTAATTTTTGGGTTGATTATGTGTGTGTATTGACTTGTAGAGCTATTTATTATTAGGGGGTCACTATAGCAAAAAGTAAACGGTTATTAGACCCTCGCTACTAGTCCCTTTCTCCTCTACCATTTTCATCTTTGTATATTTCTTCACAATAAAATAGATATCCAAAATCCCAAATCATTTTAGATATCTATTTTATTGTGAAGAAATGTAAAAAGATGAATATGGTATATGTATGTTTGTATCTTGTATTGAATTGTCATAATTGATTTTCTATTAGACTAAGTATCTCTCATCCACCTACCTGATATAGCCGTTATTCTTTGTAACTTTACCTTGATTCAACAAGTAAAAAACAGATATCCTTATTAGATATCTAGAAGCTTTTGAATCTTAAGAGATATCCTGTCAGTTGACTAAGTTTTGATATTGCGATCTTTCCTAAATTCAATTAAATATACTTTCAGATGAAAATCATGAAAACCAAAGCTAGTTGAAAGGTAGAATCATACGGAATGAAAATTTAATACAGTCAACAAATTTTAGTTAATAGACACGCTAAACTTCAAACTCGAGGTGCTAGAAGTTATGACTACCTGCCTATCTTTTGCCAGCGACGAATTGTTAAGAAGGCTAGTGGAATAACGCAGCAAAACTGGCCTGGCAATACTAGTAGTGCAACAACTAGGTACCTATAGTAGAGAATAAAAACCGCGTGAATTCAATGCACCACGAATACTTCAGAGAAATACTGCTCAAAACATTAATTGGTTTGTTCTTTCGTTGACGGTGAAGCTCACCGACTCTGAATCCCGACAAGGTGCGTGGGGTTTCCAGGCAAGTTTCCAAGTGGTTGTTTCTGCTTTAATGGATTTGGGTATTGATATAATGTTTAGCATGGGATGCACAACCGTTTGTTGAGGTATTAAATGCCAGTCAATGGCTATCAAACGCTGCAATTTAAATTCAAGTAAAAAATATATTGTTATTATGTACTTTGTATTTAGTATATAAAGGGGACAGAGAAGGGAGATTTTGAGAAAGGAATTTGTATCGACATGTCAGGCAAGAGAAAGATGGCGTTCATGCTCGAGCTTAGTGGGTTGCTTGCGACGTTGATGCTTATCATGGTGGGAGTAGCAACTGTTTGTGAGGGCAGAAAACTCGCGACGCAAACAGTATTTGAAACGGATAACTTCGGAGGCGGTGGCGGTGGCGGTGGTGGACTTGGGGGAGGTGGCGGTTTTGGCAAAGGTGGTGGTGGGGGAGTTGGCGGCGGTGGAGGCGCTGGTGGAGGGTTGGGTGGTGGTCATGGCGGAGGCTTTGGAGGAGGGGCAGGTGGTGGAGCTGGTGGTGGTGCTGGAGGAGGTCTAGGTGGTGGTCATGGTGGAGGTGTTGGAGGAGGTTTTGGTGGAGGAGCAGGTGGTGGTGCTGGAGGAGGTGTTGGAGGAGGTCATGGTAGAGGTGTTGGAGGAGGTCTGGGTGGAGGAGCAGGTGGTGGTGCTGGAGGAGGTCTGGGTGGAGGAGCAGGTGGAGGTGTTGGAGGAGGTGCAGGTGGTGGTGGAACTGGAGGAGGCCTAGGAGGTGGTCATGGTGGAGGTGTTGGGGGAGGCTTTGGTGGAGGGGCTGACGG
>MU224495.1:569374-582017 GCA_018584345.1 Thuja plicata
GGGGCTGGTGGAGGGGCAGGCGGTGGAGCTGGTGGTGGAGCTGGAGGAGGAATAGGCGGAGGAGGTAGTGCTGGTGGAGGTGTTGGTGGAGGGGCTGGTGGTGGAGCTGGAGGCGGGTTTGGTGGAGGAGCTGGTGGAGGCAAAGGAGGAGGAGCTGGCGGTGGTGGAGGAATTGGTGGAGGAGGAGGTTTCGGTGGTGGTGGAGGAGGCGGTGGAGGATTTTAAGCTGTTTTGATTTTTCTGATGTTTGTATCGACCCATAGCCCGAGTGCTAATTAGTCTACCGTTTTCCAACCAGTGAAGTTAAAATAAATGTAGTAAGGGTGAGCTTACATATTATTATATAAATATGATTTCAATAGATTGATTGTTAACCTCAAGATGTGGAGAATCGCTGCACTAATGGATTGAAAACAAATAACCAGGAGTTTGGACTTGGTTCTACAATTTAAATAGGTCCCTGACATTTACTATTATTGCTATGCATATATGAGACACGAGGAAGTTTAATATGGAAATATAGCTGGACGTTAACTATCTTAATAGATTAGAATAAGAAGATCAGGATTTGTTCAGATTCTTAACCACTACCATGTAATACAATGTATGAGTAAATTTAAAAATAATAATGACATCTGTATGTTATGATTTCTCTTGCTCTTCTCTTTGGAAATTTATAGAGGAGATTATAGACACGAGTGCGATGTGGCCATTTTAGGATTATTTATGTGGGTGGCCTCTATTCTGATTTAAAAACCATTTTAACTTAGTCAAATATTAAACAAAGAGATTAAATTTTTCATTTTAGGATTATTTATGTGGGTGACCTCTATTCTGATTTAAAAACCATTTTAACTTGATAGCCAAATATTAAACAAAGAGATTAGATTTTAATGGATCTTTTTGCTAAATTCAAATAATTAATATCAATTTTACATCCATGCTGCATTATTTAAATTTTTTTAAAAAATATATAGCTAAAGGAATGAACAAATAATACTATTTTTACACTATTAAATAATAGTATAGTAAATAACTCTCATAATTTTATTGGCCAATGCTTTTTTTTTATTATTATTGTAATGTTATTTAAAATTAGTTATGACCTTAGATGTTGACATATAATATGTTTTATCAATTGTTCATGATTAAGTTGCTATAAACAATTCTCATAATGTCTTAAATGTTACATAATTGGTAAACACTAATAAAAACTTTGACATACAAAACTAAAGTACACTCTAATTGGATTATTGTTATTAATTCTTATATTTTAGAGATGAAAAGTGACTCTATCACTTATCTTGCTCTATTTTTTTTTATGCGTTTTGAAATTCATCTCTAAGCAACAATCTAGTGCTTAAATGTGTATTTATATGCAATATTTGACAAATAGACTAAATATAAGTCAAACAAGTGAGCCATCTCTAGCCAGATATTAAACAAAGAGATTAGATTTTCAGTCTTATCCATGGCATCTTTTTGCGAGATTCAAATATAATTAATATCAATTTTACATCCATATTGCAGCATTATTTAAATTTTATTTAACAATATATAGCTAAAGGAATGAACAAATAATACTATTTTTACACTATTGAAAAATAGTAAGTAATTGTCATAATTTTATTGGCCAATGCTTATCTTTGATTATTATTGTAATGTTATTTAAAATTAGTAAGGACCTTAGATGTTTACATATAATATATTTTATTAATTGTTCATGATTAAGATGCTATAAACAATTCTCATAATGTCTTAAATATTACATAATTGGTAAACACTAATAAAAGCTTTGACATACTAAACTAAAGTACACTCTAATTGGATTATTGCTATTAATTCTTATATTTTAGAGATGAAAAGTGCAACTCTATCACTTATCTTGCTCTATTTTTTTTATGTGTTTTGAAATTCATCTCTAAGCAACAATCTAGTGCTTAAATGTGTGTTTATATGCAATATTTAACAAATAGACTAAATCTAAGTCAAACAAGTGAGCCATCTCTATCCAAATAATTGGATTATCTATAATGGGCAAACAATTAATAGAAAATTTATATTTTATCATTACTAGAAAGTGCTTCTATAGTCAGATTCTCTTTTGGTCTCTCTTTTGTATTGAAATAATGAAAAATAAAACAAATAAGGAGGCAGGAAAAAGCTTCCATAGTATAACACAATCTAACCAGCAACTTTCAAAGTTGCAACATATATAGCTTTTTACAAATTACCAAACATATAAGAACTATATGTTTTTACTCGACAACAAATTACAATATAGAAACACATAGTCAAAAAGTACAAGATAACAAGATATACAAAAGACAAGACAACAATGCTTTTTAATAAATTTACATCTCAACTAAACATAGAAGTGAACCATCATCATTGGTCATGGTGTCCACTTCATTCCAAGTAGTAATAATTGTTATGAGCAGTCCATAATGTCATCAATGTTGAAAGAAAGAATTTGAACCCCATGTCATGATCAATTTCCTTTGGTTGAGTAGAAGCCTAACCTACAACATGATTTGTTGAATCTGAAATCAATCTTTAAATTCTTCTAATCCCTAGCCTGTAGATGGAAAAAAAGTGAAGTCGGACAATAAAATTTGTCAGAGTAAAGCCCAAGAAATCCAGCTTCCTCATGTGCATTGTTAAGATTATTAAAAATAAATTTACACTTGTATGTCCACGTGTGAGACAAAATGACATGTCTGACTCCTTCAGTAATGATATTAGCATGCAACCCCACTCCAAAAAGGGCTTCTTTAAAATTTAGTTTATGTTTAAAATGGCTGGTAAATCATTAAAAACTAAAAACCATTGTTTCTTGACAAGATGACATCCCCAAAAAACATGACTTATATTTTTTTGGCCTTTGACTAAATGGACAATTAAATGATTGGACCATCACACATTTCAGTCTATCTGCTATGAGTAGTTTGGAATGTAAAATATTCGAAACAATTAATTGTGCATCTAAGTTGGCTTTCGATTTCCATATTTGAGAAGATAGCTTTGACCAAAAATTTTCATTAAACCTACAATTCAATTTGGAATTCAATCAAGAATTTAAGGGAAAATTGGGAAGTAATTGCAAGTAGACCCTTTTTAAAGGAAATTGTAGAAAAGGATAAGATGACAGCCGTAAGCACTCTTTATAGAAGTTGTAGTGAATAAGACTACACAGTTTCATACTCATTTCCAATGGTACTAAGAAATGAATAAAATTTATAAATGCTTTATGTTTATAAGTTAGATTGAACTAATCTTTTATAAACTGCCATGATAGAAAAATCTTAGTATAAAAATTCCAAAGATCTCCAACCTTATGAATTCCCTTTTTGTAAATGGTAGACTATTTTGTAAATCTTAAAGAAATGAGTTGATCATGATAGCGAATATGTTTATTCCACCAAATAGAAGATGAGGAAGAACTAAATCCATGTTGGAGTGGGTTTTCCCTCCATTTCAAAAGATAACAATTATGTTGCCAAGTCTTCCATATAGACTGAAGGGAAGGGGAATCTTTAATTGTGAAAAAAGAAGCATGAAGAATCTTGTGAAGCCATCCTACATGTTTCCATTTTCTCTTTGCTATGGTAACTTTAATGTGATTCCGTATAAAAATCTTACACGGATCATCCTCATGGACAACTCTAACAATCCACTTGGTGGCCAAACAAAACCTGTGTGTTCTTGGGTCTATAAGTCTCAAATCACCCTTACTTTGGGGATGAATACAATGAGTCCATGAAGTATATATGAATCCTATATTATCATCCCATTTGGCCCAAAAAAATTGACTGATAAGTTTTATTAAATCTTCATACCCTTCTTTTGAAGGCATCCACTATGAGGAGTAGTACACGTGTAACAAGAAATATTTTATTGACACATAGCCACATAGCTTGATAGAATTCCATTGGAAGTCCATCATTGTTGGGACTTTTATAAGGGGCCATAGAGAAAAGGGTATTTTCCAGCTCTTCCAATGACAAGATTCTATCTAAATATTCTTGTAATGCCCTTTAGAATTTCTAGGGAGGGTCGTACCATCTACCACCAGGCTAGTAGTTCAGCAAAAAATGATTCCATGGAGAACCCACCAATGGTGATTGCAACCTTATCCCAAGCATTAGCAAATTTATGAGACAAATCCGAGTCGAAGCCCTTCATACCGTCAACATAATTAGCCACATTGACTGTTTCAAGAATAGGGCAGCGAATTGGATTATTCTTGAACTCTTCACCTCATTTTGGATGACATCTCCCATGCTGACCTAGCAATTAGAGAGCACAACGAAACCTAAAAGAGTGTAGCAAAGAAAACTGTAGATTTGGCCATCACACCAAAACCACATACTGGTGGTGGAGAGGGATCTCATCATAGATATAGTTGCTACGCTAACACCATCCCCCCACCCCCTCACGATAGAGCCGGATACAACCTTTTACCATGTGAGATTTGGACCCACTACGTACCATCTTGATAAACCAAACTTACAAGGATGAAGGTTCTAGGGCTTGAGGGACTCGAACCGATGACCAGCGCTCTGATACCATGTAGATTTGACCATCAAAACAAAAGAACGTACTGTTGGTGGAGAAGGATCTCATCGTAGGTATAATCGCTACATCAACAAAAACTAGAAAGAAGAGTGTTTCTAAAACAGAACATGAATAAAACGAAGGAGAGCATGCCCAAAACAACTCCTTTCCTCCATACAATCGTTTTCTTTATAGCTGTGATAGAGCATCTTAAAGAAGATAGTGGGGCGGAACCAAATAGTGTTGGGGACTCCTTGGACTAAGACGGCAGGACCTTATTTAGACCAGTCTGGATTGAATGGACGTGAACCCCCTAACTGGAAAATCTCCAGTAACAAAAATATGAGCAGTGCTAGGTATACCAACATAGATTTCATTTACAATGATTTAAAAGACAATGGAAAAGAGCGCATGGTTACGTTCGTTGCCACTCCAGATAGAAAGCCCCACCTTATCTCCATAACAAACAATTACTACGAAGAGTACACGTGAATAATGAAAAGTCAAGAAAATGATATAGATTAATGCAGTTGCTAGCAATAAATTTACATGGATATATAATCGTGTTGAAATGTCAGTATTGTACATCCAACCTACACAACGAAAGCGAAAGGACCTCACAACTGATTTAATCCTTGTTTCTATATATACAAGCAGAAGGAACAAGATTTTCACATCCCAGGTACGAAACAATTTGGTAAATACTTATTCAGCCTATTTAATTTGATACCAGACTCTGAAAGCGTAACTTTCGTATGGTTCTGGCAATGAAGACATTTTATGGCCGCCTCCTGTTGCCACTCTTGGCATTATGGTTCACTGTTCAATTCGTTTTAGGGAAACACCCTGTGACTACACGCCACTACAAATTCAGCGTGGGTTATATGTTGTTATGGAAAGAGTTGAAAGTTACATTGTTTAGAAGCGCATTATTTATATTTTATTCTCTTTTAATGAGTTTCAGTCGTGGTCCGATTGGCTTAATTCTTCCTTGGTTGTAAATATGTACAGATCCAAATGAAGAATGTGACCCGTCTTTGCACTACGAAAGCTCTCTTGACCGTGAACGGGCAATATCCAGGACCTGCAATAGTTGCTCGTGAAGGAGATCGCGTGGTTGTCAAAGTAACAAATAATGTTCAAAACAATGTCAGCATACATTGGTATCTCTTCTGCTCAGTTATACGTATGCTGTTATTTCAACCTCACGTGCATTAGATTAACTGCTGCACCTAATGAACTCCTGTGAATTGCTCAGGTATGGAATTCGGCAGCTTAGATCTGGGTGGGCGGATGGTCCTGCTTATGTGACTCAGTGTCCAATCCAAACCGGGCAAAGTTACGTGTCTCATGGCTGCGAGCAAGCTTACATGAACCCATTATCCTTTAACCCAAAAAGAATGCTTCTTACCCATTCCCTCGCCCACAACAGGAAGTGCCTATTGTATTTGGTATGTTTCTCAGTAGTTGCTGACAATGTTTTTGCCATTCTACGCTAGTACTAAATTTAAAATGAAAATACTGTTGCTGCGTTGCGAATTGCAGGGGAGTCGTGGAATGCAGACACTGAGACTGTTATCAATCAAGCAATCCAAACTGGTGCGCAAGCAAATGTGTCAGATGCGTATACCATCAACGGACTCCCTGGACTTATGTATAACTGCTCCGCCAACGGTGAGGGTGGACATTTAAAATGGATGAAACACAAACGGGCTTCTCATTTGTTTAAATGTAAATGTAACAAGTGTTTCCTGTCTATTGCAGATACATTCAGGCTCAAAGTGATCCCTGGGAAAACTTACCTACTCCGTCTAGTCAATGCTGCGCTCAATGATGACTTGTTTTTTGGAATCGCCAATCATACGTTGACTGTGGTAGAAGCTGACGCTGTGTATGTGAAGCCTTTTCAAAGCAATGTTATTCTGATCACTCCTGGTCAGACTACCAACGTCCTCTTGACAGCTATGTCTCAGCCACCCAACGCCGCATTCCTCATGTTTGCAGGCCCTTTTGCTACGGGTACTGCAGCTTTTGATAACTCAACCAGCTCTGGAGTTTTGGAGTATGTTTCCAATGGGACACCGGCTAATTCATCTTCTCTTCCCATGATGACACCAACGCTTCCAGCCCCGATCGACACCTCTTTTGCCGCCGATTTTAGCCAAAAGCTGAGAAGCTTAGGCAATCCGAAATTCCCTGCAGCAGCTGTTCCTCTGAAGGTGGATAAACAGTTCCTATTCACAGTGGGGTTGAGGACAAACATGCCAGGGCCCCAACAACACTAAATTTGCAGCCTCCATTAACAACATATCCTTCGTTCAACCCACCACAGCTCTTCTTCAAGCCTACTACTTTAACCAGTCCAATGGAGTTTACAACACCACTTTCCCTGACAATCCGCCATTTCCTTTCAACTACACGGGCACGCCGCCTAACAACACAGGGACCCTCAACGACACCAGAGTCGAAGTACTTCCCTTTAACACTATTGTACAGCTTGTTCTGCAGGACACCAGCATTGTGACCTTCGAGAGCCATCCTCTGCATCTGCACGGCTTCAACTTCTTCATACTGGGTCAGGGTACCGGAAACTACAATGCAAGCACCGACCCATCTAACTTCAATCTGGTGGATCCTCCTGAGAGAAACACAGTTGGAGTGCCGAGTGGAGGCTGGGTGGCTCTCAGATTCCTAGCTGATAATCCAGGTGCTACTGTCATTATTTAATGCTACCTTCACTTAACTAATCATATGATTTGTGCTTAATTCTTTTAAACATATCCAATTGTATGTATGCTATTGCAGGAGTGTGGTTTATGCATTGTCATCTAGAGCTGCATACCAGCTGGGGATTGAAGATGGCATGGGTTGTTTTAAATGGAAACGGTGGCAGATCTCAATCTCTTCTTCCTCCTCCCAAAGATCTCCCCCCCTGTTGATATTAGACTATACACTTTACGCTTACTTCTTAAAATCTAACTGCATCCATTTGTGTGTTGGATCAACACAGTTTGCAAACGATAAAGAGAACATGATCATTCTGTCCTCTAATATGCATGAAATAAGAATGCGCATCTGTCTGAACTCTATTGTTGAAGTTGAAACGAATTTTTATTCATCTCGTGGATCAATAAATATGCATATTGAGACTGAAAATTATTCGTGAAATACCCAATTGGTTTGGCATATATCTGTAGTCAGGCTATAGTTGAATTACTTTGAGAGAGACGTGTCGACGTGACTTTTTAAAACTGAACTGCGAAGATGACATTTAAATTACAACTTTGGTAGAGATTTTTCTAAATTTATGTTTTAATATTTATTTTTATAACAAGATCCACATTTTCTTAAGTGGAGTTAATATAGTTATTTTATATGATTCCTACTTTTAATAATATAACTTTTTTATTCAAACATTTAATTGAAACTGATATTTTTTTAGAAATGCTCTTGGTTTGTTATAGAAAATTATTTGTTAAATATTATCTTCATTTTCAATATCTAAATAGTCAACTAATAAATTAGAAAAGTAATATAATGATTAATTAACAATTTTCACTTTTATTAATAACAATGTAATCTATATTCTTCTAATAAGGTCTCTTAGAAATTTTTTTAACTTATTGATATTTATAGTCTATCATATTTTAATTTGATTCTACTTGATTTTTTCAAAGGTCTAAGACATTTTTTAATTAATTTTAAAGTTTTATAAAAGCTAAAATTAATTTAATAATTAGATTTTACTTTGTTTGAAAATATCTAAATAAAGTATCTATATATGTGTTATTCTATTTCAATAAAACTACTTCTTCTTCTACTCCCGTGGGTAGTATCTAAATAGATTACCATTAATATATTTGGTGGAATCAATAATAATTTAAATCTTTAATATAAATATAAAATATATAAGAAATATATGAGTCAATATTTAGAAAAATATATATTTTTTCTATAATGTGACTATGTTTCCATTCTCTAGTTAAAACGTTATAAAGTGGAGGGGATGGGGTTTTAGGGTTGAGAATATTGTGGTGTAGAGTTTTGAAGTGAGAGTTGGTTCTATAGAATCTCTTGTAGTTAAAAAATATGTTCTTGAAATAAATCATATGAGTATAAGGGAACTGACTATAAAAATTTGAAGAATTAAAAATTGAAAATAAATCTAGTTGCATTAATATGCTAAATGCATATAATTTGATTTTCTTTTATAATATTTTGTTAGATAAGTACCATTCAAACTTAAATATGTATTAAATCTATAATAAAGAAAGTGGATGTTATGTATAATTGTGTTAACAATTATATCAAGGAGAACTATAATTAGTTACAACATGGTATTTGTTGTCATTTGGAGTTGCCCAATGGTGGAAAGTTGGTCCCTCATATTTGTTGTTTCTGACTTTTTCTCACAATTTTCATCATGTTGTTATTTGATGTTGCCTCACATTTTCCTAGACATAATTTTTTTGATTTAATTTCTAAAATTTATAAATATTTAAGTTTTATTTTATAATTAGGTTAGGATTTTATAACTAAATCAGGAGCTATCTATCTGTTATTTTATCTCAAGAAAACTATCAATTCTTTTCCAAGGTATATGGAACCTACGTTGAATTGAAATTGGTGGTTTTCAAAGGATTTACGAGAGTCTAGATTGAATCTAGTTCTTTGAACATTGTCCATTTTCTTAATTGATCTCAAAATTCTACCTGGACCATTAAAAAGATAATATTATAATGCTTTTGATGTAATGACAAGTCTTGCTTCCAAACCTTTATCCTAGGGTATCCTATAGGCCAATTCTCTAGCCTATTAGGGTTCTTAGCTAACCCTAATCTTCCAAGGATTCTCTACTGAAATCATTCTTCTTTTCAACTTGTCAATGCCGACTAGGAAATCAACTCAATCAATCTTAAGCTTCATGGTCATCTTCTTGCTTCTTCGCACTAGATGTTCCAATAAGGCTATCTATGTCCATCAATGGAGAAGAAGGGCCAAAACAAGGCAATTTCATCTCACACAATGCCTAACAACTTAGTTTGCAATGAAACCCTAAACGAGTTCAAGAACTTGCTCCAAACTCACAAAAATAGGGCTAGAAGCAATTAGGCCTAATTAGGCACCTTTCTGCAAATAACTTGAAATTATTCTTAATAAGATGAAAAAATAACTCCAGATCCTGACACCCTTTTCGAAGACCTAAAGGATTTTCTAGGTCTTGCCTTCCCAAACTATCCATACAGAGGGTTCCTATTTGCAAGCCTAAATTTAAGGGTTTCAACATTCATAGAGCATGTCCATCGGGGATTTTATTTTCATCATGAAGAGCACACCACCAGATCTTCCAGTTGGATTTGGGGCTTCTCCATACACATATCCTCCTCTAAACATGCTTTGATTGAAGCAACCAATGCTTTCAATCACTCCTATTGCCTTTGCAATGCACTTTGATCCCTAGCCATGCATCTCTGGCTCGCCTAGGACATCACTGTAAAATTAGCAAATCTACTTTCCAGGGCCCATCCTTCTCCACCCATATAGTAAAAGGAGTAACCTCACCCACTTGAAGAGCCTATACAATTGCCACTGTGGAAAGATGAGCTATGACCCCATTTACACAAACTACCTGGTTCAGACCAGTGACAGTGCAGAAATAAAACTATTTACAAAAGCAATGAAACTAGAACTAAAACACCAACTCATCACCTGGAGAAACAATAAATTACAAAAACTAACTCATGCACAAGTCACAGTGCATATTTCAATCCATTAAAATCCAAAGTGTATACAAAATGCTTAACTATAACCAATTATCCAATTTCATAGTCCATACACTGACTTCTAAACTTCATCCAAACCCCACACACAGGTCAGTGGTGGCCTTATATAGTTGACCATGAAACAAATCCAATTGTTTCTGACATTTATACAACCAATTTCTCGGAGATCCATAATTACAAGAAATGTTGTCAATGACAACATTGCCAACTTTTACAACTTTTTGATTATTGCATTCTAACTTGGTCAACACACCACATAACTTATCCAAATGCACTAACATGCCTATTAGACCTCAAATTATCCCTCCTAGACTATAACAAACATAAAAACCAAGGTTCCATTGTCTTTGGAACATTTACCTAATTTGGAAAAATCGTCACTTTCTAACATCAAATGATCTAGTTAGGTCTTCTAACCAAATCAACATACCCTATGACCTATCTAGTCCTATTATTTCACTAGTGGATTGGCTAAGACCACTACAATCCAAAATAAATCTAGGATCCTAGGTTACAATCTCGCCTTACCTAGGTGCTCCTGCACCATACTACCCCACAAAGGAAACTCATGTCACTCCTGTGGACACAATGTCTTTAGTAATGTTCATCTTCTTGAAATCTATATTTGTAACCCATCTTGCCTATGATTCTGGTTTGTTCTTCCACTTTATGAGGTATTCCATGTATACCTTATGTCTAGTAGTTTTCTTGACCCTTGAGTCCAACACCTTATCTGCTTCTGTCTGCATCTTTGGAGGTAAATCGTCAGGTTTCACATCCTTCCCAACCTCTTCTTTGTTCACATCCATCTCTTTCAAAGGTCCTTTAAACTTTATCAAGTCTGCCACATTGAAGATAGGTGAGATGCTCAATTCAGTTGGTAGATCCACCTTATAGGCATGAGCCCCATACTTGGATAAGATCTTGCAGGGTCCTACCCTCTTCATTTGCAATTTTGTAGGCATTCCCTTCTGCAACCTAGACTTATTCAAATGTACCATAACATAATCCCCTATCTCAAATTGAACATCTTTTCTCTTCTCATCTACTTTGGCCTTCAACTTTTTGGTAGAATCAAATATAGTCCTCTTCACCTACTCTTGGATCTCCTTCATGGTTTGAGTGAAGTATTCAGCATGACCACTCCTATACTCCATGGATCCAAGGTCTATAAACTCATATACACCTCTTGGGTACATCCCATAAATAACTTCAAATGAGCATCTACCTGTTATTCTATTAACACTATCATTGTATACATACTTTGCTTGGGGAATGACCACATCCCATGTCTTCCCATACGCCTTGGTTAGGAACATTAAGAAGTTACCCAACACTCTGTTAACCACCTCAATTTGGCCATCAGTCTGAGGCTGGTAAGCTCATCCAAATGACAAGTTGGTTCCCAATCTAATCACAAGTTTTTTCCAAAATGGCTCATGAACTTAACATCCCTATCTAATACAATACTTAGGGGTAGTCCATGGGTATGTGCACCAAGATCGAGGACCAAAAAGGTGCCAAAAAAATTTTTGGTCCCCAAAAAGCCATAGGGCGCACGCCCTATGACTTTGATTGCCCAAGCCTAAGGCTTGGGAAATCAAAACAAATAGGGCGTGCACCCTTTAGGGTGTATGCCCTATGTAATAATATGAAAAATTCTTAAGGGAGGGAGGAAGAAAGCCCAACAGGCCCTGCCAGACCAATTTCAACACTAGTCCAATACATAAAATGTAACATTTAAGTATAAGCTACATACTCTTGCTTTCTTATACTTAAGTTACATTTTATGTATATACTTCCAGGATGTTTGAGAGTGGTTTCAGCTTCATAGGAGTTAATCTAAAGATTCTAGATTTTGAGGGTTTTTAGAAAATTTCAGACTTAGCCAAATTTCAGGAATCAGCACATTGTTTTGAACATGATTCTCAGTGGACTATTGATTATAATCTTAAGCCCTTGACTTGATTAAGGACACTCTTTAAGGTTCTTAGTGGTTTAAATGTATCATATTGGGTCCTAAGTTGTCCTAGGTCCCCTTAGGACCCATTACGACCCCTTAGGACACATTAGGGCCTCTTAAGACCCCTTAGAACATAGTAATCATCGTAGGACACACTAATGGGATCTAATGTGTACTAGTGTCTCATAAGGGGTTGTAATGGGTTCAAAGTGGTCCTAGGGACCCTTAGGACCCATTACGACCCCTTAAGACCCATTAGGACACATTATGCCTCATTAGGACCCCTTAGAACACATTAATAGTCATAGGACCCATGAGAGAGAGAGAGAGAGAGAGAGAG
>MU224495.1:611358-622423 GCA_018584345.1 Thuja plicata
AACTGAATTGCCACCTTGTTAGAGGATTTACAAAATGGTTGTTAGACCAACTCTGTTAAGAGATTTCGGTATCACTGCTACAATTGTTAGAAAGAAACAATGAAGTGATCTGAATGAATACAACTTAGCTTGCTGATACAGATCTCTGTTATGCTCCAATAGATCCTTACTGATCACATATATCTTTTCTGCACCTCAAGGATATCACCAATCCTTCATCAGAATTCGCACATTCCTGCTTCTTCACATTTTATGTCTCTGCACTTGCACACCCTTTTGAATTCGCAACTTGATCTTTCATATATACCTTTCAAGTTATCAAGTCGGCCCAATTACAAATTTCAATTAATTACATATTACTTTGGTCGGCTGCATACATATTTACAAATAACAACCTTCAGAGGCCGACACTGTCCTAAAATGATATTCCAACTGATGCTCGGTGAACACTGCCGATTCTGCTAAATCCTTTGGTGACCGACTGAACTCGGTAAAGACTAACTTTTCATCACATTTACTTTGATGACCGACTGAACTCGGTAAAGACTGACTTTTCATCACATTTACTTTGATGACCAAGTGAGCCCGGTAGTAACTGAATTCTCAATGTATTATTCTGGAGTGCTCGGTAGACTCGGTAACTTGCTTCTCTTACCGTCTGAACTCGGTAGGCTCGGTGTAATGACTGATATGACATTCTTATCTTGGTAGACTCTATCTGATAACTTATATGACATTTGTGTAACATCAAGGACAACACACAATTTCCAACAGGTGGAATTTCGTTGCTCGTTAATAGAGAAACTATTAGTTCCATGTTTAAAATTACTAGAGAGGCCTATTCAAAATTTAATCCCTCCCAATATATTTCTAGGTTCAATGAGAGTGCCAAAAAACACCAGACTACTATTGCTAGAAAATGTTTGTTGAACTTTAAAAAGGGCAGTTCTTGGTTGCCTAAGAATCTTATGAAGGATCATAGGAAACCCTATGTTAAAGATTTGGTGGTGCTATTTCATAGAGTGTAGGTTTCCTCTCAGGCTCACATATTTACCGAATGTATATATTTCTTCATCCAAATTCCTCTAGAAGGAGAACAGTATTTGGATTGGGGATAATTAATAGGACAGGTCATGGGAGAATAATTCAAGATGGCTCACATCCATGGTAAAGATTTTTATATGACTTCATATCTCACATATTGCCTAGCCTACACTAAATAATTAGTGGGAATCCCACATGAACCTTGGATTAACAATATTACCATTTATGGATATCATCCCATGCTGCAAGGAAACAAAGTGTTGGAAAATTACATAAGGGTACATGATGTGGTCACCAAAAGTTTGTGTGTTTAACTGGTAGGATCTCTAACTAGGAGGGTGATAGATGAAGCTCAAACACTAGTTAGTATTTAGGGTAGCTATTACCTAAAGTACTTGCACTTTACCTATATTTGGTTGGGAGGCTTTGATGATGAACCTATGAAGCTCTGAAGGCACTCTTTTTATTGTTTCATATTAGCTAAATTTTGTAGACAACTCTCCCAGGTGGTAAAAAAGTTTCTTTGAGAAGCAGAATGGGAGAGTATGTTTACTCTAGGATTGGGTTCATGTTCTTTCAAATCTTTGGTAGATGCAATCAACATAGGGTATGATCTGCGTCGATTTGATTTTAAATATTACCAAGCTAGACAAGGGTTCGATAACAGAGGATTTTCCAGGAGAACCCTAAAATTGGAAGGCCAATTCCTATCTATACCTCACTTGGAATATTTATAGGAGGATTTCTCTGATGAAGTAGAAGTAAGAAGAAGAGATTAGAGAAGACTCTAATTATAACAAATTGTGACTTTAAGACTAAACATGAGCATAAAAGGAGCAATAGATTATGGTTCAAATGTCATTGATTCAGGATATGGAGAGATAGAAAGGAAACCTTTACCTAAGACTAACATGTCGAAAGAAGAAGGGGATGATATAGAACTTAGGACTCTTCATGTAGTCTAAAGGACCGAGAAATAGTTGAATGAACAAAAGGTAGCCAGACCCCAATTCAAGCAAAAAGAAACCTCTGAAAAGGTTAATGAGGTTACAATGAAAGAAATAAGGTTAGAAGAAATATAGATTGTGGCTATGATAAGGATACAATCCATCCTTTATGGGAATAGATTTTAGAAATGATCATGACGTATGTAACCCTAGATAGTCAATTTTGTAGCTTTCCAGTTACCACTTTATTATCTTAAATCATTTCAAACACAAAAAGTGTCTTCTGATTCTCTTTATCCTATTCTCTTCACTTTCTTATACTATAAAGTTAGATAGAAAAAATCCCTTGTATCTAGTATTACATGCAGGATTGATCCTCCTAATCATGGAATTTTTGAAGAAGCTTTGGGTCGTAAGAAAACCCTGAATAACTTTGGCTAAAAATCATCTTAACCCTTTTTTAAAAGATTAATCAGAGGATGATGGTAGAGTTCATCTGGGTAAATATACAATAAAAAAATGGAAGCTAAGACCAACCAAAAATTTATTATCTTTGATGATGAGGACTCTAAATATTATCCTTTGGTTGAATGTGTGTTAGATTGTATTAACCCAAGAATTGATGTAAAACGTAAAGAAAAGGTGAAGGGTTCCTCCTTTGTGCTAGTTAAAGGGAAATGGAAGGGCTAGTAGGCTTCTCATTCTACCTATCTTAAAAAAAAATCAAATAGGATATTATTCTTCATGAATAAACCTCTATATGCATCCTGTACCCATAAATAAGGGAAATTTGAACGCGCATGTTTATATTCCCATAGGGAAGAATACTCCTCTTGAAAATGGGTCTTCAGTTTATGACAATGTTAACATTTGGAAGAGCATAAAAGACACTATGGATGACCATTATTCTCTTTAAATGAGGATTATTTTAGAGATAAATGCCCTCAAATATAGAGGGGTCTCATCATATAATATTTAATATGTTAAAAAACTTATGGTATCTATTAGTCATATGACTATGGAAACAATCTCATATGAGCTTACGAGGCTTAAAGGACAAGCTGATATCATATAGGGATTTTCTAATAGAATTTTTGATTCCCTAGATAGGAGTATTTAGTGGAAGAAATAGAGTGTTGATCCTAGCTCTATCTCATATTCTCTACTTAGGCCTGCCACAAGACTCAAAACCAAATACAAGAGCGCTATGCCAATCGATAGTGTGTTTAGTAAGGTGTTGATAATTGATAATGAAGTGATAAAGAAGAATGAAATATTTATAAAGGATTTCTAAGGCTTCAAGAATGTAAGTCCCTATTTTTTATTTTGATAGTTTCCTATGGGTTCTTGGTTGGTTTACTGTTAGTTTCTTTTTTGGACTGTATGTTTGTATAGCGTTTTAGGTGCCTTTAAAACCTGTTTTCCTTTAATAAAAAAGCTATAAATTATTTTCCTTCAAAGGCTCAAAAATATCTAAATTAGCATCAATGCATTTGATGGAATCAATCATGATGTATATATTCAATATGATATATGATATATATTGTAAATATTACTCTCGTTGAAAAATATTAATATTTTAACAAGCAGAAAATGTAGTGAAGTTAATAAATTTTTAGTTATTGATTCTCCCCATATTAATAATTATCCAATAAAATAATATTTATTTAATTATGAAAAGATGATTAAAGGGCTAAATAAACAACATATTTATTTATCTTAAGGAGGACATGTTAGAACAAAGGGGGGAGATAACTAAATATTATTCCTCTAAGCTAAACTAATGGTATAGATTAAATAATTGTCTAAATTATTTTATCAGACTAAATGGCAAAGATTAAAAAGGGATAAATTAATTGATTAAATGATTTAATCAAATTAGCGATTGAGTACAAAACCAAAAGAAAATGACAAGATAAAAAGACATGATTAAAATTAATTAAATTGCTGAGATTCTTTAATTAATGGACAAATGTCAGAAGGTAAAGAGGGGAACTAGGGGCATTTATCATTTTTAGGTGTCTACTTTTTTTTCCCTCTTTGAGACAGTGCAATTATACTTGCATTATTTAGAGGAAAGATCATGAAAAGTCATATTTAAAATACGACTTGATCACAATAGACTACAAGAGTTTCCCATAAAAAAAATTATGTGAAATATCAAAAGAAGAGGCAAATTTGTCAAAAATGATGCTACAAACACAAGATTGACCAAAAGAAACAAGTCTAATAAAAAGGAAAATAAACCCAACTAGAAATGGAAAAAGGAAAATGAAACAAAATTAATCCTTGATTTTATTTATAAGTGCAGTGTTTGTCTTTTATAGAGTCCATTGCTATATGAGATCAGATGCATCACATTATGACACATATTAAGTTAGAGTGATCATTTGATCCTTTCTACACGAAAATAGACATGTTGCACACAATGAATGCATCGATCCATCTTAAAATATATGTACATTAAAGCTTTACATGTGCGTTACAACCACCAAGTGAATGTGTCAACACAAACACCCAAGACATACATGCACAAAAAATCCTTGAAAAAATAGGACAAATATAAGACAAAGTTAAAAATAAAACATCATGAACCATCCTGGCCACTTTAATCACTCAATGATATCCCTGGGTAGCATAGGAACATGACAAAATATAAAATTAATGAAAGATAAGTCAAAGAAAAATAAAATACCATGAACTATCTTGGCCACTCTCATCACACAATGATATCCTTGAGTAGCATATCAACATGGATAGATATGAAATCAATCAAAGATAAGACCTACTAGACCAAGAAAGCTAACAACTAGTCATATCTAGTGGTCAAAGTTGATAGTTTAATCATAATTATGATAATGATCAATGCGTCTAGTTTTGGGAAGGACTCATCATATATAAGACACATGAAAAACCATGATAAGGTCTATTTTCGAGAAGGAATCATCCTGTATAAGAAAAATGAAGGTTGATAAGGGACAATTTGATTTTAATTAATTGATATCAAAAATTTGATGAGACTAATTTTTGGTTTGATTGGATTGGTTTTTCAATTGATGCATGATTCATGAAGCACATGGTTAAATGGTTAAAGGTAATAATTTACTAAATACAATGATATTTAATGGTTAAATGTAATATGTGAAGTTGCAAATAAAGTTTATTTTCATAGCACAGAGTAAAATTTGAAAAGGGAAATAAAAAGAGCAAACATGTACTTATATTTTTACTTCCAATAGGTACACAAGGAAATTAAGGGATAAATATTGTTCCCCTCATAATAAAAGATGTATTTAGCTGCATACAATGTCATGTGAAGAATATCATTCAAATAAAGTGGTTCTCCTATGTATACTTTGGCCTAGCTTAAAATCACAATAAATGGTTACAGGCGAATCTTGGAAGAGTGAATAAAAAGAAAATAATGTATTTTAGTGCTATTGCATGCACCCCTTTTAATCTATAAGTTTGGTTAACCTCCTAGAGTTCATGATAGCACTCAAAATTTTATACAAGTGATCTCTCATACAACATAATGCAAAATTCTTTCATTGAGTGGTGGGATGAATCCGTTATTAACAAACAAATTCCTTCAGTTATGTTAATTTGGTAAATAATTAACCAAAAAGAAACTTATAACCAATAAAAAATTGAAAGCACAAAATCATAAACACAATGAACACCATAGTTTATGTAGAAACTCAAATGGGAAAAAACCATGGACAAACTAATTCTCATGAAATGAACACCGGTTAAGGTGATACCAGTTAAGGTTTGTTTTAGAAGGGCTAAATATCAGTTTTCTTATTATTGTTCATCTTACTACCAGCTGGGATAACTACCCAAAAATAAGAAAAGATGATTATTGATACAAATAGGCTCATTACCAAAATATGCTCACTGCCAGAATATAAGAAGTAAAAGTTGAATCCACCACTAAAGTCACTGTCACCAATACGCTGCAATACAAATTTTTTTTTATAATAGTCTGCTACCAATTGCATCGACTTGCATGTACATCAACACACAGATCTTCCCTTATTATATTTACATTCACTTCACATATAATTTTAAGAAAGTATTAAAAAAAACAAGTAAATTCATCACTTTCTTATATCATCTCATTCCAAAAAAAAGTCATCCTAGTCCAATTTAAAATAGGTCACACTAAAACATTCATGTGGTGGTAAGGAATGAAACATGGTGTTGCTCACTCAATAGAACATGACTTGAACATAAAAACATGCTACACCATCATTGAGAGATTTTTTACTAATGAAAAAGATCTATATGTTACAAATGCATCAATTGAAGCACAACAAAAGCTTCTATGATAGGACCGAACCCAAACAAAAAATCCTTAGTATGTTGCACAACAAATGGAACCAACACTAACATGAATAAGAGTAAATATTTAAATCACATCTTTCTGTGTACAGTTCTACGAAAGCACTAAAATAACCAAATCACATCTATGCATAGGATATGTTGACATCAGTAAAAACCATTAGTGACAAAAATAATTATAGCATCAACTTCACATTCTAACAATCTCTCCTTTTTTAATTCATGGACACCTTCATCAATTACAAAGTAAACAACATAATTTTAAAAGATATCAGTATCAAAGTGTTCTCTATGATCCACCTTTGAAAATAATGAAAAATGGACAAACTTCCATTACTTTGCTTCCCCTAAGAGGAAGCCACCAAGCATTGATCTGTAAAATAATAATCATGAAATACACTATACATGGCACACACACACACACAAGTGCATTACTAAATACTAGGAAGGTTTAGAATGACCAGCTTCCCCTTAGATACTCGAAAGTAGCCTTGCATAATGGTTTTGTGAAAATATCTACAATCTATTTCTTTATAGTCACATACTCAAGTTTAACCTCCTTGTCCAATACCTTCTCTCTCAAGAAGTAATATTTGATAGCTATATAAATTTTGTCTTGGAATTTGTACTAGAATATTTGAAATATTTATAGCACTGGTATTATCATAGTAGAATTGGTCTATCAAAAGTTATCCCTATATCCTACAAACTTCTTTTCATCCATAATACTAGACTGCAAATGAGGATGCTAATATGTATTCTGATTCAACAGTTGATAATGTTACTGAATCCTTCTTCTTGCTTAAACAAGAAAACAACTGTGATAAATAATCTCCACCACTAGTACTTTGTCGATTATCCAGTAATTTGACCCAATCAGCATCAGTATAAGATGTCAATACAAACTCTTTTGTACCCTTCAAATATCTAGAAATTCTCTTTACTGTCATAACAAGTGACTCTTTTGGTTCTTGTTAAAATTTGGTTGCTAAGTTACATACTACACACATAATATCTAGTCTAGAAGCAATCAAAATTAAACAGTCCTCCAATCATTTATTTGTACTTACTTGCATCGGCCTTTGGTGAATCATCTTCTTTACTCAACTTAAATTTGGTAACAATAGGAGTACATACCATTTTAGAATTCTCCAAACAAAATTTCTTCAAATATTACTTATCACCTTGGACTAGGAAATGAAAATTCCTTTACTATTCTAATTTACCTCAATCCTAGAAATAAATTGAATTCACCAATCAAACAAATCCTGAATTATTTCTTCATTTCCTCTATAAGTTTCATGTATAAATAATCTTTTCCTCAAAAAATATTGGCATCAACATAAACCACAACAATAAAAATCTGATCTTAATCAATCATGTAATAAATATTTCTATCAACTAATCCTATCTAAAATCCTTATCCAATTAGGTACTTATCATATTTTCCATACCAGGCACTGGGTTCCTGCTTCAATCCATACAATGCTTTCTTTAATCTACACACAACATTCAGATCCTTTCTGAACTTGAAACCTTCCTGTTGTTCAATGTAAATTTCTTCCTTTAGTTATCCAATAAAAAATGTTGACTTAAAATCCATCTGAGAGACCTTGAAATTTTTAAATTCTACAAATGCTAGGAATATCCAAATCATCTCCATCTAGGAAACAAGGACATAAGTCTCATGAAAATAATTTCTTCAAGTTGACTATAACCCTTGTAAACCAATCTTTCCTTGTTTCTTATTACCTTACCATTTACATCCAGTTTGTTCCTATAAATATTATGGAAATGAGAAACTAAGAGTGTGGGTTAGGGGGGGGGGGGAGGAATTAGTTCTTCCCAAAAATTGAATTCCCTAAATCCCTGAAAAAATAAGTTTAAAATACCATCCAGGATTCCCACATAAGTTCTCTTCTTGACAGATTATAGACACGAGGTGAGGAAATGTAAAATGTGAGTTTAGCATTAATGAATTCTAGTTAAGAATAGTATTGAACTTGATATATCTTGTGAAGCCTCCTGTTATCCAAATTGAAACAAGTCAAGATGATAAATATTAATCTTTGATGAAGCATCAAACATGTGAGCTTATCAATCTGCCCAAAGGCTAAAAATGGGTTTTCAAATAAAATAAAAGGAAGATGGGTGTACCAAAAAATAAAAAAAACATCTTGTTGTAAATTATATTCTCAACGTAAGGGTATTGATTATGAGAACACATTTTCACCCATTGAAAAGATCAAAACCATCTAATTTTTTTGTGCATTACCTAAGGCAAAAGAATGGAGACTTTATTAGATGGATCCCAAGTTTTCTTTATTGAATGGTGATCTCAAAAATAAGTTTATATGGTCCAACCTGAAGGCTTCATTTGATGAACATAACCATTGAAAGGTATGTTTCCTTAACATGTTATTATATGTTCTTAAGAAATCCCTTCAGACATGGTGTATAAAAATATATGGTCACCTTTTGTAACATAGTTTTGATCTTAACTCCTCAAATCCTAATTTCCATATAGAGAGGGTTTGGATGGTGATTGTCATAGTTGTATTATATCTACATGATTTGGTGATCACAGAGAGATAATACTATCTCATTTTTATTGTCAAGCATGATCTAAAAAAATCCTTCAACATAATAGATTTGGGGCTACTTCACTATTGTCTTGTATTGGGGATTTGACAGAAAGATCATCATATTTTTAATAAGTAAGAAGCAAACTATTGTTTCTGTCTAATTCATTTAGGTTTAATATCATTCCAAATATGAATTTGTGTGCAACAGGATTTGGTTACATTGCATTTTAGCTAATATGGATATTTCAAAAGACTAGTTCCTAGTTCTTTTTTGCAATGATAAATAGGTTTTGAAGCTTGTTAGAAATATTTTTTTCTGTGAGTATAAAAAGCACATAGAGGTTGAATGTTATTATATTCATGAGAAAGTGATGCAACACTATTACAACCTATTTGATACACTCATTTGTGATATACTCACCAATCCCTTTGTATGGTGAAATTTGCATTTGTTTTTTTTGTTTTTTTTGGGAGAGGGGGGCGGGGGGGGGGGGGGGGGGGGGGGGGGGGGGGGTGGGGGGTGAGGCAGGTATATTTATAGGACTTAAGTATTAAGGTAGGGATTTTTAGTGTAATGCACTATGACCTATATGTTACTACTACCTTTATTTTCCTCTTTTTAGTCAATATTGGTCCTTGGATGAGTTAAAATGGTTCTTGCCAACTTCCATTTCATAATGGTAACTATCGTACACACAAATATCTTCATTATACATGCATTAATATCAAGTTTCTTTCCTCTTTTATATTCTCAATTTTTGTATTGAATTTATCACTATAGAAGTACATAGATATTTGTGTTTCCTTTCACTTATATACAATTTTGAGCATTCACTTTATCTTAGCATTATCTACATCATATATTTACTTCATGTTTTGAACTTAAATATTGAATAATTTTCACATTTTCTAGGTAATTAGAATTGCTTATCTGTTACTTTTTACAGTAAATTAATAAAATTTAAGATAATTTTGTTTCTCAAAGAATAAATTAATTGTTTGAATTGGATGAATCTAGAAGAATTAAAAATGAAATCAATTTGACATGTCAATAAATGTAAATATTCAATTTAGAAATGGGAAATGTAATGCCATTTTTAACATATGTTTAACATAGTCAAAAGAGACTAAGTCTAACCTTGTCCTAAGGCTTGGTCATTAATGATCTTTTATTGGATCATAAGTCTTTCTCTTTAGTCGTAATTTGGGTTTTCATGCTTTGGGATTGTAAATTATAGTAAAGGAGTTAATATTAAGAGTGCTCGTAGGATGGTTAAAAAACAATGTCATTCAAAACCTATTGTAGAGAAAATAATGTTTTGATAAATTTAATTGAGAGGGGGCACAAACCCTTACATCAAGTTGAATGGTAGACAAACAGTAAATTCACAAGGAGTGAATTTAACTAGCAATAGACCTAGCAACTAACCTGATGAAATAATCAACAAAGAAAAAATAAAAATAGTAGAGAGCCCCACGAAACATTAAAAAGCACAGAGGCATAAATAATAAAGCAAAAGGGACTTAACCTCCTTCCACTCTTGATTTAATTAATGTAGAAGGTTCAAGAGGGAGCCTTTTTTCTATGTTTGTTGCACCATGACTAAAGTAGCATGACCTTCCATCTTCCTTGTAGACACAAATTTTTCCTCTTCCTTTTTTCTTTTCTGTGTTCAAGTTCACCCCTCAAAATCTTGAGAGAGCTTGAAATATTATCCATCATTTTACTGTTGATATTGACAACCACTTCTAGCTTCCTATTAAGTTGATCCTAATTAATTTTAACATCGATAGTGGCATAACACATTTATTTCTTAACTAATTTTGAGGGAATCAAATTAGAGAGTTCCCTAACCCACTCCTCAAAAAAGGATTAATTATCCAACCTTATTGAAATCTCATCCGTTTCTTTTGGTAATTTTTTATCAGATTTGAGTATGTAATTCTTTTAAAATTTGATGTATATGATAGATAATTTATCACTAGAATATTATCTAATCAATGTTGATCTCTAATAGGTATAGATAATTTATAACTAGAATATTATCCAATCTATATTGATCTCAAATTGACATATAATATTAAATCTCAATATTATATATATATATATATATATATATATATATATATATATATATATAG
>MU224495.1:648435-674585 GCA_018584345.1 Thuja plicata
TATGGACAAGCCTGGGATCAAGTGTTACCACAGGCAGAATTTTCTTATAATGATAGTGTTAACAGGACTACAGGGAAAAGCCCATTTCAGATTGTATATGGGATGCATCCACGTGGAGTTTGTGAACGCAGAGAGTTAAAAGGACAGGAAGTGATAAGTGGACATGCTGATGACTTTGTATAGTCTATGAAGGAGATACATGATCAGGTGAAGAGGAATCTGATTGAGGCAAATCAAAGATTAAAAGAGAAGGTAGATGAAGGAAGGAGAGAAGTTCAATTTCAAATTAGAGATCTGGTAATGGTACATCTGAACAAAGCCAGATTACAGAAGGGGATTCCTACTAAGCTACAAATGAGGAGAATAGGTCCCTGCAAGATATTGGAGAAATATGGGCAGAATGCCTATAAAATTGATTTACCTAACAATTTGGAGATGTCCCTATTTTTAATGTGCAGGATCTTATTCCATATAGAGGACCAGTGATGCCTGAGATTACTCAAAAGATGGAAGTAGGAAAAGATGTTCAAGATATATGGGTGAAAAATAAGTCAAAGTTGCAAGCAGAGAAAATCCTGGATTCATGAGTTAAGAAGGCAACTTGACGAAGGGTATACAAAGAATACCTTGTCAAATGGTTAGGGTTACCAGAAGCAGAAGCGACATGGATGGATGGAGAAGACTGCAGAAAATAAGGAATTAGTTCGACATTGTTGCCAACTAATTCAAACTAATTTTTCCTTCTCAGAGGGGGGGAGTATGGTGTAGAGCACCCTAGGGTTTCTCACTCCAAGCCCTAGTAATTATTAGAGTGATCATGGAGTAGATCACGGTTAGCAGGTAGTTCTGTTAGCAGCTTTCCTAAACACTAACAGCTCTTAACTCCTAGCACAAGGGTGGTTAAAACCGATTACATTATACTTATTGCACAGTCGGCAGGTGATCGACGGTTAATTTGAAACTGGTGCAATGATGCGATGATAGTGTATCGCACAGTCGGCAGGTGATCGGTGGTTAATGGAAAATGGTTACGAGGATGCGACGATAGTGTATCGCACAGTCGACAGGTGATCGACAGTTAATGAAAAATGGTTGCGACAATGTGATGATAGTGTATTGCAAGATCACAGGTTAACAGACAGCTAAGTTAATAAGTGTTGTGATGATGCGACAACCATGTATCGCAAGGTCACAGGTTAACCAACAGCTAGTATATAAGTGTTGCGAGAATGCGACAACCATCTATCGCGTGATCGCAGGTTAACCGGAAGTTAGTTTTATAAGTGTGTAAGAACGCGACAATAATATATCGGAAGGTCGACATGCATGGTATTAAGACTTGCGAAAGTGCGATTAAAATTTGGAGTAAGGTAAGTGTATGATCAGGAACCTAGTCGAGAAAGAATTACGATGCCGTGATTAGAAGAAGAAGATAGGTTGACTTGCCAACATCGCAGAAGGAAGTTAAAAAGTCAGTGACACAGAGGAAAATGATGTCCATGTCGACAACCATGCTGAGGATGATATTGATGATAGTTGCAGGAGGAAGATGAAGAGCCGAGGTAGTTGGAATCATCAGGCGGACAGGTAACCTAGAAACGGTTACAAATCAAGAAGAGGCCGAATATATAATCAAGGAAGGAAACTTGTAAGAGGTTGGTTGAAGAACTAGAATTGTGAAGGCTAGCAGAAGAAGTTTTCCATGTGTGTGAATTGTAACTTTCTAATTTTCAATAAAGAAGGGTTTTCAGTGTGTTCTGTGTAGATTAGTGTTGTGTGCCAATTTCTGTAGAGTAGTATTTTGAATTCAATTTAGTTCAATGGATACCTTTTGACTCTCATAATCAGGCTTATGGAGTGTGACCGTCAAAAGGTACCCATTATGTATTTTTATTTTGTTTTTGTGTCTGTGCCTGAGAAGTGGCTAGCCAGAATTGTAGACAAGTCCTAGGCGAGCAAAAAGGCCCGGCTAGAGAACTTGTACGAGAGAGAGATAGGAGGAGAAAGGTGCATGACTGACTTTATTCAGTTATGGAGAGCAAGATAAGGTAAAGAGTGAAACTTTTCAGTGGGTAGGAAACCTAGGAGAGGGGGAGTATAGAAATCCTTCTAATTAGGGTCTGTGAGTAACCCTAAGAGACTCAAGTGTGAGTCTAGAGGATCCTGAAGTGAATAGGGTCCAAAGTGAGATTCCTAGGAGAGAGAGTGGGAGTCTAGAAGAGATAGGTGACCTCCCCATCACAATGCAAAGTGGTGTGCAAGAAAATGTGTCAGATGTGTATACCATCAACGGACTCCCTGGACTTATGTATAACTGCTCCCCCAACGGTGAGGGTGGGTATTTAAAATGGATGAAACACAAACGGGCTTCTCATTTGTTTAAATGTAAATGTAATAAGTGTTTCCTATCTAGTGCAGATACATTCAGGATCTAGTGATCCCTGGGAAAACTTACCTACTTAGTCTAGTCAATGCTGCGCTGAATGATGACTTGTTTTTTGGAATTGCGAATCATACATTGACAGTGGTAGAAGCTGACACTGTGTATGTGAAGCCTTTTCAAAGCAATGTTATTATGATCACTCCTAGTCAGACTACCAATGTCCTCTTGATGGCTATGTCTTAGCCACCCAATGCAACATTCCTCATGTTTCCAGGCCCTTTTGCTACGGGTACTGCAGCTTTTGATAACTCAACCAACGCCGGAGTTTTGGAGTATGTTTCCAATGGGAGACCGGCTAATTCATCTTCTCTTCCCATGATGAAACCAACACTTCCAGCCCTGAACAAAACCTCTTTAGCCGCCAATTTTAGCCAAAAGCCAAAATTCCCTGCCGCAGCTGTTCCTCTGAAGGTGGATAAAGAGTTCCTATTCACAGTGGGGTTGGGGCTAAATCCATGTCCCCAAGGAAAAAAATTCCAGGGCCCCAACAACACTAAATTTGCAGCCTCCATTAACAACATATCCTTCGTTCAACCCACCACAGCTCTTCTTCAAGCCTACTACTTTAACCAGTCCAATGGAGTTTACAACACCACTTTCCCTGACAATCCACCATTTCCTTTCAACTACACGGGCACGCCGCCTAAAAACACAGGGACCCTCAATGACACCAGAGTCGAAGTACTTCCCTTTAACACCAGCATTGTGACCTTCGAGAGCCATCCTCTGCATCTGCACGACTTTAACTTATTCATAATGGGTCAGGGTACCAAAAACTACAATGCAAGCACCGACCCATCTAACTTTAATCTGGTGGATCCTCCGGAGAGAAACACAGTTGGAGTGCCCAGTGGAGGCTGGGTGGCCCTCAAATTCCTAGCTGATAATCCATGTACTACTGTCATTATTTAATGCTACCTTCACTTAACTAATCATATGATTTGTGCTTAATTCATATAAACATATCCAATTGTATGTATGCTATTGCAGGAGTGTGGTTTATGCATTGTCATTTGGAGCTGCATACCAATTGGGGATTGAAGATGGCATGGGTTGTTTAAAATGGAAATGGTGGCAGATCTCAATCTCTTCTTCCTCCTCCCAAAGATCTCCCCCCTGTTGATATTAGACTACAGACTTTACGCTTACTTCTTAAAATCTAACTACATCCAATTGTGTGTTGGATCAACATAGTTTGCAAACGATAAAGAGAACCTGATCATTTATGTCCTCTAATATGCATGAAAGAAGAATGTGCATCTGTCTGAACTCTATTGTTCTAATTTTAAACAAATTTTTAGTCATCTTGTGGATCAATAAATATACATATTGAGACTGAAAATTATTCCTAAAGTTGTAAAAGTTATAAAAGTTAGAGAGTAGCAAAAATATGCAAACAAGAATGCAAAAATAGAGTACACTGATTTATCATGGTTCGGCCAATAATGCCTATTTCCACACTGAGCAGGAGAATATCTTATTGATTCAAAAGTCTGTGTTACAAGTTACCGCCATTACAATATATAATAAAGAGCTCCAAAAGGGAGACTCTTAAAGGCCACCGCAGGAAGTCCAAGAGACAGAGTCTCTTGGATGGAAGGCAGAGACGGTTGGGCTTCATATTCCCAACTGTTTATAATAAACACATGGATCAGCCTCTGAATGTATGAACTTGAGCTCAATCATAAACTGATCAAATTTCTTATACCATTGCCTTGGGGCCTGCTTAAATCCATACAAGCTTCTCTTCAATCTGCAATAAAGATGCTCCTTCCCCTTTTTCACAAAGACTTCTGATTGCACCATATAGATTTCTTCATCTACATCACCATGTAGGAATGCAGTCTTGACATCCAACTGCTCCAACTCAATATCCCATGCAGCAACCAAGCCTAGAACGGCTCTAATAGTAGTCACCTTGACTACCAGGGAGAAAATCTCATTGAAGTCTATGCCCTGCTACTGTCCATATCCTTTTACTACTAATCTGGCTTGATAACGAACCTTGCCGCCATCTTCTTCCTTTAATTTATAAACCAATTTATTCTTGAGAGCCTATCTGTTTGGTGGTAAAGTCACAAAGTCTCAAGTCTGATTCATTGCTAATGAATCCATTTACTCTCTCATGGCATCTTGCCATTTCTGTGAATCCAAAGCTCTGCAAGTAGCCTTGTAATTTGCAGGCTTCGATTGATTGGACACAAGTAAAGATGGTTCTGATTACTCTGCAACCAATAACTCATAATTAGAGAAATTTTCTGGAGGTTTCCTCTATTGAGATGATCTTCTGAGTCCCAGATCAATTTTTGATTTATGAGGATTACTATTTTCCTCATACCCATGCTGCCAATTTTCTCCCAATCTTGCAATGTGCTCAAAATTATTGGTAATGGTAACTCCTGCAGCATCTTCCACGTGGGTAGAGGAAGTAACTCCTGTAGCATCTTTTGCATGGGCAGAGGAAGTAACTCCTACAGCTTCTTTTGCGCGGGCAGAGAAAGTAACTCCTGCAGCTTCCTTTGCGTGGGCAGAGGAAGTAACTCCTGTAGCTTCTTCTACGCGGGCAGAGGAAGTAACTCCTGTAGTAGCTACTACTTTGTCACTTTTTGGTGTCTTTGAGACATTGTTTGTGAAAACAGGTTTAGACACGTATTCCTCTTCCAATGTTGATTGTGGCTACAAACTTGGAAATGTCTTCTCATTGAAGACCACATCTCTACTCTAGATGATTTTCCACTCCAAAGGATCCCAAATAAAAAACCCATACTGATCTTCACTGTAGCCCATGAAGATGCCCCTTTGTGATTTGAAATCCAGCTTGGTTCTCTTTTCTTTCAGCACGTGAACAAAAGCTTCACACCCAAACACCCAGATGTGAGAATATGAGATTCTTTTTCCCAACCATTCCTCCTCTAGAATGCCAAAATCCAGTCATGATGAAGGATTTTTATTAATGAGATACACCGCTGTATTACATGCCTTAGCCGAGGATTCCTTACTCAACCCAGCATTAGAGAGCATACATCGAGCTCTCTCAAGAATAGTTCTGTTCAGCCTTTCTGATGATCCATTTTGTTGTGGAGTAAATGGAACAACCTTGATTTTATGGATACCATTATCCGCATAAAAAGAATCAAATTCTGAGGAGCAGAATTCTCCTCCATTATCACTTTTTAGAGACTTAATCTTGTGTCCGCTTTGATTCTCAACAAGGACTTTAAAAACTTTAAATTTAGAGAAAACTTCAGATTTCCTAGAGAGCATATAAATCCAAACTTTTCTTGTACAATCATCTAGAAAAGTAACAAAATAATTAGCCCCGCCAAAGGAAGTTACCTCAGTGGGTCCAAAGACATCCGTGTGAACAAGCTCCAAAGGTGTACCCTTTTTCTCACTACCGGTCTTCAAGAAGATGACCCACTTCTATTTTCCATAGAGGCAATGTTCGCAAAATTCTATATCAATAGATTTCAGCCCTGGCAGTTGATCTCTTTTCAACATTACATCGAGTCCTTTCCGACTCATGTGCCCGAGCCTTTGATGCGAAAGCTCTGAGTTTCTGTCCATCGATGTCATGGCAGCACCCACTTCATCATTACTTTCTAGAATATATAAACTCCCAACTTTATCTCCTTTTTCTACTGTCAAAGACCCCTTTGTTATCTTCTGTGTATCCGGATTGAAGAATGTATGGCAGCCTTGAGTATGAAGTTGAGAAATAGAAATCAGATTTCTCTTCAATTTTGGAACATGTCGAACATCCTTTAAAAGCCATTGTCCTCCTCCAAGTGATGGAAATAAAATTTCACCCTTTCCAATAATGTCACAAGCATTATTGTCACCCAAAAAGACTCTCCCGAAATTACCTTCTTGGTTATTTGTGAACAACTCTGTGCATGAGGAAGCATAAAAGGATGCACCAGAATCAAGTACCCACAATTCTAAAGTAGTATCACTTGCAGAGAGAACTAAAATCCCAAAGTCATCCTTCTCATAAGCAATATTTGCTTGGTTGGCACGCACCTTGTCTTGTGCCTTTTTGTAAGAACGACAATTTTTCTTTGAGTGGCCTGGTTTGCCACAAAACTAGCAATCCCCTTTACTTTCATTTGAATCTGTCCCTTTTTCAGACTTTGATATTCCTCTATTGTTGGATTTTCTACCTCTTTGATAGCTCCTTCCTCTATTGTTGATGCTCACTGCCATTAAGGCTTCACCGAACGAAGGAACATCACTCTTTCTTCTCATGTCTTCACCAAGAAAAGTAGCTGCAACTTCATCAAAAACTAACTTTTTCTTGCCGAGAGACGATGTGCTTATCACTGTTACAACTCCATCCCAGCTTGCTGGAAGAGAACATAGTAATAAGATAGCTTTGTTTTCATCGCTTGGTGGCATGCCTACCAAATTTGCTTGGCTGAGAAGAGTATTAAATTCGTTGAGGTGATTTTCCATTATGCCACTGTCCTTCATTTTTAGACTGTTGAGTTTCTTCATGATGAAAACCTTGTTTACAACAGACACCATTGCATAAGTAGTTTTCAGCTTATCCCAAACTGCCTTTGTTGTAGTTTCTTCTATAACATTGAACAACACATTTTCAGACAGCGAAAGAAGAATTGTCGCTCTTGCCTTCCTATCTATTATTTCCCAATCCTCATCAGACATCGTGTCTGGTTGCTTCCATTTCCCCTCTATAGCAAGCGCTAGATCTTGCTTAACTAATAGCGACTCCATTTGCACCTTCCACAGGCCGTAATTCTTGCCTGTAAACTTCTGTAGTTTGTGCTCCTCCATAATCCCAGAATTTCAATACTGAATTCTGAACAGCAAACCTGGCTCTGATACCAATTGTAAAAGTTAGAGAGTAGCAAAAATACGCAAACAAGAATGAAAAAATAGAGTACAATGATTTATCGTGGTTCGGCCAAGAATGCCTATTTCCACACTGAGTAGGAGAATATCTTATTGATTCAAAAGTCTGTGTTACAAGTTACAACCACTACAATATATAATAAAGAGCTCAAAAAGGGAGACTCTTGAAGGCCACCGCAGGAAGTCCAAGAGACATATTCTCTTGGATGGAAGGCAGAGATGGTTGGGCTTCATATCCCCAACAGAAGTGACCAATTGGTTTGGAATATATATGTAGTTAGGCTATAGTTGAATTACTTTGAGAGAGACGTGTCGACGTGACTTTTTAAAACTGAACTGCGAAGATAACATTTAAATTACAACTTTGGTAGCAATTTTTTTCAATTTATGCTTTAATATTTACTTTTATAAGAAGATTCATATTTTCTTAGAGTGGAGTTAATATAGTTATTTTATATCATTCGTACTTTTAATAATATAACTTTTTTATTCAAACATTTAATTGAAAGTGATATTTATAGAAACGCTCTTGGTTTGTGATAGAAAATTACTTGATAAATATTATCTTTATTTTTCAATATCTAAATAGTCAAGTAATAAATAAGAAAAATAATACAATGATTCATTAACAGTTTATACTTTTATTAATAACAATTTAATCTATATTCTTATGGTATGATCTCTTAGAAAAATTTTAAACTTATTGATATTTATAGTCTATCATATTTTTATTTGATTCTACTTGATTTTTTAAAAGGTCTAAGACATTTTTAAATTAATTTTAAAATTTTATAAAAGCTAAAATTAATTTAATAATTAGATTTTACTTTGTTTGAAAATATCTAAATAAAGTATCTATATGTGTTATTCTAGTTCAATAAAACTACTACTTCTTCTACTCTCATGGGTAGTATCTAAATAGATTACCATTAATATATTTGGTGGATCAATAAGAATTTAAATTTTCAATATAAATATAATATATATGAGAAATATTTGATTCAATATTTAGAATTTTTTATTTTTTTTTCTATAATGTGACTATGTTTTCATTTTCTGGTTATAACTTTATAAAGTGGAGGGGGCTGGGGTTTTACGGTTGAGAATATTGTGGTGTAGAGTTTTGAGGTGAGAGTTGGTTCTATAGAATCTCTTGTAGTTAAAAAATATGTTCTTCAAATAAATGATATGAGTATAATGAAATTGAGAATAAAAAATTGAAGAATTAAAAATAAAATAAAAATCTTGTTGCATTAATATACTAAATGCATATAATTTGATTTTTTTTTTATAATATTTTGTTAGCTAAGTATCATTGAAACTTAAATATGTATTAAATCTATAATAAAGAAAGTGGATGCTATGTATAATTGTGTTAACAATTATATCAAGGAGAACTATAATTAGTTAAAACATGGTATTTGTTGTCATCTGGAGCTGCCCAATGGTGGTAAGCTGGTCCCTCATATTTGTTCTTTCTGACATTTTCTCACGATTTTCATAATGTTTTTGATAGAAAAAAGCAGCAAGAGGGTGCTGACCCGTGGAACAGAGGACTAGAAGCACATTAACAGCGTATTAATGGAACTAGTCAAAGCATGTATAATAGTTTAACAGAAAGACACCATAATGTTGTTATTTTCATAATGTTGTTATTTGATGTTACCTCACATTTTTCTATACATATATTTTTTAATTTAATTTCTAAAATTTATAAATATTTAAATACAATTTTTATATTTAGGTTAGGATTTTTTTATATATAGCTAAATCACTAGCTATCTATCTATTATTTTATCTCAAGGAAAATATCAATTGTTTTCCAAGGCATATGGAGCCTACATTGAATTGAAATTGGTGGTTTCCGAAGGATTTACGAGAGTCTAGCTTGAATCTGGTTCTTTGAAAATTGTCAATTTCCTTAATTGATCTCAAAATCCTAACTCGACCATTAAAGCTTTAATATTATAATGTTTGAATCTTCTAAATTCATTCCAAATGTTTAGTATTAGCTATATTTATCATGAAGGAAACTCTTGTGTCTATGGCTTTGTTAACGTTGGAGTTAACCAACCTACGGATCTGTTCTTCTAAAAATAGTTACTCGAGTCAGTAAGATGTATTTATATTCATCTCTACAATATCCAATCCTAATTCACACTCTAAGCATTCATTGATCGATACATGGTGTCCAATTAAAAGGGATTGTCATCTCCATACTCTCATAACTTGATAAATATTGAGATGACAACTTAATATTTTGATTATTATGTGAAAGACTTGCTAGATCAAACTATAAATACTGCATACAAATGGTCCAATAGAAATTCATATTGATAACAGTAGCTGGCTTCTCAATAAGGGGAAGGCCCGATTAACTCTATTTTACGACACACAGCGATATTGGATCCAAGGCAAAGTTTTATCCCCCATATCCAATTGTCGACATCAATGATTCACTGAATTACTCATGTGAGCCTAATTCAGTCAATAATATTTCTAAATATGATAATTGTCAATGTTCAATCTTCTGACTCGCCAATAGTTTAATCTTTAGACACCTCTTAATGTGTGCCTCTACCAAACATTGATAACCTTCAAAATATAGCAATATTTATTTTTTTTAAACAAAATTAGGCTAACCATTATATATATTTATTAATAAAAACTGGTTCAAGAGCTCATCCAGAAAAGAACATTGATAACCTTCAAAATATAGCAATATATTTTTGATATTGTAAGCTTCTAATATTTGATGTTGAATATGATCGACAATCAACTTCAAGAAGAGAAAGCCACGATTATATTGCTACCAATGTTGATGTAATGTCCCTGCAAACTAAGACTTCAATATATTCCATATTTTTTTATCCGCAGATGATGATCGCATGTTAATGTTCCTGAATCCCCCAAGATATTTAATATCAAAACCATCTAAGATGTTGGGAAGAAAAGGAAATACATATTATATGTGTTGTCTGGGGGTAAGAAATAATAAAGATATTTATTGGTAGTGTTCAGTACGAGAGGGGAATCATGGGAAGATTTTAGTTGTCAACATAGAAGTCTACCATCACATTGTTGTTGCTACCTTCTGATAATATTAATCTTTATTTACTCTAAACTGATCATTAGTTCCTTAAATCACTGTTATATTCTTTAATAATAATCGCTGCTACACACATTGATAGTGACCGCTGCTATAGACAGTGATCGTTGTTTACATAGATGTTTAATAATGATCTAGTTGCAAAGGATCATTGTTAATATAGACAATTACACCAATGTTTGATTAGAATCCAGCCACTCTTCATTAGTCCTGACTTCTCATAATATCGTTGCATTATATAATTGTTGCCTACTTATCGATCTTTGTCAAACATATATCATTGATTAAGGGTTAAGATCAATATATCTATTGAAGGATGAGAAGATAATTACATGATTAACCAACTTTGATTATATAGTTGCTAAGTAAATTAATGATTGATATATTTAAAGCAATTATTCATGATTAAATTGACGTAAAATACGATTAAGCAAGAAAACAAATTGATAACACACATAGGTAACAACAACAATAGTAGGACTAATCGGTTATGGAAAGGTGTGATTAATATAAAAAAAATGAGGCAAAGAATCAACGTAACTTACCATCCAATCAGGAAGCTATCTGAAGGTGTCCATCTCCACTTCGTTGGGGATACAGGGGACTACTTCTCTTCCTCTCAGCCAAGGGAAATAACTCAGATCTTCATATGAGGATTAAGAGGAAGAATTGAGGAAAGGATATATTAAAACTTATCAGAATTCAAGAAGAAGATAAAAGTGCAATATAATGCAAAAATAAAAGGAGAATTAGTAAAAATAAATTAAAAGAGTTTTGGGGTTTGCAACTAGTCCCCAAAGACAGAAATCTACCATGCTAAGACATGAAAATATACTTGGAATCACAAGAGCTTAAATGCATTACATATTTTATATTATATTGAAGAAGAATATTTTTTTCCTAGCAGCCCCAATACATACATAAGGAATTTCGTCAATTGCCCTAATATTCCAAGTGTCTGTTTCTTCTATTGATCCACTATCCAGTTGCCATTTTGTGAGCCCAAAATCCCCAACCTGTAATGATATCATATTAAATGTCACACAAACTACAAACATAAGAATCCAGAGCACAAATATTTTATTGCATTCAACTTAAGACTATTGTATACACTAGAAGTGAATAGTAATAGATTTTTACAGACAATGTCAGTCCATATTTCTCAATTCATAAAGATTGATTTTAATAAATCCATATAACTTGTGCTTTGAAATATGAAGAATGTTGTTGATCTTTGACTGTAAGAAGGATGTTAGAGATATTTTAAGGTAGAAAAATAATACTTATATCATAAAAAGAAGATATCTTAGTGACTTCATTTCGTCAACTTGAAGAGAAGTGTTGGATTTAAATAATAAATTCAAAAATGTATTGCTGGCAGTCTGTTATAGAGTTGGAAATCTTAATTTTAACATTGACAATTTGTTACAATAGGATTCTAAAAGGATGACAAACTAATTTAAATTTATTTTCAGATTCAGATACAAGTCTATAAAAATTGATTATGCCTCTTTTAAAATTACTTAAAAGGTGTAATCTTCTTTAATAAAATGTATTATGTAGTTAATTTCTACAGTGGATTCATTTAGAATGTACATTAATTGGAAGCCTTGAATAAGGATGCATCTTAAAATATATAAAAATGTAGATGAATTACCATTGTAATATAATTTGTCAAGAAAATACTACTGGGTCAAAGGTCAATGGATGATGCAGCCTCAATAACACTCTTCATGTAAGTATCTCAAACCTCTTGCAACCACAATAGCCACTTTGTGACAGTATTTCCATTCCAACCATGTTATCTTCCCCTCTCCTATAAACCAAAACATTAAAAATAAAATTTAGTAATCAGTTAGCACTAAAACCACAAAAGTACAGCAATTCAGCTCCTAATGAAGGCTATTATATATGAAATCCAAGGCATAAAAATAAGTTTGAATTTGAAATGAAACCAAACATACCACTTAAAATAGAGTAGTACTACAACTGAGTTTCTAATGAAGGCTATCGTCTATGAATTTCAAGGCATACAAATAGTTTTGAATTTGAAATTGAATATAACATACCACTGGAAATAGAGTAGATATTTTGAGTTCAATATTTTGTTTTTTAATCCTAACCACTCATATTTACATCAAGTCTGTATCTTTGTCACTAATATTACACATTAACGAAGAAGAAAAGTTTGTTTGTATGCTGAATAGATTAACTACATAATAGTAAGGATCTTTTAAAACAAAAACTCCCATCATCCGATTACTTCATCAGCACTAACTTATACTAACCTCTTCCTCAAATTTATATTTTTCACAGCGAAAGCTCTTGCACAAATGGCCTAATAGAGAAGATAGAATCTTAGTTCAATTTCAATTGAGCTTTTCCTTATCTAAATTTATAGTTATATTTAACTAACATTTATTATGCAGATAGATAGTGAGCCTCTATATTTTATCAGATAATAATGTCAATTTCTGCAAAACAAATAACAATTCAATTTAACAAAATAATGAGAATTATAGTCTGACATCTTGACCTATCCATCAATTATACTTCCTTGAGCAAATGGCAAAGCTTCTAATGAAGATTTTTCATGTCAAAACGTTCAAGATCTGAAGTTTGCAGTGCAGCTAAACACAACAGATTTTACTGGTCTCATGATAATAGAAAAAAGTCATGAAACCCAACAGATCAATGCCTCATATAAGTCACAAATTATATGTTACGCAAAAGTCTTGTAAAGACATGAAATGGCTGAAATCACATGGAATACCTTATACACCCAAAGATTTTCATTACTCTAATGCACGCATAATTTAGCTTCTACATGTGCAAAAGTACAAATAATAGAAATTGCAGAGCTCTAGGTGAGTATACTGAATAATATAGCAATAAACCTTATATATTTATTTGTTAATCTTGAGAAGATATATTACAAAAGCTTTGGAATGAGTTTTAGACCTTCTGGCTAACCAACTTATAAAAACTTGTCAAACAGATAAATAAGATATGCTTAGAGACACTCAACATTGTTTGATCTACTAGTTATATCGGTTCTTCAAGGATACAAGAGTTTATTATAAACTTAAGACAAATACACATCAATATAATATCCAAAATACAATACCCACGACTAGAAATTTGAACACTAGGGTTCTCATGCTATATTTTCTTCCGCTAGTTCTGTAACTAAAAGATTTTTTTTCTTAATACCTTAATGTAAAGAATGTTAGATCTAAAATAAGTGTGACAGCCATGGATAGCGCGGTGCAGAGAACACCCATTTCTATTTGGCATTTTTTTCCTGAAATCGTGCGCCATAAAATGCACTGCTAATCTGCCTGAATGTACCTTGGAAGCATGGGAGATTACTCTTCCCTGGCTTGAAAATGTTAAAAATATTTATAACACAGTTGAAACTGATGTATAACCTGAGAGAGACCCTTACCATTGCTGAAGATGGATCCCTTCTCTCCACGCGCTTTTGCGGGATGGAGCTCCTCTAGGTTGTGGACCTTCACCCTATTTTTCATACATGCTTCAGCTCTGGGAGTTTTTGGTCAACAAACCCTTGAATGTCTTGAAGATGACCCCCAGCTCGGTGCCCCTTTTCTGTTCCATTGGATTCCCATCTGCCAAAACAATTTAAAAGCTTGGTTGGATGAAGAAATCCCAATCCCCAACATAATCAAAAGATGCAAGACTTACCCCATCTATAAATTCGTGAGATCCCAATTGGGGACGGAGTTTCTAAGCGATGCTAAGGTGCAGAGCCCTGGTGAAAAAATCGAAAAAGTTTACCGCGACATTTACGAGCCCAAGAATGTTTGGAGAGATGGCCACATTTCCTCCTCTATCACCTGCACCCTTTAATTTGTGGTCCTAGTTTGACACCGCCAAGTCACCCTATGCTACCAGCAATAGAGGATTCTGGAGCATTGCAAATGCCACCATCTGAGCTCTTGTCCACAATCCATTCTTCTTGCTTCTAGGTCTCAATATCGATCATTGGAAAACGACGAACCCTAACAGACGACCCTAAAAATAAGCAAAACAAAAAGCTCTTACATGCTAAAAATTCATTTCGCCCCATTCTTCAAAAATGCATTTTATTTTTTCTTAATTTTTAATTTAAGACAATTTAAATAGTTTTAATTTTTAATTTTAAATATTTAAGACAAAAAAATTAATATTGCCTTTAAAAAGTTTCTTTAAGTGTCCTCATATGTAGTAGTGGGGCCAGCTTTATTCTTATACAAAAATGCATAAAAAGGCTATAGGAACAAAATAGTTCACTAAAAGCTCTTCCCTCCAAATTCTGAACCCCCACCTAATGAAGCAAGAGCTCAGCTTATAGCTCATAAAGCAAATTTTGAAAATCACTCCTCCCTCCAAAAACCATCCAAAGCAACAAGTTATTAATCCTAAGGCATAATTAGTGCCCTAAATTAAGCCCTAAAAATAGCCCCTCCGAAGTTGGTGTACGAAAGACTTACATCCTTCTACATAATTTACCAACTTATTACAAATATATTACAAGCTCATCCAAACCAGCCCCAAAAATGCATAAACTATTACATACATAATCCGATACAATGGCATAAAACCTAATTCCAATCGAAACTATAGTCAACAACCCTAACAATTTGCAATAAACCTGACCCACAATCAAGCTAACTCCAACCTAAGTTGATCACAGCTCATGACCGACATGACAATTCCCACTGTGAAAAATCTCCATCTGTCGTGGCACCTAAAGTACTATCATGGCATTGCTTGGGGAATGTCGAGGCACTGCAACAGATAGGGCATCGAATTGCTTTGTCAGTGGACTTGAAAAATTTGTAAAAACACTTCATACTATTTTCGCATCTCATTTGCATTTGGCTCTGAAGGCAAAGTTTAGAGTTTTCTATTGCGCTGCCATGATTGTAGTTTGAATCTAGAACTTGATGCCATGATATATGGTGTTGTATCTACAACTTGGACAAGCTAAGATGCTCAGGCTTCTTGCTGTGAACTTGGGTTTTTCGTGAGTTAGAACACTGTATGCCATAAAATATGGTATTTTTTTTGTAGATTTATTTTGAAGAGTACTGGAGTTTTGGGTCTCTTTGCTCAAATCTGGATGATGGAGAACTCGGGCTCTGTGTAGACTATGAGTCTTTACGGCTGTTTTCTCTGTATGGCAACACATGGTGCCGATTTGAAACTTGAAGATCTCACACTCTTGGTGAAACTTCTGTAACTTCTTTTGAATCTTGATCCATGACAGATGGCACTTTCTCTATAGTGTTCACTTGGCCACTGGTTTGAGATCTCAGGCTGTCAATACATGTTTGAGATTTTCTTTATACTTTGAGTTAGCCACTGCAATCTTGGACTAAGTACGAGCTGTGGTTGAAAGATGTGGAGTTATGTTTTATGAACTGGGTCTTGAAACTTGGCATATTTCAGCCACAACTTCAGACTCATTCCAAGCTTATAGTGTACAATGAAGTTTGAAAAAGTGGGATCTAAACTTGGCCTTCATTCTTTCGAACTAGTCTTCACCCACGACACATGGCTCTCTTCTGCACTTGTTTCTCCATCGTGTTTGACATGTGTAACACTAGATAAGTAACTCTTGACTCCTTCTCTGTAGCTTTACTTGAAATATTTTCATTACTGTAGTTGACTACTGTGAACTTTTGCATATTTTGTTAAGATCTTGGGTTTTAATAACTCCAATCTTTCTGGGTTCTTAAAATATTTAAATCTTTGGAAGAAAATTTAGGTTACATTTTACTCTGAACACACTCTTGTCTTTTGCAATACATATTAAGATCTCGATTTAAAAGATTTACATCTTTTGGCAGCAAATTTGGGCTTTCATTTACCTCTCTGTTAATCCCTTCTTTGTAGCATGAAAATCATAGCTTCACCTTGATTTCTGATATGTTTGTAACCATATGTTACTCCCATGGCTTATCCCACACATTTAGATGTAAACTTTGTTAAACATATGCAAGCATTCATTTTTATTACTGGGAGATGGATTCTTGTTTGTCTTATATTGGCTCCATCCAATGTCCTCTCTTGAAACACGACAATAATGTCTGAAACACAAAACATCTTCACACTGTTGAGGCTCGCATTTTGAAATAAACATCTTATATGTTTAATCTGCAACATAATGTAATCCTTTAGTCTAACTTTTATTATTACTATTTCTGTGCATGAAATAGTATATAAATACACTATTTATTTAATTTTATATAGATCATTACCGATGGGGTTCGAGCACGGGCTTGTGTGTCCCATGAGTAATATAACTAACAAGAAACTCATCCAAACATGCACAATGTCACTCCTTTGCATCTCCCCGACACCATACTTAGAAAAGCATTGTTTGTTTTAACCCCCTGCAAAACATTACTCCAAACCGACACCATACATGGATACTGTCCTTTTTTTCTTGATTTCCCTTTTCAAAACATGAGTCACCACATCATCATTGACTTTAATAATTATCTTCAAACATTAATACATAGATGCATACCGCTTTACACCATACCCTGCATGCACTGAACTTCCATTTTGGTTCAAATATGAACACTGTATTAATAACAATATTATTTAATGGATGCATATATCACTATCATAAAATGTAACTCATGTTTGACAGTATATGCACATTCTCTTTTCATTGTTTTCAGAAGTAAATGTCAATGTATTGTTTTCCTTATCTCATCTAGAGGCATTATGTATCCAAACAACATTGTTATGATACATGTTTAACGCCAACAATTTCTACATATGTTTCTCATCTTGACCCAATATAGTTGGTTATTTCTACACATAAGATTGTTTGCTTATTGCACATTTTATAACAGCATTTAAATACACCGTTACTCCAATTCTTGCACATTTTTTTTCATGTGTAGCTCATATGCAGATTATTGACACTGCTATATATCTTCATTTTTTGCAAACCATACTGTTATGTAAGCATAGACAGAAAATTTTTGATAACATGAGACTGATGATAACATGATTGATTGTTAAGCATGTATTTTCCATAATTGACTCCAATTCACATGTCTTTTCTGCATTTTCATACTTATAGTAACATCATTACTTTCAATGCATCTTTCATGATGATAGTAAACATTTCACCTCCATTTCTTCATCTCTCTTCTAAGGACCCTTTATTTACCACGTGTCTCCTACAAAATCATTGTATCATTCTTTATGCATTGTATCCTCCTCTTCTTCACCTGCATGCACTATAATCTCTTGTGATGCATACAACTTTCTTGTATGTAATGCCTTATGTGAATTTTAAGCATGGGCTCGTAAAACTCATTGCATTTCTTTTGTTATCTACATTTAGTTATTTGTTCACCTATTGCACACATATCACCAATCGACATGTTAGGTCAGCAAACAAAATGAGCCAATTAATGTTTGTGTGTGAGTGTCATATGAGATGACACTCATTCATGAATTTTAGTTGGTTTGTTTGTGTTTGTTGACATAACATGCTAATGCTATTCTAAAAAGGTTTCTCAGATAGAAACACTAAGTCACTTTGATTCAGATATCTAGCTTGGAAAATAATAACAATATACATCCAAATGACCATTAATAGTAATTTGGTTTCATGTTTAAAAAAAAGTCCCTTTAATACTATGTTTAATTTAGTGTGGATGTACATTTCCTTTTTACATTGAATTTACCAGATAGATATGCAGCATTGAAAGAATTGATTGTAGTTGTATGTTGTTTGTGTTTCATGCATTGCTTAGATCCAACTGGATCTAACCCTATTTTCTCTCTCATGATGCAGGTGAATGACCCTAAAGACCTAATGAAGATGAAGACCTGAACATGGAGACCTAAGACCTGACAGACAACCAGCTGACAACAACATACAATAAGGAAATGCATGGGACCCCTACTCCATACTTCTATCTTGATTTCTATTCTGCAAAATATACTTTTTGATTGACATGAAATGTGAAATATGAAAGGACACTTGTATACTACATTCACTTTGAATGCACAATGTGATGATCAGTTATAAATTTGAAATTTTGAAATGTGATCAATACTTAGAGTACAACAATGAAGTCTGATAATGAATGAAATAATGAAATATTAATCAACAATACCTGAAAGATAGTGTTATTGGACCCTTAAAATGCAATCTTTTCCTATTTGTGTTTATTTTTATGTATGCTATAATTTTGGGTAACAGATAAATCTAAGAACAAATTACATAACTTGCAACTGTATTTAGATTATTACCTTTATAATAATGTATGACATATAAAACTCAATAATGAATTATTCATAATTCTATGGTTATCCATTCTTGATTCAAAGTACTACTACGATGAGTGGCCTCCTAAAAATCACAACCCTTGATTGAAAACCTTAGTAGACCATTTATGCTCATGTTAGAGTTAGGTTCCTGTGGACCAATATTCTTATAATATTGTTCTCACATGTCAAAAAAAAAACAATCTTCTCGTCATTTGATTTTGTACAGATTAAGGAAATCTTTCTAGAATTATTTGTTAGTCGCAGTAGTTGATACTGGATTTCTAAATGGGTTTGGCATGTTTACTTGATCTTTGGAGGAAATTTATGGTTAAGCCTGTTTGATCTATGAAGCCTTAATGCTACACTCTTGTAAACTCCAACTCAAAATGTAATTTGTGTTAAATGGATCATTCATGTTAATAAAAAAATGGATTCATATAAATAAATATTGATGAAATATAGATGAATAAATTTGACTCAAAATCTGTACAAATGATTTTTAATAAAAAAATAAATGGGCCCTTCGTCTACTAGTGAAGTTGAATGATTCCAAATGAGCCCACCAAGGATCAATTCTTGTTGATTGAAAGGTTCTGACATCATAATGGATGAGGTGAGGATTGTGCCCCACATTTTTTTTTAAATCGATACCCTTGAGTACTTGGCTCTTAGTCAAAGAGGTTTAATCCTATAGGATACTTATGTTGTATTAGTTAGCTAAAATTAGTTTGTGAAAGCCCTCACTAAGCTTGTGTACTTACAGACTTCATACCCTGCTCAACTACCATACTCATGTTTTGAACCTCCATTAAAATTTAAGACACCACTATTACTATTGATATTATAAAATGATTACTATTCATATGAAAAATAATTTACCTTTCTACTTTTTAATCAAGATTATAGAAGAGTATGAAGTAGTAGAAAAATAGTAGAGCATATGAAGAATCGCAATATATTATTGAATGAAATATAATTTTAAATTGAAAAAGGAAGAAAAGAAACTTCCACGACTATCATAATATGATTAAGTTTTAACATGTAACAAGGGAATACGATAGAATAATACCCTTAAATTACTAATAGAAAAACAATATTAAGTGCGTTTAAAAGTTATTGGAGGATAACATTCCGAGTATAAATCATTATTTAACATAGATTAATGAAGGAAATGGATACTCTCAATCTCAGAAGTAGTGTAAAGTATTAGATTGAGGAACCTAGTGTTCCAAACAACCTCCACTATATTTGGAGTTATTCCAAATAGTTGGGAATGAGGATGTTCCACTACTACATTTTTAATATAAAGACAAGCACTCACTTAGTGCTTCCTACACTACTTAATTAATATAATACTAATTCAATGTTATTCTTTCAGTTATTATGATGCAAAAAAATTAAAATTATTGAAAGATCACAATTAAATCAAAATAGGGACAATAAACTTCCACAAATTTGAATTACAGAGTTTAGTACACTGAGGCAATTCAATAATAAAAATAAATAAAATGAATGAGGTTTTATAGAAGTGGAAGTTTAAGTTAAAAGGTAGCATCGTCAATGCACATTAATCTAGATTTGAATAGCTGATCTCGGGTTAAGGATAATATTTTCTAAATTGATCATCATTAACATAAATTACCAAAAAATATATATATATTAAATTAACATATATTATCAATGGAAATATCTATATGTTCTATTAAAATAGATTCCTAAAGAAAAAAGCTATAGGCAAAGTCATATAGGATTTTGGTAGACAAATTTTTTGGCGATCGCCAACCTTTTCCATTAGGGTCAAAGAGTGAGAGGAAAGGAAGTAAAAATGAGTAGAAGAGGAGATATTCAGCTCAGGGAGAGAATACATATTTTTTTTAATTTTTTGAGAGAAGCTGGAGTTTGGCATATTTTGGACACTTAGTCATTTTTTACTAAGTGTTTCTATCAAGGCCAAAGGGGGAGATTGTTTGAAAGAGACGTTGCTATTTATAGCTTGTATTTTTTATTGATGGAAACTATACATTATTCAAATGGTCACTTGTCTTAATTTTGTGATACCAAATGATTGGAAGTAAATTTTGATAAGTGTGAAAGAACATAGACAGTGGATAGACCTCATTATATGGATTGGTAAATATAGGTACTTTGAATTTTTTAGATGTGATTATATTATAGAGAGAGATTCATGGAGGCATACTATACTTTATTTAAGGATCATAGGTGCTCGTGATCTTAGATGATTGAGTTATGGTGCTTTGTGTAGTATTTTCTTGAATATCAGTGAAGAGAACCCATATAGTTTAGTATATTTTTAAGCGATCCTATTGGATCGATTAATTGATCATCTTATGAGTTTGATTTGTTCTATTTTATTGATTGAGGTTAGCATAAATTTTGATAGAGGATTTACTTAATACTTCACATGGTACACTTTATGTTCTTGAGGCTGACCAGTGAAGACATTACATTTGCAAATAGATATATAAGATCACATTTTTATGATGATTTGTGATAGCTCTAGTTAGATATGTTATGGCTATATATTATATGTGAGAAGGATGAGTAATCAGTGACTCAATTAACAATTGAGAAGAGACTTTGTTTTGAACTTGCATGGAACTGTATTGGCATATGTGATGCTATCTTTAATTCACTAATTTGGATTGTATTCTAATTCATTTTGTAAAGCAATCTACTTTCTTAAGGGTTGTAGTGATCTTTTGTATTTGATCAATGTTATCTAGGTAGTGTTTCTAAATGCGTCTGCATTCCCCTTATTGTAGTCAAACCTTTAATCGGGTTATTATTTATATAGAGTAATTATTTATGGGTTCCATCCCCTACATGTTTTTTTCCATAACAGAGTTTCCACACAAAAAAGTCATGATGTTATAATGATGTGGATATTTTCTTTATGGTTTTGTTGTTTACTTTCAATAGCAATTTCTTTATGGTTGAGAAATAAATTTATTAAGGTTTAAATGTTTAGAGCACTGATTCACCCGTCCCTCTGAGTGTTCCCTAATATATCTTGAAGCATATAATTTATAATCAATTTTTCTTTATTCTCAAGGGATAAAATATTTTTACCCTTGAACTCCCTTTCTTCTTGAAGTTTTTTTTTTTTTTTTATCGATAAACGGCCAAGGCCTTGGATCATTTAATTAAAAGTAAATTAAGTGTACATAGCGTTACTCCATTCAAACGGGCACTGGAAGGAAAGAATGGAGAAGAAAACCTCCAGTCTTGCCCGGGACTTATGTCCTATATTATTACATTTTCATAGGGGCATACCCCAAATCTTGTAAAATTATATAAATTCCACATGGGCATTCCCATGGAAAAATAGTCTAGCTAAATACTCCTTCCATCTTATAAACAATAAGGTCAAAAGCCTTATTTCATCAGTATACCTGTAAAAAAAAAAAAAAAAACATCTATCTCCAAAGAAACATGAATCATTAGATGGGTTAGTTAATCTAATTCACAAAATTAAACAAGGAAAACCATTAATAAAATTTAATTACATTACCTTAAATTGTAGGGGGGCATAATTAAATATATTAAACTCCTAGTTAATCAATGACATATTAGTTGATCTTATTATCCTAATCTTGCGACTATATTGAAAATTAAAGTTACTTAACTCAAAGAATTATTTAGAAATGCCAAACAATCTTAGTAAGGTAACCACTAATCCCTGAATAGATTGATACTCGTGACATCAATTCTTCCCCTACAGAACTTCGAGATAGCAATTTCCATTCTTTACATATAGAGCTTTATGTAAGCAAAAGAGGATATGCCAAGCCCTCAAATCTAAAATTATACTACCGTAATCAATTCCAATCACGAGGTATGTTCCAATTCATACTCACGAGATCTACAGACAGAAATAATAAAGAGACATCCAGCGATTGAATAAGGAGATTCCTACTGTGAAATCCCCTGTTCCAAATTATAAATGAATTCTCATTCCAGCTAGATGAATTTTAGGATGGGCTTAAGACTTTGTATATATACCGAATTTGAAGATGATATAGTATGCAATTATTTATTTATCAATTATTATTAGTATTTTAATCTTATTTTTATTTATTTATTTATTTTGATATTTAACTTATTTTTAATATTTTTTGTGTCTTTTTATCTATCTTAACAAATTATGCATTATGGCTTATCCTAATAACAATATTACTGCAGAGAAAATAAGTTAATCTAAATAATATACCAAAAACGATTCTCCATCCGCACCCTTGTTAGCAAGCCCATTCAGCTAGCGAGTTGCCTTCTCGAAAAATGTGTCTAATTTGGATTTCCTCAAAATTTTCCAATAGTATTAGAACTTCTTGGAGTTTTGAGTTCAAGACCCAATTAGGGGTCTTTTTCTGTCTAATAGCGTTAAGGACGATCTGAGAGTCACCTTCGATGAAAACTTTAGACAGGCCTAATTTATGACAGAGTTGTAAACCTCTCTCAAGAGCTTCTAATTCTGCCACGTTATTAGATGAGGGAGGCAGGGGGGATCCTAGCTTTGCTATCCATTGGTCATCCTCATCATTAATGATGCATCCTACACCAGCTACTCCAGGGTTACCTCTTGCGGCGCCATCAAAGTTCAATTTATGCCATCCTGGAGGAGGAGGGGCCCATTTACAATTAGCCCTTGCCTCCTTACTGCTAGCTGAATATACCAGAGGCGGATTGATGAGATTAGACCAATGTTTCTTAATGAGTCCATCCCAAAAGGAGAATTAACCTTCTTCATTTAAAGTTTTCCTAAGATTAGAATTCAGTACTTCCACTATTGATGCTTCTAGTTTGCTTTCTTCTTGAAGTTACTTCTCTAATATCCTATTTTTGTCTCTGACTATTTTGAGTTCATCTAGGGCACTAATTAGTTCATTCTCACAATCTACTACTACTTCTGAGTTACAAACAAAATCTTCTATATCTAATTCCTTCATCTTTACCATGAATTCATCAAGTTATATATTATCTCCTAGTCAGTAGAGCTAATTACCCTTAAATATGAATAGGATGACTACAAATACAAAGATTCTCATTTCCATTTCAAATAGGCTCACTAGCATAATATATAAAAAAGATTTTGAATCCACCACCGAGATCACTGTCATCCAACTTTACTATGCATATTAATACACATAGATCTCCTAAAAAAATTTGTAATTACTTCGTATACAAGCAACGCAAGAGCCACACAAATAAAAAAAAGCCTCACTCTTCTTATACTACTTGATGCCATCATCCATGTTGACCAAGATAAATTTTGAATAGGTGACACCAAGATATTACCATGGTGGTAAGGAATAAAATGTGGAATCCCTCAACCAATACAACTTCCCTCACACATGCTAACACTCAACACCATCTCTAAAGCCATCAGTTCTAACATATATTATGAACATGGTACATAATAAATGTTAGGACCGAAACACAAATAAGAACTCCAAATAGGATCAATTACAAAAACCAATCCTCTGTCTATTGTACATAATATAGAACCACCATTGAAAATGAATAAGGATACATATATGAAGCACATTTTTTTTGAGAACTTCGACCTACTATAGGTACAACTAATGATACAACTAAGACCATTTATATACATCAATTGATACATGTTATTTTAATTAACAAAAACATGGATTTTACAAGTACCCAAACCCATATATTTTTCAAGCTTTATCAAAATAAACATCTAGAGAACACTATGAAAGGACAACTGCAAAATAGAAAAACAAAAAAAGGAAAACAATAATAGACCAAAAGCTATCACCAGACAAAGAAAAAGACAACCTAAAGACTTTAACATTTTAGAAACCTCAACTTCAAGATTTTTCATATCCTAGGCAACTTTCTTCATCTCTTTGATCTCCAGAAGTGAAGAATCTTCATTTGTCAACATGTTGGCTCTAGTACTCCTTGAGTAGCCATAATCATCATTCTTGTTTTTGTCTTTACGTCTTAGCCATGAGCTCCACTTATCTTTGCAACAACAATTTCTCCTCTACAGTCCACACAACCCTAGCAGCATTCAAAGGCACCCCTTTTTCTTCCATCTCATTTAGCTTACTAGTGACTACCCTATTATTTAGACTAGGGTCAATTATCTCATGAAACATCCATTTTATTATCCTAAAATAATCCATAACTCCATTTCTTTCAAAGGCCACAATGTTGTCTAGAAATTCCCAGTCAGGCTTGAAATAGTGCTCTTCAAGTTAATGATCTCCTTGAAATTTGGGTCTATTCGGTCTCTATGAGTGGGAGGGTAGGAGGTATAAGAGCCATCAGTGGAATTTGGGGTATTAGAAATCTCCTCTGGAGAATCCTTGAAATAGGAAAGTAATATTTTCTCTAGGGGATTATTCCTCTTTTTTTTTTAGCTTTTTGAGAAGTGATAGTTTGGGTTTTCACAGAGATATCTTTATTACCTGAAGTCTTTCTCTCAAGGGTTTTATTAGACACATTCTTTGAATGGGGATACTCTTCCTCTTCCCACTCAATTTCTCATTAATCTCCATCCTCAAACAAACTAATGTCTATATTGTATCCTTCTGAAGCTGAAGTTGAAAAGGGGTTTGAAGTGGCCAACATATTTTGAAAATGCTCATAAATTAACAAAATCATGCCAACATGCAAAAGAAGGATCTTCCTAGGGAATTTTTATCTGTTTCTTGATACCATGTTTCAAAGAGCATAACAAGTTGTATGGGAAGGAAACCCTCACCTTGTAATGAAAATCATTGAGGAGGGCGATATGGTGGACATAGGCTCTAGTAAATATATCATCAAGTATGATGTATTCCATGATATCTTTGAGCACCTCCTTCCATAGCCTACTTACCTTCCCAACATCAAAATAGATGTTACAAATTTTGACTAGCACCTCCCTTTCTTCATCAGTTTTGTGGAGTCTGATAACTGCTTCATCCAAAAACTTTTTATCATGAAAGAAATTGGCCCCGTTAGTGGAGAGATAAATAATATCGGCAATGATATTATCATCCATCTTTACCTTCCTACTAGAGAGAAAAATTTTACCATCCTTCCATTTTTTATAAAAGTACTAAATAAAGTTTGGGTTAGGGCCATGGAGCTTGAAAAAGAATGAATCAAGCCCACCTCACATAATATTCCTCTAGACCTTTTAATTTTTCTTATGATTTGCATGATTTATCTATGTGCATAAATGTTGTCACACTTCTATGAATCATTCCATTCAAGGTTGCTCAAGAATTAGGCCTCAAATATCGATCCAGAGCTCTCTAGTCATGGATGTGTAAAAATGTAAAATGAAGGCCCTCAGATTGACCTAGTTGTGTCTATTGCAAATACACCATGAAACGAGAGATTCGAATGCATGAAAATGAAATCTAATCTAAATGA
>MU224495.1:679176-703448 GCA_018584345.1 Thuja plicata
AAGACTTAGGAAGAGTAGAAAGTGGAAGTGAACATGGAGTGGTAGAACAAGAAGATGGAAGACTTTGATCTTGACAAGGATCTTTGGATAGCATAATCGCATAATTTTTCTCTTGATTTTCAATAAGGTCAATATTAGAAGTAACAACACCATTTTTAATAACCTTAATGGAAGTATCATCTTTGGAAAGTGCAAGTGTAGTAAGGTTATTTTGATTGTCAATAACCTCAACAGTGTAATTAGTAACTTGATCTTGCTTAGGAGAAGACTTCAGACATGGTGGAATGAATGAGAAAGGGCGTAAGGGATCAAAAGAACCATGACATAGATAAGAGTCATCATAAAGAGGATTGGAATACATGGAGGTTTCTTGATCTTGATATTTCTTTATATTATTTTCTTTATCATTTTTAGAGTCCTCTTGACATGGAGCCACTTCTAAGGACAAGGAAGCATGTTGGATTTGTATGGGAGACTCGAGAAGAGATGATGAAGGATTAGCTGAAGTAGGCATTATATCATGTAAAGGCTTAGGCTCTTTAGGTTTAGAATTATTGAAAGTATTTTCAACCAAGTGAAGGTTAGCTTGAGTTTCTTTAAGAGGTAGCCCTTGAGGATAACTATAGGGAACTGCATGAAAAGCATTTTCGGATGAAGGATTTGTGGAAGGTTTGGCAACTGTAGGAGATGTATGAGTATTCTAAGAAGTAGAGGATGGAAGGGAATCCTCACAAAATAATGGTTCATCATTAACATGATCAGGCTTGAGAGTGCAATCTTTATTTTCAGTATGAGAATACTTGGAAGAGCGATGCTTGTAGTAGCTATTTTTATAATTGGTACGGTGAAATTTCTCTTCCTCAATAAAAGCATCAAAGAGGTATTGTTCACAAAACTCATAAAAATTTCTTTCAAAATCAGAATCATATGGATCACCATCATCAAAGATGGGTGTGTCATTCTTCATAGAAGAGGTATCACAAGGATTATCACGTCGCTCATCATAGTAGGCATTTCTTTCCATATCCAACAATGTTTTTCTCTCCACCTCTAGGAGTCTAATTTGTTCTTCCTTACAAGCGTGTTCATCTTGAATTGCTTTCTTCTGACACTCAATCCTATTGATTCTATCACTCAGAGAAGCATGACTCTTGGGAGAAGTAGAAGAAGAATGAGATCGTGAAGAAGAAGAATGTGAAGACTTAGTGAAAGAAGAAGACTGGGATGATGATGATGAATGATGCAAAGACTTAGAAGAAGAATACTATTTCCTCCTATCTTAGAAAAAACACTCCTTCTATTGATAATAGATAAAATAACATAATAGAGACACAAAAAAAAAACCAAAACACCACAATATGTGCCAACCCTTGCCAACCATGGTGATAGTTAAGGTGTCGTCAGCATATTGAATGATTACATTGTATCAAGATCTACTACATTTCATCATGATTAAATGAAATTAATTTCCTTTGAGTGACATGATAATTAATCAAGGCTCTAACATCATCTCTAGATCACAATAAGCCTACCATCTTTGTTGACCCTTTTGCATGACCTCTTTGTTGGAAAAATAGTCGGTCACCTTATTAGCTTCCCTCAACATATAGGAAATTATAACTGTTGACCATTGTTTTAACAGAAGCCAACTTGCTAGAATCTCAAGATTTGATTTCCTCTCTTGAAAGAATAACAGAGTTATTCCCAAGGTTCTCCGAGGTTGGGTCACAACTTGCTTGGTTACTTAGTTGAAGATAAATGTGATTGTTCACAAGGAGGCCTTTGTTGGTACGTTCAAGGCAATAAACTACAAAACATTGTTAGTTCTCTTTTTTTTTTGGTATTTTCCATTTTAACGAATATGGGTATTGTAAATAAAATACAATTTTGTGTTTTCAAGATGGTAATTTTTACAATTAATGACAACATTTTAAAGAGAGAAGGGTAACAAAAAGTAAAGAAAATTGCAAGGAAAGTGAAATCCCAAGGACATAAAATGTCATAAACCCTTCCTTGCAAATTGAATGCTGGAGAGATTTGGAACAACCCATGAAGCATAAATCAGACCAAGTCACAATTCACTACTCCACAGATGCAAGCGTTTGGAGAGAAGATTATTCACTCGTGCAAGATATTCAAAATCTATCAAATCACAAAGCCACCAAGATGTGTGCACCCACGAGATAGATTTATCATTAAGCCCAAAGATGATCTCCTCCACACATTTTTCACAGCAAGGTAGGTACACAGCACCAAACTTCAACCAAAAGTAGCATGAATTCAAAACATAATAATACAGAGGGCTTTCTAAAAATAAAGAATAATGCAAGCATACATTCAATAAATTTGCATAGATAGCAGTAATTCAGACACCATGAATGAAGCACCCAATGTAGATAGTTATTGTATTAAAAATTTGGCCTTTTACATTGCTTTTTTATTACAATATATAGAGTTTTGATCTATGACCCTGATTTTTGGAGTTAGGGCATCAGAGAGTCTAAACTAAAGAAATAGAACTAAACTAGAACTTTACTGAAGGTAAACTACTTTCTAACTGATACTATGTAACTTGCATGGATTCTTAAACCCATTTACAATCCATTTTCCTATGCAAAGAGGGCAAAAATCTATCTGTGAAGAGAAAGAGATAGAAGATGAATTCCTTCTGTGAACTGGGAGTCTTCTTCTTAATTCTGGTGGTCCTTCTTGGATTCTTCACCTAGGTTTTTTATGATGGTGGGAATTGATAGGAGACCCTTAGTTACTCTAAAATGAACTCAAGTTGTCCATTGATCTGATCTAGAGCCGAATTGGTGTTGAAAAAAGTGACCTTGCTGGAAACACCCAGTTTTTTTGAACCTTGACCTCTACCTCAAAACTTTAATGTCTTCAAAATTTCCTAGGTGCTCTTTAAATCTTCAAACTCGGAGGTCCAAAAGTTTGGACTTGTCATGGGCCGAAAGGCCAAAAAACTTTAAGGAGGCTGAAAGGCCAAAATATTTGAAGGTCGAAAGGCCAAAAAATACTCTTTGCTGTATGGGCTGAAAGGCCAAAAAGTCAGAGGCTGAAAGGCTGAAAAATACTGCCTTAGTGAAATTTGACCAAGTGTGAAAATCTTGCCTGATCTATCTGGTGATTTGGACCCTAGGAATTTATCTAGTGAAGACATCTGGGTGAGCTACCCAGAGCCTCTACACTATCTCCTGGACTTCCTCAAAATTGATCTCTTTTCTTTTTATCTTTGTGACCCTTCATTCTTACTTCTCTCTGAAGATAGTCAATTCATAAGCGAAGAACGTGATCTCTTCTTCATGCTGTGACATCTTGTCTATTTTGTCCTTCATGTAGAATAGTTGGTGCAAGGCCTCCTTGGTATTGACTCTAACCAGAATGTCCCTAAACTATTAGACCACTTTTGTGGAGGGACATAAATCCTATTGGCTTTCATCTCGGTAAACATTGAGGCCAACCCCTGTGAAGAAGGTATCTATATCTTTGGTCCATTTTATTACCTCCTCCCGATTTTCATCTATAAGGGCTTGGTGTTTCTTATAGACCTTAATTATTTTGGTCATCTGCTTGATCCAAGTCTCAAATTTATCAAATTCTTTACCCTCATAGATTTTTACCAAAATTTGGAAGCGTTGCTTTCTAATTACCTCCAAATCCTGGAGAGCTACCTGCCACTTAGCTGCCTCGGCATCCATACCCCCATCATCTTCCACTAGGTCGATTAGTGAATTAACCTCAACCAAAATGGTCCTATATGGCCTAAATATTGATGGGATTGCCTTCTCTCCAAATTTTTTGAATTCATTTATCCAATCAGCGCTCGCTGGATAAAAGAGGGGGTTAATCCTACCGGCAAATCTAGTGTAGCCCTTTTATCAAGCATGGCTTGTAATGAAGCCTCTAAACAATTTGGGTCAATAGGACCCACCATATTTTGGATGAACCCTTTTAATTCTTCATTATGGTCTGTTGAAGTCTTGATGTTTTCTTCATCTTTATTCATGAACCCTAGAGCATGCTTCAGCCCTAAACCTATGAGTGTCTTGCTCCCTTCTCTTGTGGGTTCGCCCAAATCTACCTCCTTGAATGTATAAACTTTTGATGAAACCATGGTTTGAGAGGTTCTCAGGGGTGGGATAGCTATTTGTTCTATCCATCAACCCTTAGGCTCTTGGGTCACATATGACATGGTTTTAGTAGGCACACTCACATCTCCATGGTGGAAATCTTGCTTCACAGCAGTTATATTTGTATCTTCTCCATCCAGTTCACTTGTATAGGTTCTTTTTCGAGGTTTTATCTCCTTGGTAAACTGAGTAGGTTTAATAGAGGTAGTTACTGGCTCATATAGTGCCATATAGAGAATTGAGGTCAAGCCTTGTTTCCCTAGAGCTATTCCTTGTTCTGATTCCTTCTCTACCCATTTTCCTTGTCCATCTTCTCCTTCTTCCATTCTATCCCCTTTTGTATCCATTTGTATTTCCTCCTCTTTCTTATCTTGCTCACTGACCTCCTTTTCCCTTTCCTTCTCTGGGCCTTTGTCAACTGATGAATCAGTTTCCACTTCTGGCTTGAGATCGGTCATGGCCTCTAGTGAGGTCTGAAAAGGTGATGTATCTTCTGTGCCTACTACTCCTTCGGTTGCCTGAGTGGCACATGTTGATGGGATTGAGGTTTCTGGAATAAGTGTTGGCATGATTGGAGTGGGAGATGAGGAGATGGTGGTAGTAGACGGGGGCGGAGTTGGTGGAAGAGTAGGTGTTGGAGTTGGTAGGGAAACTAGTGGGGTAAGTATATGAGGTGGTGGGGTGAAAATGTAACTCCCTCCAGCTACACTATCTATTGCTAAACTCTGAGTTACACCACTATCTTGGGTTTTAAGCCCTGGAGTAGAATCAAAGCTTACTAGTAGAGTAGGAACATTCACCAGAGGATTGGTGAACTGGACTGGTGGAGGAGTAAGGGCTACCTAGGGTTGTATGAGTGGTGGCCCCCGAGTGTGTGTATCTTGGCCTTGATTTGAAAAGCCTTCAAGTCCTTCAAAATCAGAGAGCATAAATTCATCCAGTCCTAATGGATCTACAGGATCATCCTGTTCTTTGGGATCCTCTCTATGTTTCTTCATAGTCTCCTTTTCTCTCCTCTACTACAACCTGGTCTTCCGAACTAAGGGTGCACTTGTGTCCTCTTCCTCGGGCTCTTCTTGTACAGTTTCTAACTGTGAAGATTCACAAATCTTCTTCCTCTTATAGGTTTTCTTCTTAGCGGTGGGGAAAGATTGGGTAGAGGTGGATGGGCCCTCTCCTGATTGGGGTTGTGACAATGCTACTGGTGGGTGAATCTAGCCTGTCATTCTAGTTTACTCAGGCCTAGGATTGGAGCCATATTCAACTGGTCGTTCATGACCATACACCGTTTGTGGCTTCTGAGGGGGAGACTTCTTATATTTAGGAGCTGTTGACTTCTCTCCTCATTGTTTCTCTAATTTCTTGGAGGGCTCCATTAATGTTTCCACCGGGATCAGACTCATCTGGTGTGGCTTCTTGATCCAAGATATAGTGTTTTTTATCACGTGCCTTGCCCTAAAGTCTATGCCATCATTTTCATCTTTGTGTACCTTGGTGTTCATGATTGGTCTGTCATACACCTTATCTTATGTGTAAATGTCTTCTAAGAATTCTTCTAAATCACCTTCCCATATCTTTGAGGAAATAGGAACCTTCAACACCTCTTTTGCCAGAGCTAGGTTCATTCTGTAGTAATCTCAAATTCTGACCTCATGGTCATCTATGCAATTTATCTAATGATCTTCCAGATGTGGCTAATGTACGTAGAAACTACTGATGATATGGCTATAAGTACCTATAGGATCAACGCGGACTCATACTGTCCTATAAAGCTGTAAGGGATAGTCATCCCATTCAAAAGCAAGGGATTTTCAAACCTTCATGTCTTATAGTGTATAGGGTCCCAAAGAGATGGGAAAGTCCCAACAGTGCTTCTTCTTATGCTTGATGTGCTCATATGCATCCACAAGCTACCTGGCCATCTCCAATATGATTATCCTATCAAATGGATACCTGGGTAGCTTCTTTGGTTGTATGGTTGACCCGGCTATCTAAATGTACGTGAATGTTCTGAACTGGATGAAATAGGCCCCAATGGCCCTTACCTTAGTAGTAGCTTCTTCTAACATTCTTTTAGCAAAGTCACCCTCAATAGATCAGATGACTGTGAATATGAATGCGTCGTTGACTATTGTGTAATCAGGGGAATCCTCTGACATGTTTTCTCCTTTTACCAACTGCGGGTATACAAGATGGGGCCATGCATTTGGATCATTCAGACTTCCCCCTTTGGTGAGGCTGGGATAATATACCTGTGCAGCTTGTAGGTACATTATGTAAGTCCTCATATAGAACATGGGGTTGTGCCTCACTGCTGTCAACTACTCATCCAGATTGTCACTAATAATAGTGCCCCATTCAAATCTTGCCTTTTGTTCCCTGATCCTCTCTATCAGTTGGATCATCCACTGCTCGAGTTGGGTGGACTATGGTAACCCATACACCCTGCTTATCAATGTTATAGCTGCCTAGATATCATCCTTTGTATAACCTCTTTGGAGGTCTATCTTGTCTAGTTTTTTCTTGGGGAGTGGTTGCTTGAGGTATTCCCAATTCATCATCTCATTTACAGTTTTCTCCCTATTGTCGAACCACTTGGTCCCCTTTTCAATGTAGAAGTCATAGAACTTGTCTATGCCTTTGTGGAGGTGAAAGACGTCCTCAATGATATCCAGCCTGATGTCCAATACAACCTAATCTTCTAAGTTTACTACCAACTTTTTGTCTGAGTCATAGTGGTGAGCTAGGGTGATGATCAATTCTAAAGATGCAACAGCCACGGGGTGTGTGGCTGCATTTACTAGCCCAGATAGGACTAATGAGGTACAGTCCTCAGATCTGTATTCTGGTTGGGAGCACTGAGTTAGGAATTCATTCCAATCCACATTCCCGATGTTGGTATCAGTTATCTCACTGTGTTTGTTCCCCACCTTTGAGCTAGGGGGATTCCCCTTTTATTGAAACTTCATTGGGGATACTGTCTTTGGTTCAGTCATTCCTACAAGAAAAGACAAATATCAGTAGCTTATTGAATAGAAAAATAATTTAAACTATGAAAGCAAGTAAAGAGAGATTAAAAATAGTTTAAAGTGTTTTTTTTTGCACTTTCAGCCTTTCGGGGTTTCAAACACCGAAAACTAGTTCAAAGACTGAAAAGTCTGAAAGTGCAAACAGGCGAATATGGTAAGGCCAAGTCCATCGGGGGGTTTTAGAGCTTTGGAAACTGAACTGGGAGGGCTTTTCTCATGAACGCTAAATTATCCAGACATGGTGAGGAGCTCAGATGGACTGATCAGAGGTTTTTCTTGTTTAGCTTTTCAAACTTTTGGACCTTTCAGATGCTGGAAAGGCCAAAACATCCAAAATGACACTTAGCGAGGATGAAGATCTAGTTTTTCGCCTTTTGGAGGCCGAAAACCTATGGTAAGTGTCGCGAATGACAAAAATTCAAAACCCTAAATCTAGACCTAACGACACAAGAAAACCCTAGTGCTGATAGGGAGGGATTTCTCTGTTGACGCACGAAGACACAGAAGCCCAAAAGGGTGACAAAACAAAATGTCCTAGGCTGGACAGGCACTAGGTGCACCAAAAAGACAAAAAGGAACTAGACTTAGATGAAAACAAGAAGCAAAAAGAGTGCGAGGAGGACTTATATTGGACAAATGAGCAAGGGAGGACAACTAGGTGGCTCAGAGATGAAAGCAGTCAGTGAGGAGAAACAAGCAAAATTGTGAGTGGGAGCACAAATGCAAAAAAAATGAAAAGTGAAATGACAAATGGAGGGTACCCCTTTTATAACCTGTAGGCTGACGTCAATGGATTTAGGGTTTTGGACACCAAATTGCTAGAGACCTAAAGGATGACTGAGAACCTTTCGGCCTTTGGGCCATTTCAGACTCTGAAATCACTGAAAGGTCGGGTCTTCAGCCTTTCAGCCATTTCGGTATTTCAGAGGACCTAAGTCCTCCGAAAAGGCCAAAAGGGATGAAAGAGCGAGTCTTCGGCCTTTCAGCCATTTTAGTATTTCGGAGGACCTAAGTCCTCCAAAAGGCTGAAAAAGGGTTCTTCCTTTATCTTCTTTGGTTTCAGTGATCTTTTCCGGTGGCTGACTAGATCTCTACGAGCGGCAAACATGACAAAAGGAAAAAAAAAATGAAGGGGTCCCCATGGTCAGAGGACCTAAAATGGGGTGTGTGTTGTGGACCCACAACAAATAACCCTAACAAAAGGAGAAATAACCAAGGCATTTCTTTATCATAAACACTCTTTCAGAAAGTAGCTTTGCAGTAGAACCGAACCAAGAGGCGGTGGAGTCGATGATTCTTCAATGACCTCCAATCTAAGATTCTTCCATTAGTTTCACTGTGTGTGTTCATGTGTGTTAGTTTATTGAACTTTGGTTGTGATAACCAAGGTGCTTTCCAGTTATTCCCAACCTTTGCTAAATAAAACCAAGGCTTCCCAAAAAGAGCTTTGCTACTAGTCAGGCGTCCATAGTCCTGACAAAGTTTTCCCTGAGTCCCAAGTATAACCTTGCTCTACTGCCAATTGAGCATCCATAGCCTCGGTAGAGGTTGTAATAATCACCCAAGTATGTCCTGTCTGCTTAGGCTACAACTTACTTTCTTTGTGAGAACTCTATTTTTGGGAAAAAATCATTTTGTTTCTCCTGTTTTCTTGGAGTCGTATCAAGCCTTGGATGCTAGTGTGTTCCATGCATTTACGTCCATAACCTCTTTTCTTCTTTCTTTTTTTGATCTGAGCAACGATTAGGCAGTGTTTCCTAGACTTTTCACTCATGACCTCTTTGGGGCACTTTTCTTTTGAGTGTCTCTTTCGCTTTCCCTTTTGGGCTCTTCTTTCTTTCATTATTGCCTTCGCATTTAGTTCAGACTTGGGTTCTAAGATTGGTGGGTACCCAAACCTATGCACTCAGGTTATCTACAACTGACAAACACCTTAGAAACCAATGCCCTCTGGTGTTTTTACCTTAATGTGTCTTGTGATCAGGATGACCAAGCTTCAAACTTCTTCTTATTTGTCAATGATAATCATCACTACTTTGTCTTTTGGGAAGGTTCTCTTACGCTGCATGCATCCTTGGAGAAATTTGAGTAAGAAATACCTCTGCTCCTCTCGCGAGACACCCTGGACTGGATCAAAAACACACTGACCCAAAACAAAAAATAAGCCCCGACAAAAGGACAAACATGAGCAAAAGAAAGGACTGACGGCGAGGACAACAAACAAAAGGGAAAAATGCAAAAGTGAATATGGTACAAGGGATAGAAGATATTCCCATTTAAGATCCAAAGTAGTGTTTGAGGAATTTCCCATTGACTAGTAATGGGGTCAACTCTCTGTCCAATGTGTTCATCCTAAAACTATTCTCCCTCAGGATCTCTGATATTTTGTAAGGGCCTGTCCATAGTCTTTGGAACTTGGTGTGGCTGCCTGGCTTTTCTTTCACCTTATCCCACATGAGGACAAGGTCAGAGATCCTGAAGGATTTGATGGTAGCTCTCTTTTCAAACCACCTTTTGACTATAGCCTGATGCTTTGATACATGTTCCAAGGAAAAAGTTTGTTTCTCCTCTAGCTTTAGGAGATTAATGAATCTGACTTATACCTGGTCTTCCTCCCCTACGTATTGGTCCATGAATCTTAGGATTGGGATCTTCAAGTTCATAGGAAAGACTAGTTGCAAGCCATAGACTAGTTGGTATGGAGACATTCCCAGGGAATTCTTGATCCTTATGCGATCAGTCCATAAAGCATATTTCAACTGAGTGTGCCAATCCTTGGGGTTGTCATCCAAGAGGTGTTTGATCACTATTGTCAGATTTTTGTTTGTAGACTCTGCTATGCCATTGCCTTGCAAATAGTAATTTGAAGAGAATTTGAGGATTACCTAGTTTTCAAAGGCCCATTGTGTGAGTGAGGCCGAAGAGAAAGAGGGAGCATTGTCACATACTAGATAGAATGGCATCCCAAACCTAGTTACGATGTGTTCCTCCATGAGTTTGGTCATGACCTCAGTGGTACAATTCTTCAATGCTTGCACCTCCGTCCAACACATGCAATAGTCAGTAGCTATTAAGATAAAATTGTGTCCTACAGATAAAGGGAGGTTAATCACTCCAACAAAATCCAAGCCCCATTGGAAAAATGGGTGTACCTCATAGACTGGTTGTAAAGGCATTGTTGGATTTCTCTCTTGTGTCGCACTAGTTTGGCAAGTGTGGCAGGATCTCACGTGCTCATTGGTATCTTTAAATATCATAGGCCAAAAATACCCTACCCTCAGTATTTGGTGAGCTATGGCCTCTACTGATCCATGTCCTGTTTTGTATTTGTCATTAAAGTCCACCAGTATTTGTTTTTCCTTTGTTCTATCCAAACACCTTAGGTACAAACCCTTGTAATTACGTTTGTAGAGTTGTCCACTCTTTAGCATGTAAGAGCTTCTTTTGATCTTCAAGGCTCTTCTTTGGGAACTGTTCATTTCCTCAAGGAAGTGATTCTGCAACAGATAGTACACTATGTCTTGGTACCATACATCATTGATCATGCCTTGGTCGGTGTACGTTTGGCAGACCAGACCTTCTTCAAACTCAGAGATTAACTTAGTTAGGCCCTGGCCTCTTACCAATTTCATCGATTGGATCTCTAGGTTGAACTCTTGGAGAATTTCCATCCATTTTCCTCTCTGCTCTCCCAGTTCATTCTGCATCAGGAGGGATTTAACTGCTGCATTTAGGACTATCCCAATGACTTTACTCCTTAAAATGTAATGTCTAAATTTCTTCACCGCCTTGACAAGAGCAAATGATTTCTTATCTAGGTTTGGGTATCTGAGCCCAACATCTTTGAAAGGGAAAATCATAAAGGTGATGGGCCTTTTGTCTTCACTATTCTTCTTCTCTGTGAGAATGCCTGCGCATGGGTGTTCGGACGTGAAGGAGTAGACATTGAAAGGGATGGTGTAGTCAGGACTGGCTAAGACTGGTGCCGTGGCAATGGTAGTCTTAATTTCTTCAAAAGACTTCTTGGCTAGGGGGCCCATTCAACCTTGGTATCTTTCTTGAGCATGTCGTTCAATGGTTTCACTATTTCTACGAAGCCATTGATGAATTTTCTGATGAAGTTGATCTTTCTGAAGAAAGATTTTAGTTCCTTGTGGCTATGGGGTGGTGTCAATTTTAGGATCACCTCCACCCTTTTAGGGTCAATGGATATCCCCTTTTTAGAGATGATATGCCCCAAGAGCTTTCCTTCAGTCACCCCAATCACACATTTCTTGGGGTTGAGGGAGATCCCAAATTCTTTGCACCGCTCGAGGCATTTTCTGAGGTTGCTTATATGGTCGGCTCTTAGTTTCGAGTAGACCATGAGATCATCCATGTAGATGATAATGCACCTTCCAACTAATCCTTTGAATTCTATGTCCATTTCTCTCTGGAAGGTGGCCCCAGTATTAATCAGGCTGAAAGACATCCGTCGATAGGTGAAAGTCCCCCACTTAGTGGTGAATACTATTTTCAGCCTATCCTCTTCCTGTACCATCACCTGATTATACCCCGAGTAGCCATCTAGTAATGACATCATTTGAGATCCATTAACCTTTTGCAACACTTTGTCTAGAGATGGGAGCGGATAATTATCCTTTGAGAGGGCTTGTTGAGGTTCTGAAAGTCTACGCATAGCCTAATTTCTCTAGTCTTGTTCCTTACAGGTACTAGGTTTTCCACCCATGTAGAGTGTTAGATTGAGAAGATGATCCTAGCGTTGAGAAGCTTTTGGACTTCCTTTTGGATCAAGGGCTCCATAGTAGGATTCATAGGTCTTTATTGTTCCCTAAAGGGTTTAAAATCCAGCTTCAAAGGGATGTTGTGTACTATGACTGAGGTGTCATATGTCTTTAATTCTTCATAACTCCATGCTATGACATCTTGATATTCAGTGAGAAGCTAGACCATTTTCTCCTTTTCTTCTTTGGTCCCCACCTTTCTAATGTGGACTCCTCTTGGTTCCTCTTCTGTGCCTAGGTTGTAAGTGTCACATTCCTTACCATTAGGTGTTACGTCGGGGCATCTTCTCACGACAGTCTTATCACTGTCAAAGATCCTTTCTAGTTCTACCATTCCTTTGGGTGTGGCATGGGTCTTTAGGTTTATGATGCCGTGATCATTAGGCTCTTCAAGTTCAACAGTTTCCTCACCGTTATCCTCCTTGTCTATGATCTGCTTCTCAAACACGCTAGCACACATGATAAATTCTAGGATATGCTGGTCATCTTGAAAGACTTGAAAGTTAGTAACATTATCCAGAATGGCTAGGGCTGCAACAAGTTCAACCAAGAATTTCTTTGGTTTCAATTTATCCATTGGATGTAATGAGCTGGCTGAAATAGCCAACGTGTTAGCAACAATGTTCTTTCTTCTTGGGATGGTTTTGATGTTGAGAGCATCAAAGTCGTTGATTAAATCCCATGCCCTATTTTGGTAGGCTCAGAGACTCTTATCATTGCAAGTGTACTGACTATGGGTCTTCTTGACAACCAATTGTGAGTCTCCTTCCACCATCAAGATTTTGACTCCCTTCTCGTGAGCTAGGAGTCCATGAACCAATGCTTCATATTCTGCAACATTGTTAGTGCAGAGAAACTTTAACCTATAGGCAGCATAGAAAGACTTACCCCTCAAATTTATTAATTTGATTCTTGCACCTGCTCCTTGTTTGCACTTATAACCATCGAAGCACAATTTCCATATGTGTAGTGGTTTAGTAGGGCTGGGTTTGGTCGAGTTTTTCTTAGAAAAATCCTTGGTCCTTGGTTTTTTTCCCCTCTCTCCATCGCTATTAGAAGAAGTTGATTCTCTTGTATTTTGAGTATGCCCAGGTTTGAGAAGTTTATTGTCTTTATCTTTCAATATTCCCTTGTAATGGGGACATTCTCAATCATCTCAGGTACTCCAGTCACTAAGCATGTTTAGGACAAGGCTTCTATCTTCCAGATCTAACCCACTATCTTGATCTTGGGGGAAACTATTTGCAAGGAATAGGTTGTCCATCCCTGGTGTGATGTCATTCCCATCTTCTATTCCAAGTACATCTCCTTTTATTGTCTATGCTTTTGGTGGCTCATTTGGGTGGACAATTTGAGCCAACACTTGTGACAGTGCTTCTTGAGAACTGGGGCATGTAAACTCGGAATGACTAGCCTGATGCAATCGGCAGTATCCAGGTAGCAATAAGATGATGGGATCTATGTCTTGACCCAGGTGCCGCAGACTAGCTATTGTGCTATTGACAAAACTTTGGAAGATGTCATCACCAATATTCAGCTCTAGGAGACCTTGGATGAGACTATGGTCTGACTCTTCGCCTTCTCAAATTTGAAACATGAAAACATCATCCAATCGATAAGTGCCCAAATTGGTTTGAGTGAACAAGACTTCATTTGGGGCATTGTATTCGATGATCATCCTTTTTAGCTTTGGCTCTGCATTTATCTTTATTTGGTTGTTCAAACCTCTCCACGGTAGCCAAAGATGGGTGAAATCTATAGAGAGCCACCCTCTTAAGCATTTAGTCCATTCCTAAGTTAGTAACATCCCATAAGTCTCTAGGATGTCTACTATGTGTATATCAATGCATTCTTGTATCCAAGGATCTGTGACTAGGGTGACGTGTACATCTTTGAGCACACCAATTACTCTGACCTCAGTTTTGTCTAATTGTATGTCCACTTGGTTTTTCACTTGGGGCACCATCCCCAACTTCTGGAAAATTGATAGGGGCATAATGTTGCATGAGGCTGCTGAATCGATTAGGCAGTTATGTAGGTTCTTTCTGAACATCCGCAGGCTGAGTAAGAACGGTGGGACCTCCATTCTATTCGTGAATACTGCTAGGAACACCTTAGATGTGTTAACATTGGATGTAGGTGTCCTAGTGTTGTTGGTCGATGGGCCAGGTTTTGAATAATCCAAGGATCTTAAAAGGGCTTCCTTTTGAGATGGGCAGCCCTGTAATAATTCAAACATAGAGATGTTTGCCTTAGTTTTCTTGAGTTCATCCACTACACTGTACTTGTCATTTGACCAGGCCATTCCTCGGTAGCCAACATATGTACCTATCATAGGAGGTATGGCATTTAGGCCCTTTGGAGGTATGGGATTGTTACTAGCCCAAGGATCTGGTGGGGTCGGTTTCTTCCCTAGAGGTATGCCTTTGGTGAGGGGTTCCTTTCTGCTCTGAAGGTTATGTGGGTTTCACTAATCATTTTGGAAGGCATGAACTTTAGAATATCTAGGTTCATTTTCTCTTTGGAAAGGGAACATGAATTCATCTTCTCCCATATAAACTTGAGAGCTTCCCTCCTTTCTGGACTCATAAGAATCGAATACCATAGCATTGAATTGTACCGGGGGCCCCTCTGGATTCTAGGTGTAGTGGTCTTGGGAGTTGTTCACATATCCATTATTGTCCTGATGCCTACTTGGAGCCCTGACAAAATTGGCTTCTGAAGCCTCAAAAGTGTTGGCATTATCTGCTGGGATGCTGCCATTGTTTGGTCTAGTGTCCAATGGCTGATTTGGTCTTTGCTACCGAAATGGTTTCTCCTAAGCGTTGTTGTTATTATATTTATTAAAACCCCTATTTGGATTCTGAGGGTATGCACTTGGACCAGCAGACGCTTGTTGGTATCCACCTTGACTTTGGGGTGGGTTTAGCTTCATTCTAGTAACCTTACTAGTGAGTTGTGATAAGGTCTTCTTTATGGCATCCAACTCAGAAGCCATGAGAGTGTTAGGATCATTTTTGGGTACCATCCTCTGTTCTACGAATGTTGTCTTATGAGTTTTATAGCCTAGATAAGTAATGAGTGGAGGCATGGTTATACATGGTTGTGTCGGTCTAGGATTTTGCATGGGCAAGTGGTTGGCCAAGGCTTGATTGTTTGCTACAAATGGGTGTGGGACCACAAGATTACTCATAATGGGTGCAGCCGCATAGCTTCCTTCTTGTGGGTCCATTTGTTGAGTGAAAGTGATGGCTTCATTATACACCTTTTCAATTGTATCTATATCTTCCGAGGGAAGCCTTCTTAGAAAGATTGAGGTAAATGGGTCTAGAGCCTTTAGGTAAACTTGTATGAGAGCTTCTTCTAGTATAGTGTAAGGAACTTCTAGCTTTTGATGCATTTTGTGAAAATGATGATTAAACATAGCAATGGGCTCCTTAGGATCCTTCCTCGTGGTTATGAACTGGTGATGTGTCACTGTAGGATCGACATACAATTTGAATTGGTTGAGGAATTTGGTTTCAAATTTATTCCATACTAAGATAGATCCTCGTGGTAGATTCAGGTACCAGTTGTATGTAAACTCTCCCAAAGTGTATGGGAATAGGCAGAAGATGATCTCTTGGTGAGCAATCTCTTTACGGTTGAAAATTTCCTTGAACATGTAGATGTGTTCTTCTGTTGTCCTAGACTTGCCATATATGGATCATGTACAAAACTTCTCTAGATTTTTGGGTAACTCATGGAGCTGCCCAACAAAGTTCAAAGGTGAGCTAGTTGCATTAGTGAAAAAGGCCATTGGATGAGGTTGCTGCAAATGTTGATTTGGCAAGTTATGATTTTGATTGATGGCTATGGTAGTAGTTGGGGCAGTGATGTGTGATTTCTGTCCAAGAGGATCCTGAGGTGTGGCAGGGTGATAAGAAGATTCACCTCTTGCTTTCCCTTTGTCACTGCGAGCCCTTCGGTGGTGAGTGAGTTCAATGAACTCACCTCTTTTTGGAGATGATCTAAGCACATGCTTGAACCTCTCTAGGGAGAAAGATCCAATATTATCCAGCTCTTGTGTCTTGATGCCCTCCTTCTAGCGCCACTTCTTTTTAGAATTGTTTTAACACAAGCCAACTTGCTAGGATCTCAAGATTTGATTTCCTCTCTTAAAATAATAATAGAGTTATTCCCAAGGTTCTTTGGGGTCAGGTCACAACCTTCTTGGTTACTCAGATGAAGATAAATATGATTGTTCACAAGGAGGCCTTTGTTGGTATGTTCAAGACAGTAAACTACAAAATATTGTTAGTTCTCTTTTTTTTTTGGTATTTTCTATTTTAACAAATATGGGTATTGTAAATAAAATGCAAATTTGTGTTTTCAAGATGTTAATTTTCAAAATTAATGACATCATTTTAAAGAGAGAAGGGTAACAAAAAGTAAAGAAAATTGTGAGGAAAGTGAAATCCTAAGGACATAAACCACCGTAAACCTTTCCTTGTGAATTGAATGCTAGAGAGATTTGGAACAACCCACAAAGCATAAATCAAACCAAGTCATAATTCACTACTCCACAGATGCAAGTGTTTGGAGAGAAGACGTATTCACTCATGCAAGATATTCAAAATCTATCAAATCATGAAGCCACCAAGATGTGCGCACCCACGAGATAGATTTATCATTAAGCCCAAAGATGATCTCCTCCACACATTCATCACAGCAAGGTAGGTACACAACAACAAACTCCAACTAAAAGTAGCACAAATTCAAAACATAATAACACAAAGGGCTCTCTGATAATAAAGAATAATGCAAGCATACATTCAATAAATTTAGATAGATGGCAGTAATTCACACACCACGAATGAAGCACCCAATGTAGATCTTTATTGTATTAAAAAGTTGGCCTTTTACATTGCTTTTTGATTCCAATATATAGGGTTTTGATCTCAATATATAGGGTTTTGATCTACAACTCTTATTTTTGGAGTTAGGGCATCAAAGAGTCTAAACTAAAGAAATATAACTAAAATAGAACTTTTCTAAAGGTAAAATACTTTCTAACTGATACGATGTAACTTGCATGGATTCTTAAACCCATTTACAATCCATTTGCCTATGAAAAGAGCGCAAAATCTACCAGAGAAGAGAAAGAGACAGAAAATGAATTCCTTCTGTGAACTGGGAGTCTTCTTCTCAATTCTGGTGGTCCTTCTTGGATTATTAACCTAGGCTATTTCTGATGGTGGGAACTGATAGGAGACCCTTAGTTCCTCTGAAAAAAACTCAATTTGTCCATTAATCTGATCTTGAGTCAAACTGGTGTTGAATAAAGTGACCTTGCTGGAAACACCCAATTTTTTCAGACCCCGACCTCTACCCTGAAACATTAATGTCTTCAAAATTTCCCAAGTGCTCTTTAAATCTTCAAACTTGGAGGTCCAAAAGTTTGGACTTGTCATGGGCTGAAAGGCTGAAAAACTTTGAGGAGGCCGAAAGGCCAAAATCTTTGAAGGTTCAAAGGCCAAAAAATACTCTTTGTTGTATGGGCCGAAAGGCTAAAAAGTCAGAGGCTGAAAGGCCGAAAAATACTACCTTTGTGAAATTTGACCAAGTGTGAAAATCTTGCCTAGTCTATCTGGTGATTTGGACCCTGGAACTTTATCCAGTGAAGACTTCTGGGTGAGCTACCTGGAGCCTCTGCACTATCTCCTTGGCCTGCCTCAAAATTGATCTCTTTTATTTTTATCTTTGTGACCCTTCATTCTTGCTTCTCTCTGAAGATAGTCAATTCAGAAGTGAAGAATGTGATCTCTTCTTTGTGCTGTGACATCCTATGTATTTCTTCCTTCATGTAGAACAGTTGCTTCAAGGCCTCCTTGGTATTGACTTTGGCCAGAACATCCTTGAACTGTTCGACCACTTCCTTGGAGGGACATAGAGCCTATTGGCTTTCATCTCAGTAAATGTTGAGGCCAACCCCTATGAAGAAGGTATCTATATCTTTGATCCATTTTATTACCTCCTCCCACTTTTCATCTATAAGGGCTTGGTGTTTCTTATATACATTAATTATTTTGGTCATCTGTTTGATCCAAGTCTCAAATTTATCCAATTCTTCGCCCTCATATATTTTTACCAAAATTTGGAAGCGTTGCTTTCTAATTACCTCCAAATCTTAGAGAGCTACCTGCCACTTAGCTACCTTGGCATCCATACCCCCGTCATCTTCCACTAGGTTGATGAGTGAATTAACCTCAACAAAAATGGTTCTATATGGCCTAAATATTGATGGGATTTCCTTCTCTCTAGACTATTTTAAGTCATTTATCCAATCATCGCTCACCTGGATAAAAGAGGGGGTTAATCCTGCCAGCAAATCTAGTGTAGCCCTTTTATCAAGCATGGCTTGTAATGAAGCCTCTGAATAATTTGGGTCAATAGGACCCACCATCTTTTGGATGAACCCTTTTAATGCTTCATTCTAGTCTATTAAATCCTTGGTGGTTTCTTCATCTTTATTCATGAACCCTAGAGCATGCTTTAGCCCTAAAGTTGCTAGTGTCTTGCTCCCTTCTCTTGTGCGTTCGCCCAAATCTACCTCCTTGAATGTATAACCTTCTAATGAAACCATGGTTTGAGAGGTGCTCAGGGGTGGGATAGCTATTTATATTTTCCATTGACCCTTAGGGTCTTCGGTCACATATGACATGGTTTTAGCAGGCACACTCACGTCTACATGGTGGAAAGCTTGCTTCACAACAGTTATATTTGTATCTTCTCTATCCAATTCACTTGTATAGGTTCTTTTCAGAGGTTGTATCTCCTTGGTAAACCAAGTAGGTTTACTGAAGGCAGTTACTAGATCATATGGTGCCATATGGAGAATTGAGGTCAAGCCTTGTTGCCCTAGAGCTATTCCCTATTCTGATTCCTTCTTTGCCCCTTTTCCTTGTCCATCTTCTCCTTCTTCCATTCTATCCCCTTCTATATCCATTTGTATTTCCTCCTCTACCTTATCTTTCTCACTGACCTCCTTTTCCCTTTCCTTCTCTGGGCCTTTATCGGTTGATGAATCAGTTTCCACTTCTGGCCTGAAACCGGTCATGGCCTCTAGTGAGGTCTGAAAAGGTGATGTGTCTTCTATGCCTACCACTCCTTTGGTTTCCTGATTGGCACATGTTGACAGGATTGAGGTTGCGGGAATAAGTGTTGGCATGATTGGAGTGGGAGATGAGGAGATGGTGGTAGTAGACGGGGGCAGAGTTGGTCAAGAGTAGGTGTTGGAGTTGGTAGGGAAACTAGTGGGGTAAGTATATGAGGTGGTGGGGTGAAAACATAACTCCCTCCAGCTACACTATCTATTGCTAAACTTTGAGTTACCCCACTATCTTGGGTTTTAAGCACTAGAGTAGAATTGGAGCTTACTAGTGGAGTAGGAACATTCACGAGAGGATTAATGAACTAGACTGGTGGAGGAGTAAGGGCTACTTGGGGTTGTATGAGTGGTGGCCCCCCAGTGTGTGTATCTTGGCCTTGATCCAAAAAGCCTTCAAGTCCTTCAAAATCAGAGAGCATAAATTCATCCGGTCCTAATGGATCTACAAGATCATCCTATTATTTGGGATCCTCTCTATGTTTCTTAGTAGTCTCATTCTCTCTCCTCTAGTGAAACCTAGTCCTCTGGACTAAGGGCTCACTTGCACCCTCTTCCTTGGGCTCTTCTTGTACAGTTTCTAACTACAGAGATTCATAATTCTTCTTCCTCTTACAGGTTTTCTTCTCAGCGGTGGGGGAAGATTGGCCAGAGGTGGATGGGCCCTCTCCTGATTGGGGTTGTGACAATCCTTCTGGTGCGTCAATCTAGACCATCATTCTAGTTTTCTTAGGCCTAGGATTGGAGCCATATTCAACTGGTCATTCATGACCATACACCATTCTTGGCTTTTGAGGGGGAGCCTTCTTATATTTAGGAGCTATTGACTTCTCTCATTGTTTCTCTAATTTCTTGGAGGGCTCCATTAATGTTTCCACCGGGATCAGACTCATCTAGTGTGGCTTCTTGATCCAAGATATAGTGTTTTTTATCATGTACCTTGCCCTAAAGTCTATGTCATCATTTTCATCTTTTTCTACCTCGGCGTTCATGATTGAGCCAGTCATACACCTTATCTTGTGTGTAAATGACTTATAATACTTCTTCTGAATCACATTCCCATATCTTTAAGAAAATAGGAACCTTCAACACCTCTTTTTCTAGAGCTAGGTTCATTCTACAGTAATCTCAGATTCTGACCTCATGGTCATCTATGCAGTTTATCCAATGATCTTCCAGATGTGGCTCATGTACGTAGAATTGGTCGATGATATGGCTATAAGTACCTATAGGATCAAAGCGGGCTCATACTGTCTTGTAAAGCGGTAAGGGATAGTCATCCCTTTCAAAATAAAGGGATTTTAAAACCTTCATGTCCTATAGTGTATAGGGTCCCAAAGAGATGGGAAAGTCCCAACAGTGCTTCTTCTTATGCTTGATGTGCTTGTATGCATCTGCAAGCTGCCTAGCCATCTCCAATATGATTATCTAGTCAGATGGATACATGGGCAGCTTCTTCAATTGTATGGTTGACCCAGCTGACCAAATGTACATGAATGTCCTGAACTAGATGAAATAGGCCCCAATGGCCCTTACCTTAGCAGCAGCTTCTTCTGACATTCTTTTAGCAAAGTCACCCTCAATAGATCAGATGACTATGAATATGAATGCGTCATTAACTATTCTATAATCAAGGGAATCCTCTGACATGTTTGGTCCTTTTTCCAATTGTGAGTATACAAGATGGGGCCATGCATTTGGATCATTCAGACATCCCCTCTTGGTGAGGCCGGGATAATCTGCCCGTGGAGCTAGTAGGTACATTATGTAAGTGCTCATATAGAACTTCGGTGTGTGCCTCACTTCTATCAATTGCTCATCCAGATTGTCACTAATAATAGTGCCTCATTCAAATCTTGCCTTTCATTCCTTGATCCTCTCTATCAGCAGGATCATCCAGTGCTCGAGTTGGGTGGACTGTGGTAACCCATAGACCCTACTTATCATCATTATAGCTACCTGGATATCATCCTTCATGTAACCTCTCCAAAGGTCTATCTTATCTAGTTTTTTCTTGGGGAGTGGTTTCTTGAGGTATTCCCTATTCATCATCTCGTTTATGGTTTTCTCCCTATTGCTGAGCCACTTGGTCCCCTTTTCAATGTAGAAGTCATAGAACTTGTCTATGCCTTTGTGGAGGTGAAAGATGTCCTCAATGACATCTGGCCTGATGTCTGATACAACATAATCTTCTGAGTTTAATACCACCCTTTTGTCTGAATCATAGTGGTGAGCTAGGGTGATGATCAATTCTGAAGATGCAACAGCCACGTGATGTATGGCTATATTTACTATCCCGGATAGGACTAATGAGGTATAGTCCTCGGATCTGTTTGCCGGTTGGGAGCACTGAGTCAGGAATTCATTCCAATCCACATTCCTAATGTTGGTATCAGTTATCTCACTATGTTTGTTCCCCACCTTTGAGCTAGGGGGATTCCCTTTGTATTGAAACTTCATTGGGGATACTGTCTTTGGTTAAGTCATTCCTGCAAGAAAAGACAAATATCAGTAGCTTATTGAATAGAAAAATAATTTAAACTATAAAAATGAGTAAAGAGAGCTGAAAAATAGTTTAAAGTGTTTGTTTTCATACTTTCAGGCCTTTTGGGGTTCGGACACTGAAAACTAGTTTGGAGACCGAAAAGTATGAAAGTGCGAACAGGCAAATATGGTAAGGCCAAGTCCATTGGGGGGTTTCAGAGTTTTAGACACTGAACTGGGAGGGGTTTGTTCAAGAACACCAAATTATCCAGACATGGTGAGGAGCTCAGATGGATGGATTGGAGGTTTCACTTGTTCATCTTTTTAGACTTTCGGACCTTTCAGATGTCTAAAAGGCTAAAATGTCTGAAACGACACTTGGCGAGGATGAAGATCTAGTTTTCATCCTTCAGAGGCCAAAAACCTATGGTAAGTCCCATGAATAACAAAAATACAAAACCCTAAACCTAGACCTAATGACATAAGAACACCCTAGGGCGAATAGGGAGGGATGTCCCTGTCAATGCACGAAGACATAGAAGCCCAAAAGGATGATGAAATGAAATGCCCTAGGCTTGAAAGGCACTAGGCACACCGAAAAGACAAAAAGGAACTAGACCTAGATGAAAACAAGAAGTGAAAAGAGAGTGAGGAGGACTTACCTTGGATGAATGAGCAGGGGAGGACAACCAGGCGGCTCAGAGATGGAAGCGATCGGTGAGGAGAAACAAGTAGAATCGTGAGCAGGAGCATAAACGCACAAAAAATGAAAATTTAAATGACAAATAGAGGCTACCCCTTTTATAACCCACAGGCTGACATCATCGAATTTGGGGTTTTAGACACCGAATTGCTAAAGACCTAAAGGATGACTGAGAAATTTTCAGCCTTTCGGCCATTTCAGACTCCGAAATCACCGAAAGGTCGCGTCTTCAGCCTTTCAGCCATTTCAGTATTTCAGAGGACCTAAGTCCTCTGAAAAGGCCAAAAGGGTCGAAAGAGCGGGTCTTTGGCCTTTCAGCCATTTTGGTATTTTGAAGGACCTAAGTCCTCTGAAAGGCTGAAAGGATTGAAAGGCTGAAAAAGGGTTCTTCCTTTATCTTCTTTGGTTTCAGTGATCTTTTGCGGTGGCTGACTGGATCTCTACGAGCGGCAGACACAACGAAAGGAAAAAAAAAAAAAAAAGGGAGATCCCCATCGTCAGAGGACCTAAAATGGGGTGTGTGTTGTGGACCCACAACACTAACCTTATCAAAGTTGGATAAAGTAGATATATATTTTTGTATGCACCTTTTAATGGTCCATGAAGAGGGGTACTTTCCAAGAAGGAATTCTATAATACTTTCCTAATCACCATCCACCCAAATGTTTTTTGAAAAATCATTTTCTTTGCATCTTCAATAATATTGAAAGTGTCAATGGCTTCAACTATGTGATTAGAGTGTGAACCCAAAGAAAATTGCTACCATAAGAAAAAATCCATTATGATTTCTTAACACTCTCCCACTCCTAGAAGCTGAAGATTTACCTTAACTAACCCCATAAAAATTAGGTTCTATCTAGCCTCTAGGGGGTAGATCCAACAAGCACCTTCACAATTTTTTTTCTAGTATATTAGCCTTGGAAACATCACCTTTTATATGCCATTCATTTTCCATATTGGAAAACCAAGATAAATGGAACCTAAAGACTCCACTTGGCATACAAGACCTCTTGCAATTTTTGGCTTCCTAACTTCTAGATTGTTGAAGAAGACTAAAGAGATTTTCTATCTATTAACCATTTGATTAGAACCAAAATCATAAATTTCCAATGACTTTTTATGATTACTAGCTTCAACAACTCTTGTTCTCCTCGTAAAAATCGTATAGTCCATAAACTATTGGTGGGAACAAACTAAATTACTTGAAAAAAAGGGTTAATAGAAAAATGACAATAATGATAAACAACAACAAAAACAACAACAACAAAAATTACAAGAGAAGACATGCCAAAGAGAGTGAGACAAGGGATAAAGGGGGAAATACATGAGGTAGATAGAGAGAGGCATGTGAAAGTGACAGTTAGAGAATAGGGAGATGTTGAGATACATACATACATACATACATACATACATACATACATACATATATATATATATATGTGTGTGTGTGTGTGTGTGTGTGTGTGTGTGTGTGTGTGTGTATTGATGACATTATTTTTCCATTAGTATACTCACTGAAAAACATAGATAGTAAGCATTACCGGTGAACCACAATAAGTACCGGTGAAATGCAAGCATACCTGACAAAACAAATATTTTGAGAAAAATGCTATGTATAAAAGTGACAAGCATCACCAATGACCACAAGCATCGCTGACGACCACAGGCATCATCGGTGAACACAAGCATTACCGGCGACATAGTTTTTAGAACTAACTCGACATGAACATAAAAAGCATACCCGACGACGAGTTCAAGAAATGGAAACTGACGATCAAGAAAACCGACCATCAGAACCGATAGACAGATCAAGAACCCGCAAATTGTGGATCTAAGTTTTACACGATGGTTAAAGCAATGTAATTCTATTTATAGAGTTTTGTTTTGTTTTAAATTAGAATTTGATGGTCATGCAAGCTTTATGTAAATGCTTTAAAGCATCCTAATGGATCAAAAGCATATCTAACTAAAGATCAAGGTCAA